>CM065140.1:5412500-5610000 GCA_033026305.1 Cirrhinus molitorella
GGGTGTTATCCCATAAAATTCACCACCATAACAGTCATGACCAAAAAAAAATTGGTGAAGTTTCGGTAGTGACATCCTTGCTTTTTTTTGGGTGGTATTCCATAAAATGGCCACTTCCGTAACAGTCATGACTGAAACATTTAGTGAAGTTTCGGTGGTGACATCTATTTTTATTTTTATTTTTTGGGTGTTATCCCATAAAATGGTCACTAGCGTAACAGTGACGACCAAAATATTTGGTGAAGTTTCTGTAGAGACATCTTTGTTTTTTGGGTGTTATCCCATAAAATTGCCACTACCGTAACGATCACGGCCAAAACATGTCATCATTGTTTCTGTAGTGACAACAGGAAACACATAATTCTTAATTTGGAGGAAATAAAACAATTTTAGTACAGTTATGTAATTTATTTTTTATTTTTTATTTTTTTTTGTATTTTAAAATGTTTTAGTAGTGTTTTAGTATGTGGGTTAAAATTCTGCAATGTGATGTGGTTGCTACCAAAACATGACTGTCACTACCGAAAATGTGCTGTCACTACTGAAACATGGAATATTTTGTCACAAATAAAGTATACTAAATAAGATGTTATGATAGTGTTTGGTTCAATGTATATTCAAACTAATCAATCCGTAGTTTAAGTTTGAAATCAGTATGATTAGCTTTTTGCCTTTTAAAAGAAAAATTGGATTCAAAATGCAACAAATCTCATAAATGACACTTGAAATATTGTACAATTTTTAATTGTTGTTAATTTACCTCTGAAAACTTTTTGATAAAATAGAAAAAAAATATATGCATTTACAAGGAAGATTAATAGGTCAAAATAACCCTTCTTACTGTGTTTCAGCAGTGACAAATTTGGGGAGAGGGCAAATATTCCAAAACTTTCTGAAAATACAATATGAGAATTGACTGCACAATTACTAGAAATGTGTAATTGCATACATACAAAATTTGTTGAAAAATATATATTTTTTTCAAGGCTTTTTCAGCTGAACCAATTCTCTAGAATGGCCCATATATATCATATGTAGTCTAATGTAGTTGGTGTAATTATGTAGCATTAGAAGTATATGTTTCCTTTCAGTACATCAAACACTGCACCTTTTTATTTTGTTTTTGCTTCTCTATAGAGACACTGATGTAGTTGTGTAGGCAAAAGACCCGGCATTGAGGGCCAAATGAATCAGAATTGAATCAGAATCGGGCTGTTTGTATTCATAATCATTATGCTAATGGAATCTACTTCAAAAGACCCAATGTGCCAGACACAAATAAATCCTCTCAAACCTCTCTCTTGGTTTTGCGAAGCCAAATGACCAACATAATGAGATGAATGAAGGAGGAATGGATTTTAGGGATAGCTCTTCTAATCTGTACAGTAAACATTAGACGTATAGGGCATTTGCACTGGTCTACAAATCTCTAGCTATAGTAATTACACAAATAGTTCACCTTAAAATGAACTGAATTTACTTACCTTTAAGCCATTGAAGTAGAATAAGGTCAGAACGGATTTGGAGAAATGCAGCATCGCATCACTTGCTCACCAGTGGATCCTCTGTAGTGAATGGGTGCCGAAGAATGAGAGTCCAAACAGCTGATAAACGCATCAACAGTCCACAAGTTATCCACACCACTCCAGTCCATCAGTTAACATCTTCTGAAGCCAAAAGTTGTGTGTTTATAAGAAACAAATGCATTATTAAGGTGTTTTAATTTCAAACCATTGTTTCCAGCTCAAATATGAGTATTCTTTCCATAATATTGCTTTTTAAAACATTTCCAAAAAAATATGTTGGTGGATTATGATGTGAGAGGACAACAGGGGATAATCTTTTTGACTGAATGAAGTGCATTTGTGGATTATGGACTGATATTCTGTGCCAGAAACAATGGTTTAAAGTTAAAACATCTTTATGATAAATTTGCTTCTTACAAACATGCAGTATTTCACTTCACAAAATGTTAATGGGCAGACTGGAGTGGTGTGGATTACTTGTCGATTTATTAAAGGTTTAAAAAAAAATGACATGTTTAGGGCCCTATGAAATTTTGCATTTAATTGTTACCAAATTCTGGTTTTAGCATGTGTAATTATTTGAATACATAATAACTTTTATTTTTTATATTGCCTTGCGATGCATATACATACATACATACATACATACACACACACACACACACACACACACACATATATATATATATTTATTTTATTTTTTTTTAATTCACTTACCAATTCTGTGTTGTGTATTAGTATTAACAGAAGGCATAAAAAAAATCATTTAATTAATGAAAATTAAACACATTTTATTTTTGGCAAGTAAAGGGGAATTACTATTGAAATTAAACCATGAAATAATTCTTGTGTAATTATTTCTTTAAAAAAGAAAGTTTTATTTTAATTTTTTTTTTAACAGTGTTATTATTAGGGCCCTATGAAATCAATTGTATTTTTTCCCAAATTCCGTTTTATTTTTTCCCAAATTTCATTTTTTTTTGGTTTGTTTTTTTTTTTTTCATTTTAATTTTTCTGGATTCCGTTTTTTTTCCCCGTTTTAATTTTTCTGGACTCCTTTTTAATTGTTAAATAAAACCTTATTAATCAAAAAAGCATGTCTAAAACATTAAAATCATGAAACATATACAATTTAACATCAGTTTATTAAAGTTTTAACACAAATGATATGTTTAGGGCCCTATGAAATTTAGCATTTTATTGTTACCAAATTCTGGTTTTAGCATGTGCAATGTTTTAGCGTTTGAATGCATAATAACATTTATTTATTCTTACAACAGCCTTGTGATTTTTTTTTTTTTTTTTTTTTTTTTTTTTTATTCACTCAGAAATTCTGTGTTGTGCATTAGTTTTAACAGAAGACATATAAAAAATATCTTTTAATTAATGAAAAGTAAACACATTTTATTTTTGGCAAGTAAAGGGGATTTACTATTAAAATGAAAACATTAAATAATTATTGTGAAAAAATAAAGTTTTATTAATTTTTTCACAGTAGTTGTAGTACATTCTAAATATTTATTTATTTATTTATTTTTCTGTCATCTTTAAGTTAAACCGAAAGTTTATTTTGACAGGTTGAAGTGAATACCTGTAACTGACGCTTGTTGTGGCTAACTGGATACAGCTGCAACTGGAAGCTAACTATAAATTTTACTCAAATGGAACGGTCAAATGCGAATGAAGTGACTCTTAGAGCAGTTCTAGAGATGTTGTTCATGTATTTATGTCCTCCTTTATTGAGACGGCAGATGCTGAAATCACAGCGAGCGTCACGAATGCGTCAGTATGTGTAGTAAACAAAGCCGCGGATCTGCGCCATTCATAAAAACAGGGACACACGGAACATACGGGATTCATATTTAAATAGTCTTTTGTGGCTTAATATTTACACATACTAGTTCATATCGCAATTTGATTCAATTTGATGGCATACTTTTGATTAATTCTTTCAAGCTTTGACAAATTCCGTGACATTCTGCGTTAAATAATACATTCTGTTTTTTTGACTGGATTCCGTGATTTCGTCCGCGTTTTCCGCATCGTGGAAATCATAGTGCCCTATTTTATTCTGAAACTTGGTGCTTGGGTATATGATGACAACGTGTTAGTTTTTTGCTCTCCTTTCGCACAGAGTTTGTGTATGTGGTTTGTTTGGGGATGAAAAGCAGGCGGCTGCATCAAATGCACGGCGACCGAATCTACAGGGGCTATTGTTCAGCGGGAGTAGCAGTCATAGACCAGCTTCAGAGCCATGCATAAATATCACACAACCCTTTCATTAAAGCACAGACAACAGGCAGCTGGTAAAATCTCCCCCCTGTTTCAGAACTCGGCTATTTTCTTCCTGTCTAGCCTCTCTTCCCTTGAGTCTCCTCTACAGTAAGGCGTCTCCCCTCCTCCTCCTTCTCTTTTTGCAGCGCTATGGAAACGCATCCCAGCCCTTGAGCATCTCTGAGGGCGGGGTTTGCATTCTACTAATTATGCATGGCACTTTCCGCTAATCAGTGAAGGATACGTGCCCAGATTTTTCTCCCTCGCAGCAGTTTTTGCGTCAATATTTGCTCTCGGTGTTTAAACACATTTGCTGACTTTAAACTCTTCAGCCTGTTTAGCTCAAGACTAATATTCTCCAGTGACTCACAAAGGTTATTCCTCAAGTGTTTATATTAAAGTCACTTGAATATCAAGCGTGGAGAGGTTTGTAATGCTGCAGTGAGATCTTAAAGAAGTAAATTGCATCCGTCTGTGCCACACAAGAGCAAAAACTATTCTCAGATGATTAGTGTTGTTAGGCGGGCGAGACGAGTGGGAATTATTCCCATGATGTCACTGCATCTGCTGGATGTTGTTGGGTGAGGAGCTGCCACATGAAAGGGAAGCCCTTATGAATATGCAAAAAGGGGGCGTGGCTGCCGAACATGTTCGGAGCACATCTGATGACCTGAATTGAGACCAGAATTAAATTGAATTCTATTTAATAAACAAAAAGAGAGCAAATAAATAAAACAAAACCAAATATAAAAAAACAGCTAAATAATTATTCTATCAAATTTGGAATAATTCACAAATTAAAGCAGCACATTTATTTTTTCTTTTTTTAACTTTGATGATAAGAAATGTTTCTTTTCAGGGCTCTACAGTACGACCAATTCAGTCACTACTTCTTGCGACTGAAAAAATATTTAGGAGCACCATGTGCGACTGACCCGATCGGCATATTAGTGTTTGCGCTGAGGGGAGCTTCAAAGGTTTCTACGTGTTTTTGCAATGTTGAGAAATGTATCACAGACATATCTCACGAATCCTTTCATAAACAAAGCGTTGAGAGAGTTTAAATAAGAGATTGCAGTGTAGAGAGCTTTGTTGATTATATTGTAACTTTGTAAAATTGCGATGAACTAAGATGAGGGACAGCTTTTTAAGGGCGTTTGTAAGTAAAATTTAATGCAACAGTAAATAAGTTAATATTAAGTGTCTTACATTGTCTAACTATAACACTATTGCCTGATTTTGATCCATTTCGTCATTAAAATGGTCTGAAAGAAGTCACAACTGAGCTGCTGCATATCTCCATTCAAACTTCGTTTTTGAAGGAATGTGTGTTTTTAAACGAATCAGTGATTCAGTTTCCTATTCATAAAGACAGTCACTTGCTTTATTCCTTAATGAATCAGCTGTTCAAACGAATCAAATGAATGGTATAATTCAGTAATTAAATCAGTGACTTGCCGCCATCTACTGGCAGATTTAGTTTAATTTTTAAAGTATCTTTTCAGTTATTTAAATCCTTTAAATGAACATTCCACTTCTTTGGCAAATAGGCTCATTTTCCAATTCCCCCAGTGTTAAACAGATGAGTTTTACCGTTATTCTGTGCTGCGTAATATCATTGCGCCTGTGCACCCATATTACAGCAGCAAATTTTCTTGATTATTACGCCAGAACGAGTATATATATATATATATATATATATATATTAGGGATATGCCGGTATAAAATTTTCATGTTGCGATAAATTGATAATGTTTTTATCACGGTATACGGTATTGTCACGGTATTGAAATTTAGTTGCAAAAAAGTGATGTCATAATACAGTAAAAAAATTCTGAACATTAAAACACAATAAAGCAATACACAAAAAATGTATAAAGTTCAAAATTTGACACAGATTAAAGTGCAAAAGAATTAAAAGACCAATAGGTATCGCTTTACAGTAAGATCTTATTAGTTAATTATTATTAGTTAACATGATCAGTAAACAAAAGCTACATTTGATACAGAAGTTATTAATCTTTGTTAAAAATACAACTTTTAGCTCGGTTTATTTACAAAAAAAAAAAAAAAAAACTTTGATTTTAATTTTAATTTGATTATTATTATATTGGAATTATCTAAGATTAATGCATGTTTAGAATAATTTTTCATTGGGAGTTTATGTTAACTAATTAATTAATTAAGTAAGTAATGTTAACTAATGAAGCCCTAAAGTAAAGTGTGACCGAACAATAAAGAATCACTTAGAATACACTTTCAAACAATATCTAGGGCATGTTGTAGTCCAGATTAAAATGTACAAAGTGTTAAAATAAATAGCCTATGGAGTCTGAATATTTAAGTATTTGGTGTTGTGATAAACACCACTGCAAATACAAAAATCTAAATGGCTAAATAAATCATTTAAATACGTTTTAGAAAGTAGCGCAGCTGCTTTGTTTCTGGGTTAACGTTGCATTTGCGGTTTAGCGCCATCTGCTGTCAGAGAGTGAATGACACTTTCACTTTAATCCGGAGCGTCCCTTAGGCGTTCTGCCATGTGCTTCTGTTTACATCACGCATCTTCGACGCAGTTTACAAGTGTGTTGTGCATTTAACCAGTTAATGGGAAAAGTATGCTTAAAATGCTTTCAAAATTCGGAATAACTTTTAATAAACAATTATTTTCGGTATTTTGAAATGCCCACAATAACAATACCGTGCATATTCATTATCGTGATATATCCTATTACCGAATACCGGCACATGTCTAATATATATATATATATATATATATATAATGTATGTATATACAAAGAAGACAAATCTATAAAATAATTTATTGATTAGTTAAATCTTGGTTATCTCTGTTGTACGTGTCTTCCTTCAGTGTGGCAGTTGTAACTGATTGTGTTATCATATTGATTAGAGAGAGTGTGTGTGTAATGTGTATAGTGTACGTATTGTGTTGCCGAGTGTAAATGTCAGGAAGGCAGGGTGGCGCTGGCACAGATGGCATCACAGTCAGACCTGCTTCCTTACCAGCATGAGACACACACACACACACACACACACACACATTCTCACACACTGCAATAGGGAAACCATTCCTCAAGTTACTCGAGTATCTGAAAATAAAGCCTTCAGGATTCACTCAAGATGTCCTACATTAGACATGCTTACCGTTAACTGATACTTCACTGAAAGATCATAGTAACTTTATCACAATGATATGTGCAACTTGCTTAACACTTTTGATTTTGTGAGCTGATAGCATAATCTGATGTGCCTTAGCCGAATGTGCTTTGATTGTCTAAAATTCAGTCACGTCACTTGGATGTAAAACCATTTTTAATGTTGAAGATGTGGTGCAAATGTTGGCGAACATACTGTAGACAGTGGTGATTTTTATTTATTTTTTTTTCAATATTTTCAATTTAGTATTGAATTGTAATTATGTTGGGTTCTTTGTCTGCTTCTTCTGAGACTAAAATGGTAACACTTTATTTTACGGTTTCTTAACTAGTTGTAGTTGCTTATTAGCATGTATGTTACTAGAATATTAGTCATTTTTTAGTACTAATTAAGCACATATTAATGCCTTATTCTACATGACCTTATTCTACATCCCTAATCCTACCCAATACCCAAACTTAACAACTACCTTACTAACTATTAATAAGCAGCAAATTAGGAATTTATTGAGGGAAAAGTCATAGTTAATAGTCAATAAGTGTTTCCTATTGTAAAGTGTTACCACTAAAATTTAAACAGACGATCAAAACTACAAAAAAGTGCAGAGAAAATGAGACTTCCATTGAGGGGGTCCTTTTGAACAGTAAGACTTTTTGAACAATAAGAAATAGTATTTCAATCACTAGCAAAGCTTAACAACAATTCCTGGACAAAATGTTAAAGCACATTAGCAGTGTGCTTACATGTAAAATCATATTAGCAATGTGCTAAATCATGTTAGAAACATGGAAAATTGTTAACATGATAAAACATGCCAGTCTGTTAAATCATGCTTCCAATATGTTAAAATATGTTAGCAATGTGCTAAACCATGCTAGCAACAAGTTAGCAATGTTACATCATGTTAAAATATATTAGCAATGTGCTAAATATTGTTAGAAACACACTGGCAAATGCTAAATCATTTTAAAAATATGATGAAACATGTTAGCAGTGTGTTAAATGATGTTTAATACATGCTATCAGTCTGCTAAATAATACTGTCAACGTTAAAATGTTAACAATGTGTTAGAGCATTAACAACATATTAAAACATGCTAATAACATTGCAAAACATGTTAATAATGTGTTAAATCATGCTAGCAACATGTTAACATGCTAAATTGTACTAGCAACTTAAAAAGTTAGCAATGTTATATCATGCAAGCACCATGTAATTAAATTGTGTTAAATAGTGCTATCAACATGTCAAAAAATGTTATCAAGATGTTAATTAATCTTCAAAACATTAGCAATTGAATAATGTAAAATCATGTTTCCGTTATTCAGTGTTAAAATATAATAGCAATGTGCTAAATCACATTAGAAACATGCTGATAAGATGTTAAATCATGTTAACATAAAACATGCTAGCAATAATGTGTTAAATCATGTTAGAAACATGCTATCAGTCTATTAAATCGTGCTACCAACATGTTAAAACATGTTAGCAATTTGATAAATCATGTTAGAAACATGCTGGCAACATGGTAAATCATGTTAACAACATGGTAAAACATGTTAGCAGTGTGTGAAATCATGTTAGAAACATGATAAAACATGCTAACAATGTGTTAAATGAGATGCTATCAATCTTCTAATCATGATCATGCTAGCAACGCATTAAAACATGTTAACAATGTGTTGAAATATTAACAACATATTAAAACAAGTTAGCAACATGCTATGTCACATTAACAGCATTATAAAACATAATAGCAATGTGCAAAATGTTAGAAACATGCTGGTTACATGCTAAAACATGTTAACAATGTGTTAAATCATGTTAGAACCATGTAAAAGTATGTTGACATGATAAAACATGCTGCCAACTGTTAGAAATATGGCAAATCATGCTAGCAACGTGTTAAAACATGTTAGCAATGTGTTAAAACATGAACATTAACAACATATTAAAACAAGTTAGCAACATGTAGTCATGTCAAGTCATGTAACAAATTGTTAGGGATGTGTTAAATCATGCTAGCAACGTGTTAAAACATTAACAAAATTAAAACAAGTTATCAAAATGTTAAGTCATGTTAACAGCATGATAAAACATGCTATCAATGTGTAAAATCGTGTTAGAAACATGTTGGCAACATGTTAAATCATGTTAACAACATGGTAAAACATGCTAGCAGTGTGTTAAATCATGTTAGAACCATGTAAAAGTATGTTAACATGATAAACCATGCTGGCAATGTGTTACATTTTGTTAGAAACATGCTATCAGTCTGCCAAATCATGCTGGCTACATGCTAAAACATGTTAGCAATGTGTTAAATCATGGTAAAACCATGTAAACGTATGTTAACATGAAAAAAAAACATGCTGCCAATGTGTTAAATTATGTTAGAAACATGCTATCAGTCTGCCAAATCATGCTAGCAACATGTTTAAACATGTTAGCAATGTATTAAAACATTAACAACATATTAAAACAAGTTAGCAACATGTAGTCATGTCAAGTCATGTTAACAACATTGTTAGGAATGTGTTAAATCATGCTAGCAACACGCTAAAACATGTTAGCAGTGTTTTAAAACATTAACAACATTAAAACAAGTTAGCAACATGCTAAGTCATGTTAACAGCATGAAAAAACATGCTAGCAATGTGCTAAATCATGTTAGAAACATGTTGGCAACATGTTAAATCATGTTAACAACATGGTAAAACATGCTAGCAGTGTGTTAAATCATGTTAGAACCTTGCAAAATTATGTTAACATGATAAAACATGCTGGCAATGTGTTGAATTATGTTAGAAACATGCTATCAGTCTGCCAAATCATACTAGCAGCACATTATAACATGTTAACAACGTGCTAAACATTAACAAACAAGTTAGCAACCTGCTAAGTCATGTTAACAACACTGTAAAACATGTTAGCAATGTTATATCCTACCAGCACCATAAAAAAAAAAACAAAAAAAAAAAAACATATAAAAGTTAAATTGTGCTATTAATGTTAAAAATGTTAACAACCTTTAACTTGTTAACAACATCTTAATCCATTTAGAAACCTTAGCAGTGTGTTAAATCATGTTAGAAACACGATAAAACGCTAGCAATGTGCTAAATCATGCTAGAAACATTTTAGCAATGTGTTAAATCATGTTAGTAACATTTAATAAAATCCTTAAGCTTTACGTTTCTCTGAATTATTGAGAACTTTTGGACAAGACTTTATCTAGGAAGCAAAGTTTGTCATCAGACTTTATCCATCTAGTTCATTTTTTTTTGTCTTAAATGTTGTCTTTCTCTTTGTATTGCTAAGCTTTCTTCTGCCTGTTAAATATTACAGTTTGGGCTATTAAATATGTTTTACTTCAACCTTTCTTCATTTTTTTTCTCTCTCTCTCTCTCTCTCTCTCTCTCTAAGCATATGTGTGAAGCTTCATTGAGCTTGTGTTGTGATCAGGCACCTGTTAACACCTCAGCGCTGCACAGATTCTGATCTGGGCTCTAATGCCCTCAGCAGGTGCCGCTGGCCTGTTTTCTGCCCACACATTAACACGACTCGCAGCTGCCACACCGCACTGGCACACGCCGCCACTGTTTAGACAGATTGCTCACCATCACACACAGGAAGCTCTCTGATATGAGCCGCGCAGATTAACGAATGCCTTTTTCATTGCGTTTTGGTGGGAAGTGTGTGAGATTGCATTGATTTTCTGTTCTTTCAGGCAAACTGATTGGATGTACTCTTTTTATTTCACAGTAATATTGTGAAATATTTTTTGCAGTTTCTAAACCGTAATACATATTATAATATATTTTAAAATTAAGTGTATTTATTTGATGCAAAGCTCAATTTTACACCTCATTACTCCAGTCTTCAGTGTCAGACAATCCTTTAGAATTATATATATATATATAATTTTATTGCGATTTCAGTTAAAAACTGTGCTGTTCTCAGTGTCTGTTTTTTTTTTTTTTTTTCTTCCCTCTGGCCACCTTAAAACGCTGTTGCTCCAGCTGTCCACTTTCATGTGTGTTTGCCCAGTGATAGTGCAGTGGGTGGTCAGTGGGGAGGAAGTTCTGAAGGGTCGTTCTCCTGCTGTGATGTTTCCTTACGGGGCTGTGAACCCTAAACCCACCTCATCACATGATCTCATTTATCAGTGCTGCCCTCCAGGTGCTTACTTTCTTCACATACAACTTGGCACAGTAATGTTTCATCACAAATAACTGCTTTGTCTGCACCTGAAGTGACTTTTCTACTCAAAGCATGATACAATACCCGACAATTAACCAATAATTCTGAGCTTATGATCCAATCAAATCTTGTCTCAATCAAATCCTGATGGTTAAAATCATGTTGTTACCTACCTTTAACTTTTGTTTACATAGTCAAGGTCATAAGTTTACATACAACTTGCAGCATCTGCAAAATGTAAATTATTTTACCAAAATAAGAGGGATCATACAAAATGCATATATTTTTTTTTTTAATACTGAATGACATTTCACATAAAAGTTTATATGTAGTCCACACAAGAAAATGGTTGAATTCATAAAAATTGCCCTATTTATTTATTTATTTATTTATTTATTTATTGGTTTAGTAATAGTTTATGAGTCCTTGTTTGTCCAGAACAGTTAAGTTGCCCATTGTTCTTCAGAAAAAATACTTCAGGTCCTTCAAATTCTCAATTTTTGTGTATTTGAAACCCTTTTCAACAATGACTGCTTAACTTTGAGATCCATTTTTTTCACACTGAGGACAACTGATGGACTCATATGCAGCTATTACAAAAGGTTTAAACAAAACACAAAGCATTAAGAGCCAGGGGTGTAAACTTTTGAACAGAATGAAGAAGTGTACATTTTTCTAATTTCGCCTAAATATCATATATACTATATATATATATATATATATATATATATATATATATATATATATATATATATATATATATATATATATATATATATATATATATATATATATATATGTGTGTGTGTTTCAGTGAGCATCAGTGAGCGTTTGAACCTTCTGTAATAGTTGCATATGAGTCCCTCAGTTGTCCTCCGTGTAAAAAGATGGATCGTAAAAGCATACAGCCATTATTGGAAAGGGTTCAAATAAACAAAAATGCTGAAAAGCCAAAGAATTTGTGTGACCAAAAGGGTTTTTCTGACAAAAAGCGGGGAGTTTAACTGTTGAGGATAAACAAGGGACTCATAAACAACTTGCATAAAAAATAAATAAATAAATAAATAATAATAATAATAATAATTTGGGTAAATGCACAGTATTAAGAGTCAACCTTATGTAAACTTTTTTATTTTTATAAATCAAACTTTTTGATTTTTATAAATTCAGCAATTTGTTTATTTTTTTTTTTCTCTTGTGGACTGAATGTAATCGGCTTTTATGTAAAATATCTTATTCAGGTCAGTGCTAAATAATAAAAAAAAATAATGGTATGCATTTTGTATGATCCCTCTTATTTTGGTAAAATAATTAACATTTTGCAGATTCTGAAAGGTGGATATAAAATTTTGACCTCAACTGTACATTAAACTGACAAAGACAAATGGACAAAGACATTGCAACAGCTTTCACTTTTCCGGGAAGGATTTCCACAAGCTTTCAGAGTGTTTCTGTGGAGATTTTTGCTTATTCGTACAGTAAAGCAATTGTGAGGTCAGGCATTGATGTTGGATGAGAAGACTTGTTTCGCAATCTCCAACTGATCCTGAAGGTGTTTGATGGGCTTGAGGTCAGAGCTAGTCAAGTCCAGCCATGTCTTTAGGGACCTTGCTTTGTTCACTTGGGCCTTATTTCCCTTCACGGAAAGTAAGGGGCCCAGTCCAATCCCTGAAAAACAGCCCATAGCATTATCCCTCTTCCAACAAACTTAACAGCTGGCTCAATGCAGTCAGACAGGTAACATTCTCCTGGCATCCATCACCCAAATCCAGACTCGCCCATCAGACTGGCAAACAGGGAAGTGTGATTCGTCACAGAACATGTTTCCACTTCTCCAGTGTCAGTGTGCTTTACACAGCTCCATCCAGTGCTTTGCATTGTACTTGGTGTTGTGAGGCTTGCATGAGCTGCTCAGACATGGAAAACCAAGCCATGAATCCAGTTTTTGTGCTGATATTAAAGGGATAGTTCACCCAAAATGAAAATCATTAAAGTTATTAGAGGGGTCCTATTATGCTCTTTTACGAAGTTTTGGGGGTGTACTAGAACATGCTCTTATTTCATACAAAATGATTTAAAGACTTAAATGTGAGGTGTATCCTGTTATAAAACTTTTTTTATTTTTTTTTTATTTGAACATGTATAATGTGTTCATTTTCTGTTCGTTTAAAATCCAGCCATTGTTTTTAATGTTAATGCAAACCAAAAGTGCATAATGCTGCTACTTTTGTTGTAAAATTTAATGAAATTACTAAGTGTGTGTGACCATTTTAACATATTATACAATGTTATACCATGCATAACATGGTTTTTTATCAAAAATACAGAAAATAAACTGTAATTATTACAAAATGTTATTACAATATAAAATAATGGTTTTTATTTTCATATACTTTAAAATATAATTTCTTCCTGTGATGCAATGCTGATTTTTCATCAGCTGTTACTCAGTTTCCCAGGCTTAAGTGTCACATGATCTCTCAGAAATTATTCTGATATTCTGAATTATTAGTAGAATTATCAGTTTTGGAAACAGTTGTGCCGCCAATGTTTTTTTTTGTTTTTTTTTGAACCTGTATTTTTTTTTTTTTGAACCTGTATTTTTTTCTTTCAAGAACAACATTTATTCAAACTATAAATCTTTTCTAGCAATGTAAATCTATTATGTCACGTTTTATTAATGTAACAATTTATTCATTTCTGACCCCAAACTTTTGAACGGTAGTGTACATTAGACCTATTTGAGAGGTTTAAGTATTGTATAACATGGGTAGCTCTCAGACACTTTCTTTTTTAAAAAGTAGCTCTGGAATGAAAAAAGGTTGGAGACCCCTGGTTTAGATGGTGTTTCAGTACTGTCACACCCCTTGCCAAAGCATCAAGTTCAGTCTGCTCTATTATAGCAAAGAACTTGGTTATAGTTAAAGATATATTAATGTATATTTGACTCCACAGGAGTGTTGGGGTCCTATGGTCAGCCTGCCAGATACATGATATTATCGTACTAATTTATTAAATTATTTACATAGATTTGTTGCCTGAAACCAGCTCCAGCATAAGGCTAAAAAGGCTGATGTTTATGACTTAATTTCTTTTTAACTTGATAACAATTGAATCAAGACATTGTAAGTTACTAATTATAATGCTTACATTTCCTTAGTTATTCAAAAAGCAGCTACTGTAAACGAGCAAAGAACTATCAAATAACATCACTGATTAATTTTTTTTTAAGCGAAATATCTTTGGAGTGGACTTTGAGATTTGTAACTTTGTAACTTAACTTCGTGTCAGTACACCTAAAAATGACTAGTAGATGTGTTTTCATAGAGATGTACAGAGGCAGTGCTGCTGGCTGAACCATTAATAGAGAGTAAGTCCGCAATCCTTTATTTGTGTTTCCATGGTGCTGCTGCCCAGGCGACAGGCGAGGACACAACGACAAGACTGAACAAAGTATTAACACAGGCTAATTACTGCTCTCCACCCTGCTGAACACACACACACACACACACACACACACACACACACACACACACACTGCTGGTTTATCATCCATATCCAAGTGTCTACTGTCAGGATGCAGCACATATATACTTAATGTGGTAGTTATCCATGTCATTGCACATTATACCTTATGGATATCTCAGTTTCAAAAGAATTATGACCGCTTTGGATTTGCAATAAACGTTGTTGTAGAATCTTGTGAATTGCAGACTGTAAAGTTTATGCAGAGGAGTCGTTTGAATGAAGCCTGGTCTGTCTGTGGTGTTGGAAACACAATTGACTTTCCTTCCTCGCTAATGGCTGCAGTGCGTCAGCGTGTTCACAGCGCGATCCTTTGATTTATTTAACCCTTTTTGAAAAGCACTGCTGGAGATGAGGAGGGTGTTGGCTGTTCTGCAGGGCCGTGGAAAATGAGTGTGTGGTTTGTATCCCGACACAACCATGCATGCTTTTCTGCTCTTTTCTTCACTTTTTTATTAAAAGAATAGACAACTTTGCAAGTTTATGATTTTTAGGGATGGGCGATATGGCCAAATGGATTATTATTTGTTACAGTTGTTACAGGGTTTTTTTTTTTAAGCCAAAAGTCAGAATCTGCTAAATGTTTTTTTTTTTTTTTTAACCAAAACGAGGGATTGTACAAAATACATGTTATTTTTTATTTAGTACTGTCCTGTATAAGATATTTTACATAGAAGACGTTTACATACAGGTCCTTCTCAAAAAATTAGCATATTGTGATAAAGTTCATTATTTTCTGTAATGTACTGATAAACAGTAGACTTTCATATATTTTAGATTCATTACACACAACTGAAGTAGTTCAAGCCTTTTTATTGTTTTAATATTGATGATTTTGGTATACAGCTCATGAAAACCCAAAATTCCTATCTCAAAAAATTAGCATATTTCATCCGACCAATAAAAGAAAAGTGTTTTTAATACAAAAAAAGTCAACCTTCAAATAATTATGTTCAGTTATGCACTCAATACTTGGTCGGGAATCCTTTTGCAGAAATGACTGCTTCAATGCGGTGTGGCATGGAGGCAATCAGCCTGTGGCACTGCTGAGGTGTTATGGAGGCCCAGGATGCTTCGTTAGGGGCCTTAAGCTCATCCAGAGTGTTGGGTCTTGAGTCTCTCAACTTTCTCTTCACAATATCCCACAGATTCTCTATGGGGTTCAGGTCAGGAGAGTTGGCAGGCCAATTGAGCACAGTAATACCATGGTCAGTAAACCATTTACCAGTGGTTTTGGCACTGTGAGCAGGTGCCAGGTCGTGCTGAAAAATGAAATCTTCATCTCCATAAAGCTTTTCAGCAGATGGAAGCATGAAGTGCTCCAAAATCTCCTGATAGCTAGCTGCATTGACCCTGCCCTTGATAAAACACAGTGCACCAACACCAGCAGCTGACATGGCACCCCAGACCATCACTGACTGTGGGTACTTGACACTGGACTTCAGGCATTTTGGCATTTCCCTCTCCCCAGTCTTCCTCCAGACTGTGGCAGCTTGATTTCCGAATGACATGCAAAATTTGCTTTCATCCGAAAAAAGTACTTTGGACCACTGAGCAACAGTCCAGTGCTGCTTCTCTGTAGCCCAGATCAGGCGCTTCTGCCGCTGTTTCTGGTTCAAAAGTGGCTTGACCTGGGGAATGCGGCACCTGTAGCCCATTTCCTGCACACGCCTGTACACGGTGGCTCTGGATGTTTCTGCTCCAGACTCAGTCCACTGCTTCCGCAGGTCCCCCAAGGTCTGGAATCGGTCCTTCTCCACAATCTTCCTCAGGGTCCGGTCACCTCTTCTCGTTGTGCAGCGTTTTCTGCCACACTTTTTCCTTCCCACAGACCTCTTGCTTGAGGGTGTCAATGATGGCCTTCTGGACAGCAGTCAGGTCGGCAGTCTTACCCATGATTGCGGTTTTGAGTAATGAACCAGGCTGGGAGTTTTTAAAAGCCTCAGGAATCTTTTGCAGGTGTTTAGAGTTAATTAGTTGATTCAGATGATTAGGTTAATAGCTCGTTTAGAGAACCTTTTCATGATATGCTAATTTTTTGAGATAGGAATTTTGGGTTTTCATGAGCTGTATGCCAAAATCATCAATATTAAAACAATAAAAGGCTTGAACTACTTCAGTTGTGTGTAATGAATCTAAAATATATGAAAGTCTAATGTTTATCAGTACATTACAGAAAATAATGAACTTTATCACAATATGCTAATTTTTTGAGAAGGACCTGTATAGTCCACAAGAAAAAAATAATAGAAATAAAAATGACCCCGTTCAAAAGTTTACATATGCTTATTTCTTAATAAAGTTGTTTTCTGTTTGATTCATGGCTGGGTTTTGTTTAATTTTTTTGGGTAGTGATAGAACAGTTAAACTGCCCACCGTGTTTTTCCAGCTTTTTTGTGTATTTGAACCCTTTCCAACAATGACTATGATTTTGAGATTCATCTTTTCACACTGATGACAACTGAGGGACTCATATGCAACTATTACAGAAGGTTCAAATGCTCACTGATGCTTCACAAGGAAACATAATGCATTAAGAGCCGGGGGTGACTTTTGAACCGAATGAAGATGTGTACATTTTTCTTGTTTTGCCTAAATATCATATTCATATTTTTAGTACTGCCCTTCAGAAGCTACAGAAGACAGTTACATGTTTTCCAGAAGACAAAATAAGTCAAATTTACCTTGCTCTCAAAATCATACAGTCAAAAATGCTGAAAAACCAAAGAATTGTTGGATCTGAAGTTTTTCTGGCTCATGGAAGGGACTCATAAACAATTCTCACTAAACCAAAAATAAAACCAAAAAAAAAAAAAAACAGCTGTGGATCATTCTGGTAACAACACAGTATTAAGAATCTAGTGTATGCAAACTTTTGAAAAGGGTAATTTTTTATAAATTCAACTTATTTTCTCTTGTGGACTATATGTAAATGTCTTTAATGGGAAATATCTTTTTAAGGTCAGTACTAAATAATAAAACATAGCATGCATTTTGTATGATCCCTCTTATTTTGGTAAAATAATGAACGTTTTGCAGATTCTTCAAGGTGTGTATAAACTCTTGACATCAACTGTATATGCTGAATAAAAAGCAGCAGCTTGGACATTCTGCAAAACATCTCTTTTTGTGTAACACACAAGATATTTTGCAGCAACATATGAGGGTCAATAAATAATTACTTTTTCATTGAATATTAAACCAATAAACCATTTCTCCATGCCATCTGCAAAGCCCAAATGGATGAATTTTTGTCTCAATCTGTTGTACTGCCTTCCTTCAATTTTAAGACTTCCCAAACCATCCAGTGTGCACACAATTGAGCCAAGTATTTTGTTTTATGCAGAACACCATTGTTTACACAACAGCTTTCAATGACCGCCAAAACATTATATCCAAAGAGAGGATATGATGTCGTCTCCTGACAGGAATTGGGCTCACAGGAAGTGTGATTGGGGCATGTGGCAGGCCGCAGATGGCTCATTTGCACCAGATAATGACTCAAACAGAAATACCATCACCATCCAACTGTCTGTCCCATTAGACTTTGGGCACAAGGGTTGATTTGAAGATGCAGATGCAATCTCACATATTTGATTTATCGACAAGTCTTGCAGGCATGCACTGAAAGGACTATTTGTGCATTGTAAAGGGTTCGACACAGAATTATAGTGAGGAAACGGCACTCGGTCTCAGCTTCTATGTTGCTTCCTGTCGTCTGAGGATGTTGTTTGGTGTTTGTGTTAAGTGACCACCTTGTGTGTTTGTGTGTGTCCGTTTTAGCCTGTTGAGGACCAGTGTTGTTATTGTTATCTAAAACTAAATCTATGGGGAAAAAAAAAAAAAAAGTAGTAGTTGAAATAAAGTAACATATACACTACCAGTCAAAAGTTTTTGAACAGTAAGACTGTTTTAAATTTTACTTTTTTAGTACTTTTTATTTGATCCAAAGTACAGCAAAAATAGTAAAAAGTAAAATTTTAAAATATTTGTACTATTTAAAATAACTGTTTTCTATTTGATTTAGTTTAAAATGTAATTATTCCTGTAATCAAAGCTACATTTTCTGCATCATTACTCCAGTCCTTCAGAAATCATGTTGATTTACTCTTCAAGAAACATTTTTTTATTATTATTATTATTATTATTATTATTATTATTATTATTATTATTAATATTATTTAAAACAGTTGAGTACATTTTGTTTTCTGGATTCTTTGATGAATAGAAAAATCCAAAGATCAGCATTTATCTAAAATAAAAAGCTTTTGTAACATTATACACTATACCATTCAAAAGATTGTCAGTATAAATTATTTTATTTATTTATTTATTTGAAAGAAAGGATAGAAATTAATACTTTTATTTAGCAAGGATGCTTTAAATGGATGAAAAGACATTTGTAATGATACAAAAGATTTTGATTTCAGATAAATACTGTTCTTCTGAACTTTCTTTTCATCAAAGAAACCTAAAAAAAACACTCTACTCAGCTGTTTTCAACCATAATAATAATTAATAATAATAATAATAATAATAATATTAGTAATAATAAATAATAATAATAATAAATGCTTTTGAGCAGCAAATCAGAGTATCAGAATCACTTCTGAAGGATCTTGTGACTGAAGTAATGGTGCTAAAAATTCAGCTTTGAATTCACAGGAATAAATAGCATTTTATTATCTTAAAATGGAAAGCTCTTATTTGAAATAAAAATATTTCACAATATTACTGTTTTTGCTGTACTTTGGTTCAAATAAATGCCAGCTTGTTAAGCAGAAGAGATTTCTTTAAAAAAAAAAAAAAAACTTTAAGAAAATCTTAAAAAGAAATAAAAATTAAAGTCCAGAAACTTTTGACAAGTGTAAATTTATGAAAGATTGTTTTCAGTAATTAAACACAGCTGAAATGAAATAAAATATAAAAATTGTATCTAAAACTTAAACCTAAAAGAACTGAAATGAAAATAAGAAATTATTTTAATGTAAATAAAAAACAATCTAATGAACCTAATATACAGGCATGTGAAACAGTTAGGACATCCTATTGAATTCCAGTTTGCTGGGCTGGAGCTTTCAGGTGTGTGTTAACACAATGCCAAAAAGAAAAGACATCAGCAGTGATCTTGGAGAAGCAAGTAACACAGCCATTTCCAAGCTATTTGAAGTCCATCTTACCACAGTGAGGAAGATTGCCCACAAGTGGAAGACATTCAAGACAGACACCAATCCTCCCAGAAGTGGATGTCCCAGGAAGTTCACCCCAAGATCAGACCATGTAATACTCAGAGAATTGGCAGACAACCCAAGAACTTCACCACAGACTGGGCAGGCCTCAGTTAACCTTTTAAATGACAAAGTTCATGATAGTACAGTTAGAAAAATATGGGACATGTATGGCATTTTTGGAAGGCTTGCCAGAAGTAAACCTCTTCTACCTAAAAAGCATGACAGCATGTTTTAGGTTTGCAAAGTTGCATTCGAACAAACCATAAGTCTTCTAGAACAATGTCCTTTGAACAGATGAGACCAGAGTGGAGATGTTTGGCCATAATTCACAGAACCAAGTTTGGTGAAAATCTGTAGGGCATATCAGCACAAACACCTCATATCAAAAGTCACACATGCAGGTGGAGGGCTGATGATTTTGAGCTTGTTTTGTAGCCGCAGGACCTAGGGACCTCACAGTCATTGAGGCGACCATGAACTCCTCTGTATACCAAATTATCCAAAGTCAAATGTGAGTCCATCCGTCCGACAGCTAAAGCTTGACCAAAACTGGGTCATGCAACAGGACAGTGATCCCAAGCACATCAGCAAATCTACAACAGAACATCTGAAAAGAAAAGAATCAAGGTGTTGCAGTGGCCCAGTCAAAGTCCAGACCTCATCCTGACTCAAATGCTGTAGTGAGAGCTGTCCATAAACAAATGGCCACAAACATCAATAAACTACAGCAACGTTGTAAAGAAGAGTGGGCCAAAATTCCCCCAGAACGATATGAGAGACTGATAAAGTCTTACAGGAAATTATTACTTCAAGTTATTACTGCTAAAAGTGGATCTACAAGCAATAGAATCATAGGGTGTCCTAACTTTGTCACACATGGCTTTTCCATCTTGGCTTTATTTTTGTTAATTAAATAATGATATGGTGTGATTTGTCATGTAATGATGTTTATCTGAGAATTTTTGTTTCCAAATGTTAAGACCTGCCAAGGGCCAGATAATGTTTTATTATGTCCTGATACAGAGAACCATGGAATTCAATAGGGTGTTCTAACTTCTTCACATGACTGTATATGTTGGAGTACTAAAATTAATAAAACCTAATGTAGGGCCTTATGAAATCCATTTAATTTTTTCCTAAATTCCATTTAATATTTTTCCAAATTCAGTTTTTTCCATTTTCGTTTTTCTGGATTCCTTTGTAATGGTTACAGTCTTATTAATCAAAAAAGCATGTCTAATTAATTAAAATCATGAAACGTATACAATTTAACACCAATTTATTAAAGGTTTAACAAAAATGGCATGTTTAGGGCCCTATGAAATATTGTATTTTATTGTTACCAAATTCTGGTCTTAGCATGTCTAATTATTTATTTGCCATTCATAAACTCAGAGACATGCGGAACATCCAGGATTCATATTTAAGTAGTCTTTTTGTGGCTTAATATTTACACATACTAGTTCATATCGCAATTTGATGACATACTTTTGATTAATTCTTCCAAACTTTGACAAATTCCGTGACATTCCGCGTTAAATAATTCAATTTTTATGACTGGATTTCGCAATCCCATCCAAACTAATGCTAAAAAAAAAAAGAGAGAGAGAGAGAGCGAAAAAAGAAATGAAAACATAATAAAAAGGACAGACGCACATAACAAAAAGACCAAAACCTAAACTAATTAAAAGGAAAACTGAAAATATAAAAATGAAAACAATTTTTAAAATATTCATACAGGGTTGAAAGATAATTAAAAATTAATTATTTCTAAATGAACTATTTCTTTAAAATGCCAACAAATAGAAAGAATAAAAAAAACAAAAAACAGAAAGAAAGTAGTAGTATCAGACGTTCCCTTTTCCATTGGTTGACAGACAAGTCGTCTCGCTCCAAACTCACACCATTTGAGTCAATGTTGTTATGTTCAGTTTAGTCGGCCGTTCAAATAAACAGATTGCGGTTTCATTGTGTGCCTGTAGTGCTGTAGAAATGCACACTTCACCTTTAACTCTGATGATGGAGATGGATCGCTTTGTTGATGTTATGATGGGCTTCATTTTGTCTGTGTTGCGTTTCAGGCACATCTCATTTAGTTTCATTAACTGCCCATGTCGTTTCAGGGCCTGGGAAGCAAATCAAGTTTTTCCTCTGTACCAGCTAGGAGAAAAAAAAAAACAAGAAAAAACAAAGTCCAATTTAAAGTTGCATTTCATGTCTTCATGACAGGGATCTAAATGGAATGCACTGGCTATGATTTAATTAGAATATTGAATACTGAATGCTGTGCAGCATATACTGCATACTGCAGATTTAAAACAGGAAAAATAGTTTGAGAAACTGCACGCAACAGTAATCTGTATTCTACATGACCTAATTCAGAGAGTGGAGTCTACTTATCATAATTCATGCAGCATTATACATTCAGCTGTTTAATGCAGCATAATATATTTAGCTGTTTAATTCTTGTTTGTTTATTATGTATGCTAGTTGAAAATTGTAATTCTTGATGAATAATAGCATTCCTCTCATGAATATATCACAGTATTTAAGGCATGATGTTGGACACTACCAGTCAAAAGTTTTTGAACAGTAAGATTTGTATTTTTATTTTTTTTTAAAAGAAGTCTCTTCTGCTCACCAAGTCTGTATTTTTTTTTTTTTTATCTAAAATACAGCAAAAGTGATTTTTTTTTTAAATATTAAAAATAACTGTGTTCTTTTGGAATATATTTTAAAATGTAATTTATTCCTGTGATCTGAGCTAAATTTTCAGCATCATTACTCTAGTCTTCAGTGTCCAATGATCCTTCAGAAATCTTTCTAATATGATGATTTGCTCTTCAACAAACATTTATTATTATTATTATTATTATTATTACTATTATTATTATTATTATTATTATTACTATTATTATTATTATTATTATTATCAATATTCATCTGAAATAAAAAGCTTTTGTAACATAATACATTTTACCATTTAAAAGCTTAATTATTAAATATAATTTTTTATTTAATTTAATTTTTCATTTAATTTATTCTTTATTTTTGGAAATAATTTATAAAAATTAATGGTTATTTTGGCGAGGATGCTTTAAATTAATCAAAATTGATGATAAAGGCATTTATAACATTACAAAATATTTCTCTAATAATTATATTTAATAATAATAATAATAATAATAATAATTATAATAAATAATAATAATTATATTATATAAATTATATTTATATTTTATAATAATTATATTTATATATAATATAAAGTTTTTTTTAGCAGCAAATCAGAATATTAGGAAGATTTCAATCAGATAATCAAATAATGAGCAGAAGAGACTTCTTTAAAAAACAAAAAAATCTTACTGTTCAAAAACTTTTGACAGGTAGTGTATGTCCTTAGTACGAACTAACTGATTTTGGTAATTGAAATACACCAGGAAAAAACAAAACAAAACAAAAAACTAGAAGAAAATCTGAAAATGACCAAAACTACAACTGAAGTAAATATGAATACTAAACAATTTAGAAGTATTAAGAAAAAAGAAAAAACATGTCAAAAAAAATATTACTTTACATAAAATGCAAACTTAAAAAAAAAAAAAAAAAGGAATTCAAAATGGTCAAAAATACTCTAATATGTCTAATATGTGTGTATATATATATATATATATATATATATATATATATATATATATATATATATATATATTTATATTTTTTTTTTTTTTTTTTTTTTTTTTTATTATTATTTTTATAAATTTTATTTTATTATTTATACATTTTTTTTTGGTACTAAAATTACATTGACACAAATGATAAGCATATTAAAAGTGATTCTTCATTTAGGGTCAGTTTAAACCACACTGTTTTCAACTAAACATAGGAAAACTTTATGCATTTTGAAAATATAGAAATGTAGAAATCTATAGAAATGTTTATGTACGCAGACGTGTAGTGTTTCTTTGCAAAGTTATATGACGAGCTATGGGCCTGACTTGCATAATACAGCATTTTAGTTCAGCATCTGTGTGAACAAGGAAACATCTGTACATAAAAGTTTTTTCATTTGCGTTCTTGAAAAGTTTCAAGTTTTTAGTACAGTCCTTGTCATGCAATCGTACTCATCAGCAATCAGCGCTGCATGAATGGAGTTCATCATCTCTGTTTCTGTTCAGCAGTTAGAGACGCAGTCAGGCCTGACACAGCTCTTTCAGACTGTATTAGTGAACAGTCTAGATTTGCCGTGAAAGAGAAGCTGGAGTCTTGTGAGAGTTGAGTGAGTTCAGCGAGACGTCTGTCAGCATCAGCACAGAGCTCACTGAACACCTCCATTATTCTGCATGTGCTCTCATATGCTCTCAAATGCTGTTTTCGCAGAAATCTCACACCCTGGAGACTTTAAAGTGCAGCAAACTGGATGTTAAAGGGATAGTTCAACCAAAAATGAAAATGACTCGCCCTCAAGCCATCCTAGGTGTATATGATTTTTCTTCTTTCAGACAAATACAATTAGAGTTATATTAATAAATGCCCTGGCTCTTCCAGGATTTATAATGGCAGTGAATGGCTGTTGAGATTTTGAAGTCCAATGAAGTGCGTCCAATCCATCATTAAAAGTACTCCACAAGGCTCCAGGAGGTAAATAAAAACCTTTTGAAGTGAATCGATGCATTTGTGTAAGAAGAATATCCATATTTAAAACTTAATCATAATCTCTATCAAATTAAATTATTTAAGGTTGATTCCATATTCATTTGAGAATTCGGTGTGTGTGTTTGTTTATAATATGTTTATTATAACACGTTTTAATGTGTAAAAATGTGATTGCTTGCTTGTAATTAATTACAGAAAAGTTAATGGACAAGTTAAACTGATTTTCTGTGGTAATTGATGCGACGTTGGCTGAAAATGTTGTTTGAGAATTGTGTGGTAATGTAACAGACTGTGGAAAAGAAGGGTGTCAATGAAAAAGAGCAGTGATGTCTTCATAAATAAGGAAGTACATATTTCAAAACTTCCTTCAGTAGCTTCCTTAAGACTTTTTTTGGTCCTTGTCATGTGGGTCTTTGTCAGTGTTTGGTAATCGTGTATTTGGTCCAGGTGGCACTTTCCACTGAGGGTTGTGTGTGTGTACACTTTTGCGTGCTGTGGGCATGATGCCCAGAAACTCTCCTGTTATCATGTCTCTGACACCAGCTTTACCAAACACACTCAAACACACACTCAGGAGGATTTATTGTACCATTATCTTAATCTTTCATTACTTTATTTTCATCTTGTTGTATTGATTGTAAATAATAGATGTCTTATTAAATTAATTTGAGTAGTGTTCTCGATGTGAAAGAGCCTTTAAGCTGGTTTTGGCAATGAGTGACCAATTTGGGAAGGTTTCAGTCTAGCATAATTGCGTGATGTTGGATGGTCAATAATCTTTGCTAGGTTTTTTCGACAAGTAATTAAGCATTGTGCAAAAACATTTCTAAAGAGGTTTTATCATTCACTTTCTATTAAAATATTAAAAATATTAAAGTTAGTGAATGTTGGGTATGAACTGGTGAATCCCTAAAGCAGCACTGTACAGATTTGGCTTATACCTGCTCTGCAGAGCTGCTGAATTCATTCAGAAAACTCTGCTTATCTCTGGAGCTTCACATCAGCCATGAAACCCTAGTTCCTTCTATCCTGGGATTTACATAAAGCTTCCGTTCTGCTGTCGACCTGTCCGTGTGACAGGAATGAAGTTGGCAAGGCTGTTGGATTGAGAGTGTCAGCAGGCATAAAACTTTTTTTCTTTTTAGCCTGTTGCATGGAGGAGAAAAAGAGCATCAATCGGAGAATAACGTCGGCATGTTTTCGGAGAGCAAAGTCGGCATGTTTTAGGAGAGTAAAATTGGGATGTTTTCAGTGAGTAAAGTCGATATGTTTTCGGAGAGTAAAGTCGACATGTTTTTTTCGGAGAGTAAAGTCGGCATGTTTTTTCGGGGAGTAAAGTCGGCATGTTTTTTCGGAGAGTAAAGTCGGCATGTTTTTTCGGGGAGTAAAGTCGGCATGTTTTTTCGGGGAGTAAAGTCGGCATGTTTTTTCGGGGAGTAAAGTCGGCATGTTTTTACGGAGAGTAAAGTCGGCATGTTTTTACGGAGAGTAAAGTCGGCATGTTTTTACGGAGAGTAAAGTCGGCATGTTTTTACGGAGAGTAAAGTCGGCATGTTTTTACGGAGAGTAAAGTCGGCATGTTTTCGGAGAGTAAAGTCGGCATGTTTTCGGAGAGTAAAGTCGGCATGTTTTCGGAGAGTAAAGTCGGCATGTTTTCGGAGAGTAAAGTCGGCATGTTTTCGGAGAGTAAAGTCGGCATGTTTTCGGAGAGTAAAGTCGGCATGTTTTCAGAGAGTAAAGTCGGCATGTTTTCAGAGAGTAAAGTCGGCATGTTTTCAGAGAGAGTAAAGTCGGCATGTTTTCAGAGAGAGTAAAGTCGGCGTGTTTTTACGGAGAGTAAAGTCGGCATGTTTTCAGAGAGTAAAGTCGGCATGTTTTCAGAGAGAGTAAAGTCGGCATGTTTTCAGAGAGAGTAAAGTCGGCGTGTTTTTACGGAGAGTAAAGTCGGCGTGTTTTTACGGAGAGTAAAGTCGGCGTGTTTTTACGGAGAGTAAAGTCGGCATGTTTTCAGAGAGTAAAGTCGGCGTGTTTTTTCGGGGAGTAAAGTCGGCGTGTTTTTACGGAGAGTAAAGTCGGCGTGTTTTTTCGGAGAGTAAAGTCGGCGTGTTTTTTCGGAGAGTAAAGTCGGCGTGTTTTTTCGGAGAGTAAAGTCGGCGTGTTTTTACGGAGAGTAAAGTCGGCGTGTTTTTTCGGAGAGTAAAGTCGGCGTGTTTTTTCGGAGAGTAAAGTCGGCGTGTTTTTTCGGAGAGTAAAGTCGGCGTGTTTTTTCGGAGAGTAAAGTCGGCGTGTTTTTACGGAGAGTAAAGTCGGCGTGTTTTCAGAGAGTAAAGTCGGCATGTTTTCAGAGAGTAAAGTCGGCATGTTTTCAGAGAGTAAAGTCGGCATGTTTTCAGAGAGTAAAGTCGGCATGTTTTCAGAGAGTAAAGTCGGCATGTTTTCAGAGAGTAAAGTCGGCATGTTTTCAGAGAGTAAAGTCGGCGTGTTTTTACAGAGAGTAAAGTCGGCGTGTTTTTACGGAGAGTAAAGTTGGCATGTTTTCAGAGAGTAAAGTCGGCATGTTTTCAGAGAGTAAAGTCGGCATGTTTTCAGAGAGTAAAGTCGGCGTGTTTTTACGGAGAGTAAAGTCGGCGTGTTTTTACGGAGAGTAAAGTCGGCGTGTTTTTTCGGAGAGTAAAGTCGGCGTGTTTTTTCGGAGAGTAAAGTCGGCGTGTTTTTTCGGAGAGTAAAGTCGGCGTGTTTTTACGGAGAGTAAAGTCGGCGTGTTTTTACGGAGAGTAAAGTCGGCGTGTTTTTTCGGGGAGTAAAGTCGGCGTGTTTTTACGGAGAGTAAAGTCGGCGTGTTTTTACGGAGAGTAAAGTCGGCGTGTTTTTTCGGAGAGTAAAGTCGGCGTGTTTTTTCGGAGAGTAAAGTCGGCGTGTTTTTTCGGAGAGTAAAGTTGGCATGAATAAATAAAATCTAAAATTACGTAAATAAAGTTGTAATGTTTCGAGAATAAAGTTGAAAGTACAATAATTAAATTGTAGCCATTGTTATAATATTTTGAGAGAATAGCCTATGCATGCAAATGGCCTGAATTGGAAGCACTGGGAGAAGTTGCCAGGTCACTAGAATTTATTTGAATATATGTGGTATTATTAGCAGAAATCATACCATGTGTTAAACTCTCAGGGACCGTATGCTTGAAAATAATATTTCACATCTTTGATTGCATTTATTAGGCCTATTTGTAGTGCACCAGCAACCGAATAATAGCAATAAGCTTTGTGCTTTTGGTACTTTTAATATAAAACAAAGTCTGAGCTTTTGAAATCTGTCAGTTTACAAACAATGTGTCTTGCAATAATGTTTTTCACGCTCTTTATATGGCAGGACAAAGGGATTTACAGAAAGCTTCCGTTCTGCTGTCGACCTGTCCGGGTGACAAGAATGAAGTTGGCAAGGCTGTTGGATTGAAAGCGTCATAGGCATAAAACTTTTTTTTTTTTGTAGCCTGTTGCATGGAGGAGAAACAGAGCATTTCTAACATTCATATTTATTAAATAATATCTGATTACATTACTATGACAGCGTTTTAGTGCCACATAAAAAATAAAAAATAAAAAAAATACGAGAATAAAGTCGACAGGTTTCGAGAATAAAATAATTAAAGTAATTAAGGTTGTAATATTCTGTTATAATATTCATTTGGCATGGCTGATGACAGTTTGAAAGTGACAGCAGACCCAAAATATGAGGGGGATATTTATTTATTTATTTTATTTTTTTGGTGACCTGTTGCATGAAAGAGAAAAAAAAAACTTCCATATAAAATATTTATTAAATATCTGAGTACATTACTATAAATAAAGCATTTTATTATATATAGCAGTTGATGTTATAATATTTTAAGAGTATAGTCTGTGCATGCAAATGTCCTGGATTGGGGGCACTGGGAGAACCAGAATTTATTTGAATATACGTGGTATTATTAGCAGAAATCATACCATGTCTTAAACTCTCAGGGACAATATGCTTGAAAATAATATTTCATATCTTCGATTCCATTCATTAGGCCTATTTTTAGTGCACTAGCCACCCAATAATAGCAATAAGCTTTGTACTTTTGGTACTTTTAATAAAACAAAGTCTCAGCTTTCAAAATCTGTTAGTTTTATAGCGAAATACAAACAATGTGTCTTGTGTCTTGCTGTCTTTTCGATTACGTGACATTAGTTTAATTAAATTATACTGTTTTCTTTGTGAAAGTTCCACCACCTACTCCTCAAAAACATTTATACTTAGCTATAAAACCGACGGATTTTGAAAGCTGAGACTTTGGAAAATCTCCTGGTGCTCCCAATCCAGGCCATTTGCCTGCACAATAGGCTAGAAAATACTCTCAAAATATTATAACTTTAATTCCTGTAGTTGTGACTTTCAAATATGTAATTACCAATTCATTTATTATGATATGCTTATATTGATCACCCCTTACTGTAAATGTATAAAAAAATGTGCTTGTGTTGGCATGGTTAGGAAGAATGTCTGAAGTACAGGAAGCTCTTTTTACAAGAAATCCAAAGCATGTAGCTGATTCTGCAACAAATCATAGACGCATAGTAGATGTTTGTGTGCAGAATTTTCTGCCCATGATGACAAAAACGACCGTCATGCATAAGTGAGTGGCCATTGGCTGTCCTCTTCATGTGTCTTTGCTTTACTCTGCAGTTTCTCGAGTGTGTTCACACACATACACACGTTTGTCAGTCTCTGCAGGAGGATGTTGAGAGCTGTGGGCGCTGATGGCAGGCCGAGCGAGTGTGGGGCCTCATGCCAGCCTGCGCTGAGCTCTGACAGGACACAGCTGCTCCTCCTGCTGCCCTCATTCAGCTCAGAAACACTCACTGACCTCATTGATAAATATTTAACCGTATCGACTAAATATATTATGAGCGATTGAATCAGATCCATCATATCCTAAAAAAAACGATTAATCTTAATTATTAATTAACAGCCCTAGTACAAAATAATAAAATGTACTTCTCAAAGTAATAACAATAAAAATAACAATAGAGTTTAATAAAATATTATTTTAAGGAATATCACACAATATTTCATCCATGCTTTAATATAAACTGTAAACCTCTGTAAAAAAAAAAAAAAAAAAAAAGTCTCTGTTTTGGTAAAATAAGATAAAATAAAATATTCCATGTAGCAGAAAGTAAGTATCATGTCGTATCTTAGTCAGTATGACTGTAATTGATGGCAGACTAAAATAAAATTAAAAAATAATAAAATATATTAATTAAATAATAATTAAAAAACGGACAAAAATTAAATTAAAACATTTTATTTTATTTTATTTATTTTTTTACTATATTTTACGCCTGAAGATCAGGATGGGAAAACCGAGCAGAAGGGTCAGTTTCAAGTCACTGATTTGGTCAAATAAGGAAAAAAAAAATAATAATAATATTTGATGTAGTAGAAAAGAAGTATCCGGTTGTATTTTAGTCAATGTGACTGTAATTGATGGCAGAATCAAATAAAATTAAATTAAAATAATTTTATTTTATTTTACCAGATCAGGATGGGAAAACTGAGCAGAAGGGAAGTTTTAAGTCTCTGTATTGGGTTAATAAAATAAAATAAAAAAATAAAATAAAATAAAATAAAATAAAATAAAATAAAACTATTTTATTTTATGTAGCAGAAATGAAGTATCAGGTCATATCTTAGTCAATGTGACTGTAATTGATGGCAGACTAAAAAAAATAAAAAAAATAATAATAATAAAAAAAAAATAAAAGAAACTGACTAAATTAAAATTAAATATAAATTATATTTTATTTAATTTCATTTTATTTTTTTACTATATTAACCTCCTGAAGATCAAGATAGCAAAACCGAGCACAAGGACAATAAGAAAAAATAAAATATTTTATGTAGCAGAAAGGAAGTATCAGATCGTGTAATTGATGTAAGAATAAAATAAAATATACAATAAAATAAATAAATAAAATAATATAAAAATATTTTTATTTTATTTTACCAGATCAGGATGGGAAAACTGAGCAGAAGTTTCAAGTCTCTGTGTTGGTAAGATAAAATAAAATAAAATAATTTTATTAGATGTAATTGAAAAAATAATTAAATTAAATTAAATATAAAAAAAAAATATATATATATATATATATATATATATATAAAATGAAAATATCAGGATGGGAAAACAGTAGAAAGGAAGATTCAGGTCGTATCTTAGTCAGTGTGACTGTAATTGATGGCAGACTGAAAAAAAACTTATATCTTATATCAGTAAATGTCAGTAAATGTTTATTCATTCATTCTTTTTTTTTTTTTTTTTTTTTTTAAAGAAATGAATAAATTGTTACATTTAATAAAAAGTGGCATAATAGATTTACATTGCTAGAAAAGATTTATAGTTTGAATAAATGTTGTTCTTGAAAGAAAAAAAATACAGGTTCAAAAAAAAAAAAAAAAAACATTGGCGGCACAACTGTTTCCAAAACTGATAATTCTACTAATAATTCAGACACTTAAGCCTGGGAAACTGAGTAACAGCTGATGAAAAATCAGCATTGCATCACAGGAATAAATTATATTTTAAAGTATATGAAAATAAAAACCATTAATTTCTATTGTAATAACATTTTGTAATATTACAGTTTATTTTCTGTATTTTTGATAAAATAAATGCAGCCTTGACTTCATTAAAAAAAAAAAATTGCAAGTCTTTTGAAAACTTTTGAACAGTGTGTGTGTGTGTGTGTGTGTGTGTATATATATATATATATATATATATATATATATATATATATATATATATATATATATATATATATATATATATATATATATATATATACACACACTAAATAACAAAGTATACAATAAAAAGTAAATAATACAATAGTAAATGCAGTAAAATAAAATATAAAATAATAAAATAAAATAATCTAATTTCATAGGGTCCTAAACAGGTTTGCGTGTATATAAAATATGTTCTTGACAAGGGTTGAAAGCTCTAGTGTGTTTGTTGGAAGCAGCTCTTTCCTGAGTGAGGAAGTGGTGGGCTGTTCAGATCAGACCCCCTCCGACCACTCGAGCCCCTCTTCACAATATACAGAGGGTGGGTCACAGGAAAAGAGGAAATGACTCAATCCCATTGAAAACTCCACTGTTACCACACGTTCTGCCATGAGTGTGCACATTTTTTCAATAAGACATTAATATTAGAACGTATGCGTCCAGCTTCTCTGAGACCAGCAGCCCATTTCGCTGTTCTCTGCTCTCCTCTCTCCTTTTTTCATCCATCTTCCACCTTTCTCTCCCACACAGCTCCATCTTTTATTAATCAGTCTTTCCTCTGCACCCCAGAGTGCTCCATACGTCTCACGGTCGAGGCTCCTTTGAGATTCAAGTGGCTCTTCCGCATAAAAGACACCGCTTCAAAAGACTTAAAACACAATGCAGCGGACCATTCACGTGGAGCCCGTTTCTGAAGCAGGTTTCACCGTCACGGTTTTGTTACATTTGGTGAATCTCAGCACGCATGTTGCAGCTGACACCCAAACACTGCAGAAGGAAATAATGATGGTTTCGTTTAGGATCGGCTGTTTCGGGTTTAGAGGCTGTGAACCCTGGGTTTCTTATTTCCTGGTCGGGGTGTGTTGCCATTGCTCTTTCCTCTGATGACATCATGTGTGTGTGTTAGTTGCTGCAAGGTCAGGGTGGGAATTTGTGGCAAAACTGAGCAGAAAGGAAGTGTCAAGTCTCTGTATTTTTTAATGACCAACCACAAATAAAATGTAAATAAGTTGTTGTAAATGTTATAAATATGACTAATTATCTACTCGATATTACATGTCAAGTCTCTGATTTGGTGTTGATCTTCAGGAGGATAATATAGAGAAGAAAAAAAAAAAAAAAAAAAAAAAAAAATATATATATATATATATATATATATATATATATATATATTTATTTTTTTATTTTTTTAAATATTTTATTTTATTTTTTATTATTTAAAAAGATCAGGAGGAAAACTGAGTAGAAAAGAAGTATCAGGTCGCATCTTAGTCTATGTGACTGTAATTGATGGCAGAATAAAATAAAATAAATAAATAAAAATAAGTAAAAAAAAAATGTATATTATTATATTATATTATTTTATTTTATTGTTTTATTTTATTTATATAATATGTGCTGAAAAACAAGTAGAAAATAAGTTTCAGGTCTAGTGTGACTAATTGATGGCAGATTTAGAATAAAATTATTATTATTATTATTATTGTTTATTATTATTGTTATTATTATTAGTAGTATTATTATTAGTATTATTATTTATTTATTTATTTATTTATTTATTTATTTTTTAGAAAGAAAGTTTAAGATCGTATCTTAGTCGGTTTGACTGTAATTGATGGCAGATTTAAATTAAATAAATAAAATAAAGTAAATATTGTTTTCTTTTCTTATTTCTATATTATGTGCTGAATAACAGGATGGGGAAAAATAAGCACAAAGGAAGTTTCAGGTTGTATCTTAGTCAGTGTGACTGTAATTGATGGCAGATTTAAAATAAAATTATTAATAATTGTAATAAATTAATAATAATTATTAATACATTTATTTTATTTCTATATTATCCACCTGAGTAGAAAGGAAGTTTCTGGTTGTATCTTAGTCGGTATGATTGTAATTGATGGCAGACTAAAAAAAAAAAAAAAAAAAAAAAATCTAAGTATTTTATTTTATTTTATTTTATTGAATATCAGGATAGGAAAACTGAGTAGAAATTAAGTATCAGGTCGTATCTTAGTCAGTGTAACTGTAATTAATTGCAGAATAAAATAAATAAAGAAATAAAATAAAACATTATTTTATTAAATTTTATTATTATTATTATTATTATCATTATTATTATTTTATATATTATGTGTTAAAAACAGGATGGGAAAAAAAAACAAGTAGAAAGGAAGTTTCAGGTTGTATCTTAGTGTGACCTAAAATTGTTCTTTTATTGTATTGTATTTTATATTATCTGCCTGAGTAGAAAGGAAGTTTCAGGTTGTTTATTTTATTTTATTTTATTTTATTTTATTTTGAATAAAAAATTAATAAAAAGAAAGTTTCAGGTCGTGTTTTAGTCAGTGTGACTAAAATTGATTGCAGATTTAAATAAAATTTAATGAAATAAAATAAAAATGTTTTATTTTATTTCATTTATTTCTATATATCTGCCTGTAGATCAGAATGGGAAAAGTGAATAGAAAGGAAGTCAGGTAATATCTTAGTCAGTGTGACTGTAATTGATGGCAGACTAAAATAAAATACTTAAATTAAATGTAATTAATTGTATTAAGTTTAATTAAAATCAAATAAATACATTTTATAATAAATTTAATACGTATTGTTATAATATTAATGCAAATATAAAAACAGATATGATATGATATGTATTGTAGTATATTTTACTATAAAATTAAATTAAAAAAAAGGGTGGAATAAGGGTTGTAGTCCAACTGTCCATAGATCCCATAGTCAAAAGTCTGCCTCCTAGTGTTGGCATAATGACATAGCAGGGTAATAACTTATTTTTTTTTTTTTGCAAAATAACTAACTTTTCCAAAATAACTGGGTGCTGAATTCTAAATGTAACATGCGTATGTCTCATGCCAACACATAAATTTATTATGTAATAGTATTCCATTCTATACTGGAAAAAACAAAACAAAAAAAAAAACAGTTTCTGTAATTGAAAAAAAGCTGTAATAAAGTACTGAAATGAAGTAAATTAAAGCAAAATAAAAATATGCAAAAAATTGCAAAATCACAAAATAACTCATTCAAAATATTAATAAATACTGTGAAAGTATATACAGTAAATACCACTGTTCTTAACTGAGTCAGAATTTATAATACAGAATCTGTATTTCAATGCCATGTTGTGTCTTGCCTGACTAAATGTTTCCCATCATCTTGTCAGAAATACATTTTCATTTTTTGGTTTGTTCTATTAATACTAGAATAGTATTGACTCTCAGTCTTGAATATTAAATCGTCTTTCTCTTTCTCTCTCCTCAGAGCTCAACATGGAGTACAATCCTTCGGACCACCCGCGCGCCAGCACCATCTTTCTCAGCAAGTCTCAAACAGACGGTAAGAGAGACTCCATGTCTTCTGACTCACAGGATGAGTGGGACGGTCTCCCCTTAAGCCTGGAAGCTGGAAGGGAGCGTTAATTAAAACGAAACCGCGTTCAGAATCGCTTCAGGCTGATCCAAACGAATCAGGAGGCGACCGCACAGATCGCACAGATGGCCCTGACTTAGTCAGACCAAACATTCCCTCCTCAGAGAAGACTAGCAATAATAGTTTGATTTGACACGATAGCCCTGGGTGAAGATGCCTTGTTAACCGTCAGCTCTTCTCAGTGGGCGATATAATGTTATATTCTCCTTGTTTCTTGTTGAATTATTAACATCTATCAGACGTCTCGTGATTCTAGTGACATTAAAAAGGGAAAATTACTGGCGTATGAACTGCCTTGTTATCCATGCTCAGATTTAATTTAGAAACCTTCTTGTTTTTCAGTTCTTTTACCCAACAAGAAAGGTACGTTTGATCTCAGCGTGTTTGTTAGTCTGCTGCTGTGTTGTCTTGAAGCTTTATAGATACAAAATGTCTGTAGTTTGATTTTTATGCTGCAAGCTGTTATTTGTCCAGGAATCTACTTCAAAGCGTTAGCTGCTAAGCTACTCCATCTAACTATGCTTAAAGCTAACAAAAAGTAGCTAACTACATAGAGGCTGCTTAATGGGGCAACAGATTCATATAAAGTAAAATCACAGCAGTTTTTCCAGACTTTAACACATTTAGGAGGTTATGCATGTTGACAATGTCTGTGAATCCCATTTGTCTGGCTGCGCAGCTGTTTGTTTAGATTTATGTATGCTGTGCTGTCATCTGTAGGTCTCCAGCGCTGTTTAGATTAATAGTTATAATATGGATGAAAAATATTCAGACTATTGAGGCATTAGTCATACAGTAGCTTTTATATTTGTGTTTGTGTGCATGAGGGGCGTCAGACTCCAGGGACTTTGATAAAATGTCTATCCCACATGACCAAACGCACAACGCCTCTTCATTTTCACCTGCAGTTTCTGGGTCAGGCTTTTAACAGCTCACCTGTCAGTCAAAGTAACTGGCCCCGCCCATAGATACAATAGTGGCCATTAAATATAAAATGCAGATTAGTCATTATGGTATGGTGAATCATTTGGGTGCTAATGGGAAGTTATCTGATGGGTAAGATATCACAGAGGTCTCTTTTGTTGCATTCAAGCAGTTAAACAAACTACTAGACAGAGCAAAACTACATTAAAAAAGTACACTGTAAAAAAAAATGACTTAAAGTTGTTTCAACTTAGTGTTTGTGCTTCCTTAAAATTTAAAGTTTAGTCAACATGAAATGTTAGGTTGCACTACATGAAAACAGATATTTGAGTTGAGTAAACTTAAAATTTTATTTATTTTTTTTTACAGTGCAAATAAAGATAACTAATTTTGTGAAAACCTCAAATTCGACCACAATTTCCATACAGTTGAAGACAAAATTAGTAGCCCCTTATAAAACATTTCATTATTTTTCAAATAACTCCCAAGTGTTGTTTAACAGAAAGACGAGAGATTTTATCAACACAGCATTTTTAAAACACAATACTTTATTCAGGAAGCTTTTAGGGTTTGTAATACAAATAGAAATAAATGCATAACCAAGAATTTGAAAATGTCTACTGGTGAAAATTGGTAACCCTCTGATGTTAATAGTCAATATTGTATCCCTTTTGCTTGATAACAGCCTTTAGTCATTTGCTGTAGTTCTCAACAAGTTTCAAGCATGTCTCCTGAGGAATGACAGCCCATTCTTCCTTAGCAAATCTCTCAAGCTCCTCCAGATTTGTTGGTCTTCTGGCACAAACTCTGGACTTTAGTGTGCCCCACAGATTTTCTATTGAATTCAAGTATGGGCTTTGTGCAGGCCAGTCAAGTACACTCGCTTTGCTCATTTGGAGGTATTTCTTTACCAGAAGTGAGGTATGCTTTGGGTCGTTATCATGCTGGAAGACAAAATGTCGACCCAAACCAAGTTTTCTTGCAGACTGTCTGAGGTTGTCTTTCAAAATCTTCTTATAGTCTTCCTTTTTCATGTTTCCTTCAACCCTGATGAGATTCCCAGTTCCAAACGCACTGAAACATCCCCACAGCATTATACTCCCACCACCATGTTTCACTGTGGGAACGGTGTTCTTGGGGTTGAATGCCTCTCCCTTCTTTCTCCAAACATAGGTAACATCTCTATGGCCAAAAAGCTCTAATTTTGTCTCATCTGACCAAAGGACACGTTTCCAGTATGCATCACATTCCCCCAGGTTGTCCTTAGCAAGCTTCATTCTAGCTTGGAGGTGTCTCTTCTTCAGAAGTGGAGTCTTTCTTGGTCGGCAACCTCACATTCCTGTGCAAGACTGTAGTGACTGTCTTCGTTGAGACATCAATTCCAGACTTGGCTAGGTCATTCACTAGTGTCTTGGCAGTTGTTCTTGGGTCTTTAGAAACCTCTCTCACAAGTTTTTGAAATCTTTCACTTCCTGCCTCTGCCCGTCTTGTTCTCCACTGTGTTGGTCTCTTTAAACTTCTTGATAATGCATCTCTGCAGTTCTTGACACTTGAAAACACTTTGATAAACATGTGTATCCTTCTCCATCTTTATGAGCATTAACAATTCTTTCTCTCAAGTCCAAATTAATTTCTTTTGTCTTTGCCATGATGACAGTGCATATTATTTTACTAGTTGTTTTGCAAGATACTAATCCTCAGCTTAAAGAGCTTAAAGGCTTAATTAGGTTCATCAAGCAAATTAGGTTAATTTGGCAAGTCATTGGACAACAGTGGTTTGTTCTATAACTAATCAAACTAATAATTTCTTAAGGGGGCTAATAATATTGACCTTAGCATTTTTTTATTTATTTATGTTTTAATTATTTTATTCAAGCAACTATAAGAAATCAGACTTGTAAATGTAAAATTTCACAGGGGGGCTAATAATTTTGTCTTCAACTGTATTTCTGTTTTTTTTTTTTTTCTTTTTTTTTTGTCTGTAACTTAAAATTAACCCATTCACATTCATTTTGATAGCACAGGTCACATATTTACTCACTCCTAAATGTAAAAAAAAAAAAAGGATTGTTTTTGTTAATTTTATTAAAACAAGGGAACAATTTAGTCACAATGTACTAAAATGAGTCATAGGAATTAATTCTACATTTGTGGATGCAGTTTAGCTAAAACACTGCAGCAAATTAATAAAACAAAGGAAAAAAATGAGATTCGCACATTAAACTACTTGAACGAGCTGATTGGTTCATGCGCAGTGCATGGTGATTTAAGCAGCCAGTGAGCTTACTGCTTTACATTTAAATGGCTAGTTAGCGTAGTGAATGCTAACTAGCCATTTAAATGTAAAGCAGTATGTAAGAGCATTTCGCAGCACGCTTTTAGAGTTCCTCTGGAACCCTTCACCTTCCCTAGCTCCACCTGTATCGATCTGCTATGCGTTATTATATATGCTAATTGTCCCGTAGTACCGTATCAGTGTATGTATTGGCCGTAGCAAGTTCCTGTACTTGCTTTGCAGTAGCAGTAATCCACAATGGCAGTAACCAACAGCAGTGATTCAGCAGCGTAGCAGATCAAATACATGAACATCGTAACATCCATTACCATGCTTAAATCTTCAGAGAGTTGTCATTAAAGAAATGTATTTTTGTCTGCATGTCATGTGCAGGGCTCTGTAGTTGAATGATTAGTTCACTTTCAGAACAAAAATGTACAGATAATGTACTCACCCCCTTTTCATCCAAGATGTTCATGTCTTTCTTTCTTCAGTTGTAAAGAAATAGTTTTTTTGAGGAAAACTTTTCAGGATTTCTCTCCATATAATGGACTTCTATGGTGTCTCCAAGTTTGAACTTCCAAAATGCAGTTTAAATCCAGCTTCAAAGGGCTTTAAACGATCCCAGCTGATGAAGAATTGACAATTTATATGCTTTTTAACCCTAAATGCTCATCTTGTCTTGTCTCTGTGATGTACATGCGTAGTCTGTGTAATCCAGGTCAGTACAGTTAGGGTATGTCGAAAAAATTCCATCTCATTTTCGACTTTAACTTCAAAATCGTCCTACAATGCTGTTTTACCTTTTTCTTTTTTTTATTTGAAAAAGGCATTTGATCTGTATTGACCCTGATCAGACAGACTATGCATGCGCATTGTAAAGACGCAACAAGATGAGCATTTGAGGTTAAAAAATATATAATTTGTCAATTTGTTTTGGAAAATAACAGATCGTTTCACTAGATAAGACCCTTCTTCATCGTCTGGGATCAATTGGAGCCCTTTGAAGCTGCATTTAAACAGCATTTTGGAAGTTCAACTCTGGGGAACCATAGAAGTTCATTATATAGAAAAAAAATCCTGAAATGTTTTTCTCAAAAAACATAAGTTCTATACGACTGAAGAAAGAAATACATGAACATCTTGGATGACGGGGGGGGTTTGCATTATCTACATTATCTGTCAATTTTTGTTCTGAAAGTGAACTAATTCTTTAAGAGAAAACACAACGCTATCTTAAAAAAACTGCACAGGCACAGTACAATGATAAAAAGCGTGTCAAGCGCTTGTGTTAGCACACACACACAAAAAATAATACTCTTTGAAAGGCAATGTCTTCGACCACACACAGTCGCTATGCATTAGTGTCAAAACTGAAATACTTTTGGCTTAATTGGGTGGTTCCTGGAGCTAGAATAAGCTCCAAATTGGACCGGACTTTAAATCTTTAAATCACCATTTTTAAATAATTTTTTAGAGAAACATTAGAGAGAGTGTAATTATAGCACATTTCTTTCTCTCTCTGCCCCCCCAAACTAATGAAATACAGACCAACAGTTTAAGACCTCACATTGTTAGAAATGTCCCTCTTGATATTACTGACATCACATTAATTGTGGCCTTTGTCTTTTTGTCTCTCTCTAATTAACTGTACTGACTGCTGTGCTAGTGTTACTAATTATGCGTTTCTCCTTGCAGTTCGGGAAAAGCGGAAAAGTCTGTACGTCAACCATGTAAGTATCAGCAGTCATGACATCAGTGTTTATGCATTTTCTGTTTCTCATAATGCTTGTGTCTGCGATGAAGACATCTCCCCACGTGTCACAACACCCACAGAACTAATCAAATCCCACACTTAACCACATGAGAATGCAGGAACCAGTATTGCATGAGTCTCTGAGCTTGTGTTGCATCAGTAACAGCATTGCCTTTCAGTTCTAATCATTATAGATACATGTTTTAAAGGAGTAGTTCACCCAGAAATTACAGTTTGCTGAAAATTTACCCTCAGGCCATACAAGACATAGATGAGTTTGTTTCTTCATCGGTATGGATGCACTTGCTCATCAGTGGATCCTCTGCAGTAAATGGGTGCCGTCTGATGAAAACATCACAGTGATCCACAATTTCAGTTTCCATAATCCATAACGCTTTTAGTAAAAAAGTTGTCTGAAGCAGGAGGGGAATATGCACTGATCAAGCACCGTTTACAAGCAAAAACTGTTCTAAACAAAACAAATATGTGGGTGGATTTTGATGTGAGAGACTCTCCACATCTGCTCAGATGAAGAAACAAACTCATCTACATCTTGGATGGTCTGAGGGCGAGTCCCTTTTGAGCAAATTTTCGTTTTTGCCTGAGCTATTCCTTTAATTACATACCACGGCTTGTTTCACTTCATTTCATTGCCGAATGCTATTCATACTCGATTCGCAATGAATAGCTTATGTTTTGTTCCTCTTTTAATGTCTTCTATTACTTTGCAAGTTAACACACATTGCGGAGTCAAAGGTAAATATTTGCTCATTGCTCTATTCATTTTCCTTAACTGTGATATTGTGTCTGTTTTGACATTGTAATGATTTATTTGCATTATTAATGTTGCTTATCAGTTTCAAATTGTGCATAATACATGACTGTTTATATTGTACTGGATTGAGATTCTAACCCATGCTCACACACACACACATTAAAGTGAGAATCACTCCGGTATAAATGAGATGATAATGGCTTCTCTAGGGCTGCAGGTGGCCTAATTTTCAAGCGGTTTGCTGAAAGTTTGTGTGTGTTTGAGAATAACTGATGTTCTAGTTTGCACTCTGTGTGTCCTTGTGTTTCAGCAACATCCGTCTGGTCCAATGAGACGCAAGTACAGCTCTTGTTCGACGATCTTCCTGGACGACAGCACTGTCAGCCAACCCAACCTCAAATACACCATCAAATGGTACTTGAACCCTTTGTGTAACACTAATCATAATTAGAGGTTGACCGATATTGGATTTTACCGATTTTTGATAGCTGGGTTGGACCACATTGGCCGATACTTATTAATCAACCAATAGTTTTTAAATGGATACTGAATGGAAACTAAAACAATGGTCTATTATTTAAAAAAGGGACTGAACCAATACTTAGTAAAATAATACATGTATTCATATTAATTATATATTTAAAAATATCAGTAAATGTTGAAATTAACACAATATTTACATTCTACAGCTTTTATTAATCTTAGTTAATGCTACAAATGGACTCTTATTGTGAAGTGTTACCATTTCATAACAACAGTCTTTAAACATCTACACAAAAGCCAAAGTATTGAAATTACATCATATAGATATTGTATGTATAGTCACACAGTTTAACTGCTTCTATTCCAGAACACTTGATGAATATCTAATCAAAATAACAAAATATTTTCGTCACAAACTGAGCAAAAGCTCGTGTTCAGTTCAAACAGCAGCCTAAAACTGTTTATTTAATCACCAAACAGACATAAGTTTACTTGAAGATTATCAAAAAGCGGCATAGATGAGTTTGAAGTTTGGTGTTTAAAACAACAGAGCAAACAGAAAGAGAAAGTGTGATTTATATCATAGCTTTCTATATGAAACAAAGACTTTATTAGAGCCACAGAAATAAAAACGTTTTGCTAAAAATGCACAGTCCAACACTTCCAGTCCATGGTGAAGACTTTATGTATATTTACATCAATTTGGGACAGATATGATCTCTGTGATAGCGCTCTGTGATGTGGCTGAATGAACCGTTTGCTGTCTCACATCACTAGCTTTAAATATGCAACTTGCTGGCTAACAAATGCATTCATGTGATCGGCTGAAAATAAACTAATGCAAATAGATTGTAACAATCGTGACATTAAACATCTGGGTTGAACTTACTGTTTTGGTCACACTGTTTTAACCTCTTGAGGTGCGGCTAATGTTTGCGTCCTCTCAGCTTTGATAACAAAGTACATACTAAGTAATGATATGAAAACACGCACTATAGTTTGTTGTCAATGTTTTAAATCCGTATTTGAAGTGTCTCGCTTAGGGATGGGTATCATTTGAATTTTATCGATTCCGATTCCGCTTATCGATTCCGATTCTTATCGATTCCCAGTTTCGATTCCAATGTGGTAAACAACAGTAACAAAAGTCAAACATTAATATATCAAACATGTTTATTTTCTGTGCCACCGTTTAATCAAATCATAAGCCTGTATGTCATTATAAGCAGAACATAACGATAAGAACAGCATATTAGCAAGACGGCCATACCGCATATCTGATAGACGCAACACAACACCATCTTGCCACAAAGCACCGGCAATAGTAATTGAATGTTGAATGTTTCGGGGGAAACATTAAGAAAATATTTGAGTGATTCATTAATTAACTAGTGTATTATGAGATTCTATCTTTGGACACACAGAGAGAAATGCATCTTTAGATTACATAATGAAAAAGTTTATTTGTTTTATTTCGTTAAGTAATAATTTAAAGCTTTCTATTTATATGTGTATCATGCTTGTTCATTTTAGTTTTGCGCTCCTATTCAAGTACAAGACGCCAGAAAGCTATGTTTGTTTTCTTGGCTTTGTTTTTTGATATTGTGAGTGCACACAAATAAAAGTAGAGCCTTTACTTTTTGAATGATGCATTACTCTTACTTTAGTGAGCAAAACTGATGGATAATTTAAAATTGTTTCCACTGAAAAAATGCAAATGATCGCGCCTGCGCCTCCGTGTCGTGCAAAGCGTGCTTCAGCTTCCCCCTCCGCAAAAACAATTGATATGTGCCTAATAGCGCACTTTTATCTAGGTTTAACGTTTAAACTGACATTGTTTTATAGCTACTTTAACCGTTTTAGATCTATAGGTTTTATTTTAGACAAGTCATGATAATTTGAGAAGGTAATTTGATCAAACAGACTATGAACAGTCTTCCGCTGGCTGCTGTACGATCCTTTAAAAAAAGAAAACTTATATTTAACGAACAAAAAAATGCTACAAACGTTTTTCTAAATTAACGTAATAAAAAAACGAAACGAATTATAATCAATTTGCTATTGCATACAAAATGTAACTATTTTAATAGCTGAAACAGTAGCTACAAGCGTTGTCGCCGTACTAGTGCTAGCTAATGAAGGACACTCGGGATGCGCAATGAATCAAACACGGTGAATTTTTTTATTTCGACGTGGTGAACCAACCGCAGATGCTTAGTCATGTTGGTCGTGACACCTTGCTTGCAACATATTAGTTTATTACAGTAATTACAATTAGCTTTGTCTTCAGTTTTTACAAAGTGTAGCCAGACTTCCCGCGGCCCATTATGTAAACTGACGTTTAGGTTACCATAAAGTCCTGGCAAATTGGACTCGCGGAAGGTCCTGGCAGATTGCCAGGTGAAAAAATGCGCACAGGAATCGATAAGAGGAATCGAAATTTTTATTTTATAACAAGTATCCGATTCTTAATCTTAAGTATCCGATTCCAGAATCGGAATCGATTTTCGATTCCCAACCCTAGTCTCGCTCTGTTCAGCGCTCAGTATCACGTGTAAACAAACAGCACGTGTTGTCAATGATTTCCGCCTCTAGAGGCCGCTCTCATCATACATATCTATGGCTCACATACTGTATAATGACAGAGGAGCCTTCTCAGGCCCTTCAGCAACGGTCGCAGCCTGGAAAAATTATCAGCACAGATTTTTGCTGATAATCGATAGTTCCACCAATCAACTATCTGTGCCGATTAATCAGCAAAACCAATACATCGGTCGACCTCTAATTATAATGTGCATGATTGGTTTATGATGGATATCTAAATGAGGGTGTGGAAATTGAATTGCAATGGCTGGAGCATTTGGAAATTGGGTCAGCAGCTTGTTTCACTTTTATTGATAAATAACCACTTGAACAAAGAGTAAATGAGTCATGTGAGCTGATTCAGCGTGGGAGTTGTCTGACTTATTCAGTCCATGATTCAAACCAGTGACTTCTTTTTTTTGATTTGACTTGAAAAGTACCAGTCATTTCTACTGATCACAATATTTTATGGATTTAATGGATTTAGGTATGTGTAAGTAATATTAATTTCAATGTTTTGGCCAGTAGTAAGCCAGTAATTATTTTCATTTTTATGGCCAATAACCAGTGAATGGTCAATATAAAAATTCTATACGTCTAAATAAATAAATGTTAATACACAATGTTTTTAAAACATAACTATGTATGTAAAAAAAAGCATGCATAATCAAAAAAACAATTCTGGACATGCATATAAAAATAACCCAGAAAATACTGTAATAACTGATATGGTACAGTGTATGGATTTACCAAGAAATGTGTTCTTTATAAATGAGCTCCCTTGTGGCATTAAATTCTATGTGAATTTATTTTGAAAGTGTTTTGTGAATAATTTGCAAAATCCACTTTGCATGTCTCATCATACACACTGTAGTTCAGTTCCATGTAATTCACTGATCTACACATACATTAAAAAAAAATGAGCATATTCTTTTATATGCACATTGTGCAGTTATATCAACTTCTATGTGCTATTTCTTCTGTTTGCAGTGTCGCCCTCGCAATATACTACCACATAAAGAACAGGTATGTTTTTCATTTCTCTCATCAGGTCAGGTAACAACACTTGAGGTCAAAAGTTTATATACACCATGCAGAATCGGCAAAATGTTAATTATTTTACTATTAGACTATTATTTGTTTTATATTAGAGGGATCATACAGAATAAATGTTGTTGTTTTTTTAGTACTGTCCTATATAAGATATTTCACATAAAAGATGTTTACATATAGTCCACAAGAGAAAATAATAGTTGAATTTATGAAAATTACCCTGTTCAAAAGTTTACATACACTTGATTCTTAATACTGTTACCTAAATGATCCACAAATGTTTTATTTTTTTAGCGAGTCTTGATCAGCTAAACTTGCCTGCTGTTCTTCAGAAAAATCCTTCAGGTCCTATAAATTTAGTTTTTAAAATAAATGATGCCAGGAGTGAAAACTTTTTGAATTTGAAGATCAGGGTAAATTTATCTAATTTTGTCTTCTAGGAAACATGCAAGTATCTTCTGGTATAAATATGATATTGAGGCAAACTAAAAAAATCTTCATTCTGTTCAAAAGTTTTCACCCCAAGCTCTTAATGCATTATTTTTTCTTCTGAAGCATCAGTGACTGTTTGAATCTTCTGTAATAGTTGCATATGAGTCTCTCAGTTGTCCTCAGTGTGAAAAGATGGATCTCAAAATCATACAGTCATTGTTGGAAAGGATTCAAATACACAAAAAAAACAAAAACAAAGAATTTTCTGAAGAACAGCAGGCAGTTTAACTGTTCAGGACAAAAAAAAAACAAACAAACGTGTATTTTGTATGATCCCTTTGCTAAAATCATTAACATTTTTGCAGATTCTACAAGGTGTATGTAAACTTTTGACTTCAACTGTGTCTATCCACCTACCTACCAACCATACATATTATATCCGTCTTTTTTCTCTGTCTCTGGCTTTGTGTCTGTCCTTCTCTTAAACCTGTAATACCGTATAAACCCTTAATGCTTTATAACCTTCAAACTTCAAGGTTTTAGAGCTGTTGAAACGTAACTTTTAGACAAGGTTTTGGCAACATTGAAAATTTATCACAATACACTTTCCTAGTTCTGTAACTCTTTATATGAACACATCTTGTAATAACTAATCTAATTTCAGTTCATCTTTCTCTTTTCAGAAACGTGGATGGGCGAATGCTGTTAGACATTTTTGATGAAAAACTTCATCCACTTTCAGTAGGAATTTCATTTCTGCAGCACATTTAATAAGATGTGTAATTACATCCTGAACCAGTTTGAATGTCCTAAAACTTCCCTATCATTTCCACAGAAATCGGAAGTGCCGTCAGACTACGACAAGCATGACCCAGAACAGAAACAGATCTACCGATTCGTCCGTACGCTCTTTAGTGCTGCCCAGCTCACAGCTGAGTGTGCCATAGTTACTCTGGTGAGTGAGAGATCATGTGACATCAGTGGCGAACCAATGAAAGTTCATCCGTGTCTTTTTGGATTGGCTGGGAGCACAAGTTAAAATAGGGTTTACCAGCAGTGAAGTGGATTTACCATCACTCAGGTGAAAATGGTTGTCATATTTAGGGCTTTATTAGTGGGTGCTAAGCCCAGCAGCTGTCTGAGTGTGACTGTTCCTCCTCTGTGATGAAATCCTTCTTTTGAAGGCTCTTCCCTTCTCACTTGTCCAACCAAATACCTTCATGAGGTGCCATTAAAAAAGTTGCAGACATACAAGAGGCTTGAAAGGGCTTAAGGGAAAGTGTGTGTGTGTGTGTGTGTGTGTGTTTTTAATAGGGTTCTAATCTACATTTGAGGTAAAAAGTTTACATCCCCCTTTCAGAATATGCAAAATGTTAATTATTTTACCAAAATAAAAGTGATCATACAAAATGAATGTTATTGTATATTTAGTACTTACCCAAATAAGATATTTCACACAAAAGATGTTTACATATAGTCCACAAGAGAAAATAATTGTTGAATTTATAAAAATGATTCTTCATACTGTGTTCTTACCTGAATGATCCATAGCTGTTTTTTTTTTTTTTTAATTGATAATTGTTCATGAGTCCCTCATTTGTCCTGAACAGTTAAACTGCCCACTGTTCTTCAGAAAAATCCTTCAAGTTCCACAAATTCTTTGATTTTTTTTTTTTTTTTTTTTTCCAGCATTTTTGTGTATTTTAACCCTTTCCAACAATGACTTTTTGGTTTTGAGATCCATCTTTTCACACTGAGGTCAACTGAGGGACTCATATGCAACTATTACAGAAGGTTCAAACACTCACTGATGCTCCAGAAGGAAAAATGAATTAAGAATTTTTTTTTATTTTTTTATTTGAAGATCAAGGTAAAGTTAACTTATTTTGTCTTCTGGGAAACAACTAACTATCTTCTGTAGCCTCTGAAGGGCAGTGCTAAATGAAAAAATATTTAGGCAAAATAAGAAAAATGCACACATCTTCATTCTGTTCAAATGTTTTCACCCCCCGGCTCTTAATGTATCGTGTTTCCTTCTAAAGGATCAGTGAGCGTTTGAACCTTCTGAGAGTCCCTCAGTTGTCCTCAGTGTGAAAAGATGGATCTCTAAATGTCATTTTTGGACAGGGTTCAAATCCACAAAAATGCTGGAAAACCAAAAAATGTGTGGGACCTGAAAGAATAAGGCAGTTTAACTGTTCAGCACAAACAATGAACTCATGAACAACTATTGTTAAAAAAAAAACAAACAGCTATGGATCATTCAGGTAAGAACACAGTATGAAGAATCATTTTTATAAATTCAACTATTATTTTCTCTTGTGGACTATATGTAAACATCAACAACAATGCATTTTGTATGATCCCTCTTATTTTGGTAAAATAATTAACATTTTGCAGATTCTGAACGGGGATGTAAACTTTTGACCTCAACTGTATACTGATGTTCCGAAATATCTGATGTATATTGCACAAAAAGTGTCATCAAAATTGTAAGCTGCAATCTGATTCGCTAGGTTTATGCAGTTTAATCAGTTTATCACTTGTACCCACCCCTAAACCTCACATGAAACACTAACTGTGGTAAACTTTATCAATATCAGTCAGTCTCTTTCTAGATGGTTTTTGGCCCAAAAATGTCAGTCAAACCAGGAATTAAAAGATTAGTTCACTTTCAGAACAAAAATATACAGATAATGTACTTACCCCCTTGTCATGCAAGATGTTCACGTCTTTTTTAGAGCCCTTTGAAGCTGGATTTAAACTGCATTTTGGAAGTTCAAACTTGGGGGCACCATAGAATTTCATTATATGGAGAGAAATCCTGAAATGTTTTCCTCAAAAAAACATAATTTCTTTACGACTGAAGAAAGAAAGACATGAATATCTTGGATGACAAGAGGGTTAGTACATTATCTGAAAACTTTAGTTCTGAAAGTGAACTAATCCTTTAATGCTTATAGTGAAAAGTCTGAAACCAATAAAAACACAGTTTTGAGTGCAACTGATAGATTTCTCAGATAGACAGATTGTGTGCATTTCTTTGTTTCTAAATGTAGATTGAGACAGATTGAGCCTGTTCCTTGACCTGTAGGGGCCAACAGGTGCAGAGATGCTGGTCAAATCTGATTGGCTGCTGCTGGTGCTTCAGTTATTGAAAGGAAACTATGAGTCACTGCAAACGGTGAACTTCATGGGAGACTGCTTGATTTGAAAAATACGTTATCAAAACATTCCCACTCAGATTCCAAATAATAAATCACAGGGTTCCCACGGGTCATGGAATTTCTGGAAAGTCATGGAATTTTAAAAAGTCTATTCCAGACACTGAAAGTCAGGGAATTTTATAGATTTTATGTCCAAGTCATGGAATGTCAGGGAATTTTTTTCTGCAATATAAAATATTACGTAATATTAAAAACGATTCAATTCCACGTTCCCGCAGAATCGATAAAATGATTTCAGCTGCGCTTTCTCTGTCTCTCCTCACTCTGGATCACATCACTCATCTTTCACGCATACTCAGTCTACAGTGCATTTGTGGTGTTTATTTTTTCCCGTGTCCATTTTAACGGATTAAAGCGTTCACACTGCGCGCGACTGCGTTCCAGGAGCAGGTGTGTGTGTGTGTCCAGCAGTGGTGCGTCTCAGCCAGAGCTGGGTAGAGTACTTGCAAATTGTAATCAGGTACAGATTACAGATTCCATGACAAAAATTGTAATCAGTAGTGTAATCTACATTACATATTACTTTTGGGTTACTTTTAAATTACTTTTAACTTAACTCATTTATCACATTGATTTAAATAGGAATATCTTGTACCATAATGATGAAGAAAATGTTCCATTCATTGTAATTTACAATTAAACACAAGGTTTCCCAAACTGGGGTTCATAAAAGGAACTGCAGGGGGGTTGTAAGTTTAATGAAAAGCTAACAATTAATTAAATCATAAACAATTAAAATAAAAAGAAATCATTTTAAAACAAAGTCCCTTTCAAAACTGTTCCGTACACTCAGCATTAGAAATGTCTAACGCAATTAATGTAAAAAATATTCACCTCTGTTAACATGCTTTTTTTTGACACCACTGATATTTGGCAAATGAGGTTTAGAAGACAAGAAGTTTTGTAATGCCTGCATTACATTTAATTAAGAAATAACATGAATATGTGCTTTTTAATGTGTTTGAAAGACAAAAGCTCTCCAAAGACATAATAATACATGGTTAAAAAAAGTTAAACTGAATGTGTTCACCAGTATTAATGCAATGTTGAAACCCTTCTTAAAGCTGAGAAGTTTTTTGTAAATCCAGTGTGAATGTCCACAAAACTGGAATTTCTGAATATGTATAATTGGTAGGCTGTTTTAGAAAAGAAAATGTAAAATATAAAAAGAATCATTAGGTTGAATCAATGAGTTATGAATAATTTATTGCTATTTTGTGAACAATATGTAATCATGTAATCTGTAAAAAAAGTAACTACTCTGATTACAAGTACTTTAAAATGTAACTTACTCTGATTACAAGTACTTCATTTTTGTAACCTGATTACGTAGTCCAGATTACATGGAATCAATTACTACCCAGCTCTGGTCTCAGCAGTGCAGCGATCGTTTACGCACTCTCTCTGTTTTTTGCTGCTGTGCTATATTTTTTGAAATATAATCAATTTGCCATTACACACAAAACCAAAGGATTTGAATAACTATAGCCTACTGTTTCGGGTTGAAAAAATATATATATTTTATTATTTATTTATTTGTGTGGGCGGGGTTGGTTTGGGTTGGCGATAAACCCGAATGTTTAGAATGTCTCCGCCCCTGGCAGTTAGGATGTTTTGAGTGCCAATTTTATTCTGTTCCCGCTCGCCAATTAGCGATCCCTTAATGGTCAGATGCAGTTAACTCTACCTGCAAACTAAGGTAACTAATGTAAGGTAAAACAATTGTAAGCAAGTAAATAAAGTTTTCAGTTAGTTCGATTTAAAATACTGTGGCTGTTTTTTGTCTGCTCAGTCCTTAACAAAACCGTGCCCTGTTTTGCCTTTTATAGGTCATGGAAATTCATTTTTTTGGTCAGGGAAAGTCAGGGAAAAGTCAGGGAATTTGGGATTTGGCTTAGAGTGGGAACCCTGAAATCAATTCCACAAAACCAGTCATAAGTGTCAATTTTTTTTTTTAATTGAGATGTATACATCATCTGAAAGCTGAATAAATAAGCTTTCCATTGATGTATGGTTTGTTAGGATATTTGACTGAAATACAACTATTTGAAAATCAGAAATTTGAAGGTGCAAAAAAATCTAAATATTGATATATGTGACCATGGACCACAAAAAACAAGTCAGAAGTCACAATAATCAAAATATTGAGAAAACAGCCTTTAAAGTCGTCCAAATGAAGTTCTTAGCAATGCATATTACTAATTAAAAGTTAAGTTTTGATATTTACGGTTGGAAACTTACAATATATCTTTGTGGAACATAATTTTTACTTAATATCCTAATGATTTTGGTCATAAAAGAAAAATTAATACTCAAATAACACTACTGAAAACACTTTAATGGAGATTTTCCCTCATAAAATGTTTATTATGTGTCAACTGCATAAAAACGGAAGGTTAGTGTTTTCTAGAAGGTGCTGACCACTGTCCCTGGAGTATATTGTAGGTTGTTGATTTATAAATTGTAGGTGTGTAATTTGCCCATTTGCTGACGCTCGTTCAACAGAGGAGATTAGCTCAGAAATACACATAAACATACTCTCATAAGCACATATTTAATGCACAACTGCCCACGGGTGAGCCGTGGATGCAGTGGAACCAATTAAACGTGCAATTTCTGTCTTACACTTCCTAAAAACAAAATTGAGCTCTTATTAGATTTCTTTCCCACTATGGGAAAACTAATATTGTTTGACGTTGTGCCCTATTGAGTGTGCATGTGCATTTGCGCTGCTTTAATGCTTCTACGTCTTTTTTTGCATTGCATACATCATGCGTTTTTCATTTCACAAGGACGTCTTTGTTCGCCTACATCCATCAGCAGTTGTTTATGAATGCTAAAGACGCCCATGGCTACAGCATACTGTCATATACCACGTCAACAGAGCACAGACTTACAATTCAACCACTCAGTAGGCAATGTTTGTAAGTTTCCTTTAGAAGTACACAAAGAAATATTATTGGAGGTACTTATTGCTAGAACTCATACTCATTCTTTGTCACTAAATGTGACCCTGGACCATGTAAAAATACATAAAATACAATCTTTTATGACGAAAATTCATTAGAATATTAAGATATTCAGATCATGTTCCATGAAGAGATTTTGTAAATTTCCTACCATAAATATATCAAACGTAATTTTTGATTAGTAATATGCATAGCTAAGAAGTTCATTTGGATAACTTTAAAGGCAATTTTCTCAATATTTAGATTTTTTTTGCCCCAGCAGACTCCAATTTTCAAATAGTTGTATCTCAGCAAAATATTGTCTTATGCTAAGCTTATTTATTCAGCTTTCAGATGATGTATAAATCTTAATTAAAAAAAAAAAGAGCCTTATGACTTGTTTCTGTGGTCCAGGTTCACAAATGTAGCAGTAGCCTTTGCCATGATACTTATCCAACAGACAGGAAGAATACCTTGAATCATGTGGCATTATAAAAGAGGTGTGCTATTTTTTTCATAATGTCTAGTTGATTTCAACAGACTTTAAAGTGGATAAAACAGAAACGAGGGCACGGTAATGTTCCTGCAGTGTTGAACAGTACATCTCATAACACAGAGAAGCTTTAAACAGACATGGAGAATTTATGAGTGCCCCAGGAAGCAGTTTGATCAGAATATATTTTTCTCTCATATGAATGCTATAACATTGAAATGCCTAAAGGTTTAGAGAAATTATGTATCTGTGTGATTTAGGAGTCAATGATACAGAGTGTAGTTTGGATAATTTAGTGTGTATTTCTGCCGCCTTTCAAAAATAAAAAAAATAAAAAATAGCAAAATTCCAGAGCTTCCTATCTTTAAGATTAGCCAAATTTGCTAAATGAGGAAATGTGTCAAGTACTGAATTTTCAAGTACCACTAACATTTATATATAAATATTAAATAATATGTCCACAATAAAAAACGCTAGCTCTGATTACCTTAAAAATCCATCGATATCCCCATTATTTATTACGGCTATTAACACATTCTCTAACAAATGAAAGCGATGAGACCTGTTTTCCGTGTTTGGTGACGTTCGACATATACCCTATACTGTTCTATCCTGATTTTTAAAAAAAGAAGCTGGCCTAACACAGATCTTTGTGGCACTCCATACTTAAGAATTTTAGATTTGCTATTTCCATGTTCAAAGCATTAGCTTAAACCAGCTTGAGGCAATGGAATTTTCTAATCAGTGTAGGAGTATGTCATGAACTAGTGTCAAAAGCAGCACTAAGATCTAGAAGCAAAATACAATCTTGGTCATATACAGTTGAAGTCAAAAGTTTACATACACCTTGTAGAATCTGCTAATTGTTAATTATTTTAACTAAATAATAGGGATCGTACAAAATGCATGTAATTTTTTATTTAGTACTGACCTTAATAAGATATTTTTGACCCTGGACCAAAAAACCAGCTGTAAGTAGCGTGAGTATATTATGTATTACAGCCAACTATACATTGTATGGGTTCTTTTATGCCAAAAATCATTAGGATATTAGTAAAGATCATATTCCATGAAGATATGTTGAAAATTTCTCATCGTAAATATATCAAAACATAATTTTTAATTTGTAATATGCATTGCAAAGAACTTCATTTGAACAACTTTAAAGGCGATTTTCTCAATATTTTGCTTTTCTTGCACCCTCAGATTACAGATTTTCAGAATAGTTGTATTTTCGCCAAATATTGTCCTATCCTAACAAGCCATACATCAATTGAAAACTATTTTATTCACCTTTCAGATTTAAAAAAAAAAACATATCCTTATGGTTTTGTGGTCCAGGGTCACATTTCATGTAAAAGACATATTGTCCACAAGAGAAAATTATATTTTAATTCATAAAAATGTTTAGTGATAGTTGTTCATGAGTTTGTTCATGAGTTTTGTTTGTCCTGAACAGTTAAACCGCCCACTGTTCTTCAGAAAAAATCCTTCAGGTCCCACAAATTCTTTGGTTTTTCAGCATTTTTGTGTATTTTGAGATCCATCATTTCACACTGAGGACAACTGAGGGACTAATATACAACTATTACAAAAGGTTTAAACACTCACTGATGCTCCAGAAGGAAACACAATGCATTAAGAGCTTGGGGTGTAAACTTTTTTTTTTTTTTAACACTAAACAAAATTATAAACACACACCAGATACTGACTGGTTTTTGGACACCCCGGATATAAAAATGAATGTGTTCATCAGTAGTTGATGCGATGTTGAAACCCTTCTTAAACCTGAAATGATTTTTGTAAATCCAGTGGTAAAATGCTGTGCCACCACCTGAATATGTGTAAATGTCCACAAAACTGGACTTTCTGAATGTATATAATAGGTAGGCTTTTTTAGAAAGGAATATTTAAAATATGAAAAAGAGAAATGTAATGAATTATGATTAATTTATTGCTATGGTGTGAATAATATGTAATCATGCAATCCATCAAAAAAGTAACTGTAGTCTGATTACAAGTATTTTAAAATGTAACTTACTCCAATTACAAGTACTTCATTTTTGGAATCTGATTACGTAATCCAGATTACATGTAATCAGTTACTACCCAGCTCTGAAAATAAGTTCAATTTACCCTGATCTTCAGATTCACAAAGTTTTATGAGTCCCTTAGTTGTCCTCTTTGTAAAAAGATGGATCTCAAAATCATACAGTCGTAGTTGGAAAAGGTTCAAATACCCAAAAAAACTGAAAAGCAAAGAATTTGTGGGACTTAAAGGATTTTTCTAAAGAACAGTCTGCAATTTTAAATGTTGAGGACAAACAAGGGACTACCCATCACTAAATAAAAAAAAAACAGCTGGTAACAATACAGTATTAAGAATCACTTTTGAACAGGGTCATTTTTATAAATTCAACTTATTTTCTCATCATAATCATTATATTTATATAGTACTCCAATGTTTTTTTTTTTTTTTTTTTTTAAATAATTCATGGTACGTTATAAAAAAAAAATAAAAAAAAAACATTTTTCGATTAGTGCCATTACAATTGAATGGTGTTTGGCGTGCAGTTTGTTACCAGTGAGGCATCAGGTGTTTATATTGGTTGGCTGAGCATATGTGTTTGTTTGTCTTTCGGCATTTATGCCCCCTGACCCACGTGTCAGTCTTGCAGTAATCACATATTTGCAGTGACACTGCTGTAACCTTGCTCCAAAAACAGAAACGCAAGGGTCAGTCGCCAGAATCTAAAAACAAATATTGGTTTCTTTACAGTAGACTTGATTGGATGACACTCATTAGTCAAATTTCATAATTGTTCAACTTAATCATGGTAATGTTTTTGGATTTCAAATTTGAAAGCACTTTCTCTTTTTTGTTCTCAGGTGTATCTGGAGAGATTATTAACATACGCAGAGATCGACATTTGTCCTGCTAACTGGAAGAGGATTGTTTTGGGTGCCATCCTGTTGGCGTCAAAAGTTTGGGATGATCAGGCTGTATGGAATGTTGACTACTGCCAGATCCTCAAAGACATCACCGTGGAAGACATGTAAGTGTGCATCTCATGTCAAGATAACTTGACAATGCTCTGAGGTGCAAGTCATTTCATATATGTGGGAAAAAAGAGCTATGGAGGCTTTGTCAAACTTCCATTTTTATTATTGATAATTTGCAACAGGTTTCTTGCAAATGTTTTACCAAATCTGGATGGAACTCTGGATGGAAATATAGCTTCCAGTCAAAAGTTTTCAAACTGTAATTTATTCCTGTGATTTCAAAGCTGATCCTTTAGAAATCATTCTAATGTTCTGATTTGCTGCTCAAAAAACATTTAGTATTCTTCTTCTTCTTATTCGTCTTATTATGTAAAAAAAAAAAAAAAAATTCAGGTTTCTTTGATGAAAAGAAAGTTCAGAAGAACAGCATTTATCTTCATTATGAATGTCTTTAACATAACTTTTGATTAATTTAAAGCATCCCTGCTAAATAAAAGTGTTAATTTATATAATTTCTTTCCCCCCAAAAAATGAATAAATAAAAATACTGACTCCAAGCTTTCGAATGATATAGTGTGTAATGTTACAAAAGCTTTTTATTTCAGATAAATGCTGATCTTTGGATCTTTCTGTTTATCAAAGAATCCTGTAAACTGTTTTAAATATTGATAATAATAATAAAAATGTTCCTTGAACAGCAAATCAGCATATTAGAATGATTTCTGAAGGATCATGTGACACTGAAGACGAATGAAAATTCAGCTTTGATCACAGGAATAAATTACATTTTAAAATATATTCAAATATAAACCAGTTGTTTTAAAAATAAAAATATTTGACAGTTTTTTCACTGTTCAAAAACTTTTGACTTAAAGTTAATGTAAAATGCTATGGATTTCTGAATACAGCAGGATAATAAGCATCAAATTATATGCAATAAAGAACAGGTGTTAATTGTATGTGGGGTTTGTTTTAATTTTTTTGTTAACCATTGGTAGCTTTTCTAAGGTTCTAAGAATCTCTAGAACTGCTATTTATGATGTTTTTATGACATTGTTTGGAAATGATATCTTTGCGAGCTTAAGATTCCATATATAATATCCCTGAAGTTGAGCTGACAAATATAAAGAGTGATACTTGACACTTTCGGCAAGTTGTCACATCTGCCCTTTCAACTCCTGCTGAGCACAGTTATTTTAGAAGCCGTTCTGAGTCCTGACTAAAGATTCAATGACGGAGGCAGTCATATGTCCTCAAAGCACACCGCAAACAACATGGAGGACCATACAGAGTGGGTTTGTGGGTGTTTGTTGCCTTTTTGTTGTCAGAGGCTTCACTGTTGGTTATATTTAGCTGGCCGGTTTCTGCATGCGTTGGAATAATTACATGGTTGGTAGAAAAGGGTGACAATAGATTGTTTATTTTGAACATTGAGGAGGTTTCATTGGTGGTAAGAAATTTGGAGATGGATGAAGAAAGATTTTTAATGTGATCAGATGATGAGGCCTTGTTTGGTTTTCTTGTCAGAATTGTGTTTTACAATGAAAACCGAAACGTGCTAAATCCGAATTTCCTTGAATAGCTAAACTGTCAAGATTTCCTTTTTGCTTATTTCCACCCACTGACAAATGTCAAAAAGGAACATATGCAAAGCTAATTATCTTTGCTTTCTCTCTCCCACCAGGAATGAGTTGGAGCGACAGTTTCTGGAGCTGCTGCAGTTCAATATTAACGTTCCATCAAGCGTCTACGCCAAGTACTATTTTGACTTGCGTTCGCTCTCCGAGGCGAACAACCTCAGCTTTCCCCTGGAGCCTCTCAGCAGAGACAAGGCCCAGAAACTTGAGGTGAGTGGTCGATACCGTTCCGCATCATTAACACGCATTATATCGCGCAAGATATTTATCTCCAATTGTCACTCAACATCTTTGTGGTTTTTATAAAAAATTCTATATCTTGGCAGATTTTAATCTTGAATCTCTTCTGGAGCATTGCTCCAGCAAGTAAAAAAATAAGGCAGTAAAACTTAAAAGCTTGCTTCGGTACAGCTCTCACAAAGAAGGAATATCGTGACATGTTTATTGGTCCATTGGTTTGGTAGAGTAATTACCTCGCCTGAATCCCCATGTGTGTCTTACGCTAGCATTCAGCCTCGAAGCTGCCCAATTACAGTCCTGACAAGACCAGGCCTATAATGATGTTAGTTAGCTCAGTTGTGTATGTGTGTGTGTACAGTTGTTTGATGGTGTAATAGCCCATCTAGAGTCAGTGGTCTGTGGGTGGACATCTCAATCAATCAGTCAGTCAGTGGTTTGTGATCCAGTTCTTTCATGAGGACCAGCCCCCTCCTGCTTCCATACTGCATTGGTCCTCTTTATATGTTCCCACACACAATCATCTGTCATCTTAAAATAACGGACACAAGTTGTATCCTGTCTCAAGAATTTAACTTTTTCTCACTTATTCTTCGAGGTGGTTGTATTTGGAGATTTGGTTCTTGCATCAGAAAGTACAGGTTTGGCCAATACTTTGTGACACCTTCAGTTGGATCAAATTTGAATCAAGAATGCAAATGCAGAATCTGCAAAATGTTAATGAGAGGGATCGTACAAAATGCTTTTTTTTTTTGTTTTGTTTTTTTTTGTTCAGTACTGACCTGAATAAGACATTTCACATTAAAAAGACATTTACATGTAGTACACAAGAGAAAATAATAGTTGAAATGACCCCATTCAAAAATGTACATACACTGAATACTGTTACCTGAATGATCCACAGCAGTTTTTTTTTGTTTGTTTTGTTGTGTTTGTGTAGTGATAGTTGTTTATGAGTTCCTTTGTTTGTCCTGAACAGTTAAACTGCCCGCTGTTTTTCAGAAAAGTCCTTTAGGTCCCACAAATTCTTTAGTTTTTCAGCATTTTTGTGCATTTCCAACAATGACTCTATGAATATCAAGGAATTTTAAAAGGTCTATTCCAGACATTGAAAGTCAGGGATTTTTTTTTTTATATAATTTGTCCAAGTCATGGAATATTAGGGAGTTTTGTTTGTTGCTTTAAATTTTTTGGTTCCATTTATCAAAATGTAATTTTTCTATACCGTATTTTGTTTTATTATTTTGTTTCACCTTTTTTGCCTATTGTTATGGCTATGAAAGCATAAAAACCATAAATCAATTTCTGTAGAAATAGTACAGAAAAAAATCAAAGTGCATTTAATAGGTAAAAGCAAAAAAAAAAAAAAAAAAAAAAAAAGCAGTGTATATGTGTTTTTGTACTAAAAACAACAAGTAAATAAAGCTTGCGAATGGATGGATACATTCATTATAGGCCATGGAAATTCATTTTTTTAGTCTGTGAAAGTCAGGGAAAAGTCAGGGAATTTGATGTTTGACTTAGAGTGGGAACCCTGGTTCAAACACTCATTGATGCTTCAGAAGGAAAAGCAATGCATTAAAGAGCCAGAGGTGTAAACATCTGAACAGAACGAAGAGGTGTACACTTTTATTTTGCCTAAATATCATTTTATTTTATTTTTTTAGTATTGCCCTTTATCTACAGAAGATACTTACGTTTCCCAGAGGACAAAACAAGTTAGATTTACCCTGATCTTCAAGTTCCATAAGTTTTCACCCCCATTTCTTATTGTGTTTCCTTCTCAAGCAACCTTCTGTAATAGTTGTGAAAAGGCCGTTATTGTTGCAAAGGGTTCAAATACACAAAAATGCTGAAAAACCAAAGAACTTGTGGGACCCAAAGGACTTTTCTGAAGAACAGCGGGGCAGTTTAAGGACAAACAAGGGACTCATAAACAACTATCACTTAAAAAAAACAGCTGTAAATCATTCAGGCAACAGCACAGTATTAAGAATAAAGTGTATGTAAACTTTTAAATAAATACATCTTTTATAAATTCAAGTATTATTTTCTCTTGTGAACTATATGTAAATGTCTTTTATGTGAAATATCTTATTCAGGTCAGTACTAAATAAAAAATGCATTTTGTATGATCCCTTTTATTTAAGTAAAATAAACACTTTGCAAGGTGTATGTAAACTTTTGACTTCAACTGTATCTACTCGATGACATTGTTAATTTTAATAAGTCAGCAGATAATGACTTGTAAGCTAATAATAATAATAATAATAATCTAGAAAAAGAGAAGGTCCAAGAACAGAACCCTGGGGAACACCTTAAATTAGGGGAGCTTTGTGTTATTTCCAAAAATTGTAAAAAAAAAAAAAAAAAGTAAAAAAACTTAAGTAAAACAAAAAATAAATGTATAAGTCATAAGCAATTTACATATCTAAAATTACATTTTTAGTGGGATAAGGTGTAAAATAAAAAAAGTATTAAAATACAGAGTAATATTATTGCTATTTTTGTTGTATTTGTGTTATTAAAGATGAAGAAATTGAAAACTGCAAGAAATTTAATTGTTAAAGAAGGCAATGTTAGGGTTTGGGAGATCGGGGAAGAAATTCTGTTCAAGTTCATAGGCTGAAATGCTACTTAGTGAAACAGATTTTAGATTTGATTTATTTTTGTAAATAAAATAGAGCCATTACTCCAGTCTTTAGTGTCACATGATCATTCCGAAGATGTATTGTATTACATTTATCATCAATATTGGAAACAGTTGTGCTGCTTAATATTTTGTAGAACCTGTGATTCTTTTTTTCAGGATTCTTTGAATAAAAAGTTTAAAATAACAGCATTTATTCAAAATAGAAATGTTTTCTAACAGTCTTCTAAGAAAAGTCTAAGAAAAGTCACTTTTTAAACAATTTAACACATCCTTCTTAAATAAAAATATTAATTTCTTTAAAAAAAAAGAATAAAAATTGACTGACGACAAACTTTTAAATAGTACTTTACGTGGTTACAAAAGATTTGTATTTTAAATAAATGCTGTTCTTTTTAACTTTTTATTTATTAAAGAATCTTGAAAAAAATGCATCACAGGTTCCAACGAAATATTAAGCAGCAAAACTGTTTTCAACATGGATAATAAATCAGCATATTAGAATGATTTCTGAAAGATCATGTGACACTGAAGACTGGAGTAATGATGCTAAATTCAGCTTTTCATCACATGAAAAAATATATTCTAAATCTAAAACAATGTAATATTTACAATTTTTGATTTAATAAATGCAGCCTCTGCGAGCATAAAAAAACATTATAAGTCTTACTGATTCTAAACTTTTAAACAGCAGTGTATATAAACATTTTGTTTCCACCAAAAAAAAAAAAAAAAGAGAGGAGTAATGATGCCGAAAATTTAGCTTTGCATCACAGGAATAAATAATTTTTTTTAAATGAATTAAAAACATTTATTTAAAATTATAATAGTATTTCACAATATTTCTGCAGCCTTTGTGAGCAAAAGTGACTTAAAAAACATTTAACAAATCTTACAATACCAAATGTTCTCAATGGTAGAGCAGTAGCAGTGTTTAAAACAAAACCAAAAAGTTTTAACAAAATTGTATTTTTATCTTGTCTCCCCTTTTCGCGTTTCTCACAGGCAATCTCCAGGCTTTGTGACGACAAATATAAAGACTTGAGAAAAGCAGCCAAGAAGCGCTCAGTGAGCGCAGATAACCTGACTGTGGTCAGATGGTCGCCAGCCATCATTTCCTAATAACGGTTGACGTTGGGGACTTTCACAAGAGACTGAGAGAAAGAGACTGTCATAAGAAGCGGCGTTCTCTAAGAGGACACATACGTGCTTAGTACCTCCGCAAGACTCTTGAGCCAGAGGTTTTCGTTCTAAAGAGTGTCGTACGGCTGCTGTATATACAAGACACCCACACAAAGATCACTTTCCAACCTGTGGCTTAGAGGAGAGAGAAGGAGAACGAAACGAAAGGATATAAACGAGGGAGAAAGACGCTCCATTGACTGGAACAGCATTCCAACAGCTCTGTGTCATACGTGTTTGCCATTCTAGGTGAGGAAGTATTCGTACTGTGTTTATTGATCTTGTATGGTTAGAAAAATCTCACCGGGATGTCTCGTATCAAGATCAAGAGCCAAAATCAACCACTTTCTCAAGATATTCCCTAGATCTTCTTCCATTCCTTAAAGTACTTCTCTTCAAATGGCTGTGAGCTGATCGAACGATTAAATTACCACTGTTCTTACATACTGTTATTTAACATTTTATCACATTAAGATTTATTTTAAATTAAAATGACGGTTTATTCATCTAAAGTTAGTCTAACAGTGAAAAATAACGAGGGGGGGAAATACAATTTGGACCTCTCCGTTTAGTCAGATTATTTTATGCTTTGTTTTCAACTTATAATACTCCCACCATTTAGTCTTATCTAAGTGTTATAGAAGTTGATTTTGTATTTCCAAAAGGAAAGTGGTGTGGAGATGAGAAGTTCCTGGGACTTTATTGAAACACAAAATTTGGTAATTTCGTTTTAAAACTGAAAATGTACAATGTCGAAATGGACTGGAATTGGAAGTTTTAATACTGAAATCAAAGGTTTTTCTTCTGACATTCCATCATCAGTGACCATCAACATGTGTAACCTCTATATTCTTGTCGCCATTGTTTTTATAACCTCAACAAACGCCAGATATACACATGCTGTGTAACTCATTTCCAAGTTCTCGAAGCAATACATGCACTGTGCTCTATTCCGTACAATACCTGCTGGAAAGATTGCTCCTAGAAAACTTCCAGATGACATTAAGTCCAATTTTTTGAAGTCAAAATACATGTTATTAAAGGTAAGGCTCTTGTGAGGGTCAGTGCCACTGCGATACAAACATTTGGACGGATTGCGATGTTATATTTCTCTATTACGATGCATCAAACCCAGAGACGGAATTGAATCAAAGAAGAGGAATTCCTGCTGTCTCCACTGCCATCACCTGCAGTGCCTGTGTTTAGCGGGAAAATGGCCTTAGATGTAGAATATGAAATTAACCATTTTATCTTCCCTTCTCATTAAAGGAACACTCCACCTTTTTTGAAAATGGGCTCATTTTTCAACTCCCCTACAGTTAAATAGATGAGTTTTACCGTTTTCGAATCCATTCAGCCGATCTCTGGGTTTGGCGGTAGCACTTTTAGCATAGCTTAGCATAAAGACCTTTAGACCGTTAGCATGTCGCTCCAAAAAGGACCAAAGAGTTTCAATATTTTTCCTATTTAAAACGTGACTCTTCTATAGTTACATCGTGTACTAAGACTGACAGTAAATGAAAACTTGTGATTTTCTAGGCTGATATGGGTAGGAACTATACTCTCATTCTGGCGTAATAATCAAGGAACTTTGCTGTCGTACCATGGGTGCAGCAGGCACAATGATATTACGCAGCGCCTGAATATAGTCTCTAGCTATTTTACTATTAGCTTAGTGGCTTAGTGCCAGTCACGTTGGAAGTTACCTAGCTGGGGACTATTTTCAGGCGCTGCGTAATATCATTGCGCCTGCTGCACCCAAAGTTCCTTGATTATTACGCCGGAATGAGAGTATAGTTCCTATCCATATCAGCCTGGAAAATCGCAACTTTTCATTTTCTGTCGGTCTTAGTACACGATGTAACTGCAGAAGAGTAGGGCTGCCCTCCACTAAGGATTTTTCTGGTCGACTAGTAGTCATTCATTTTAAGCATTAGTCGACTAATCGTACGTTTATTAATAAAACATTTAGATCAATATAATGAGCCTTTAATTGCCTACATATCCTAATAAGCGTTCAAGCATGCATAAAGCTTGCCACAGCGCACCGCAGATGTAATGATTACAAATGTGTCAGGGAAAAACAATAAGTAGACTGCATTAACATTTTAATAATATATTGATAAACGAGTGCTTTCTTTGTTTTCGGCTCTATAGATGTATTCTAATGTCTGAAAGCCAAAGATATACACTGAGTTTCACGCTCAAGTTCACAGAAAAGAGACGACAAAAAGCACATCCTGTTTGCTTTCATTATTTTACAAAAGCGCATGTTCCGTTTTTTTGTGAGTGTACACGAATATGCGTCTTTCGAAAAGATGTTTTACTTTTACCTGTCTATGCTGTCTAAAATGATGGAGTAAGCTATTCTAAGAGCAAATTACCGCACCGGGGATCCATCTGTTCTGCATTAAGCGCATTAGCTTCCACACAGACAGCGCACATTTCTCTAAGTCAGTGGTTTTCAAACTTTTAAAAAATATATATAGCCTAATTTGCGGGATATTAAAATAGCTTTTGAATGCGTGCGTGCGTTTTACTTTGGGTTTAGTTTGCAGCTTCCCGCATCCTTCTCCCTGAATCTTGAACTTTGTTACATACATAGCCTATACATCTTGCTTAAATCGTCCTGGTCCACCCATTTTTTAAGTCCCGCGACCCACCCAGGGTTTGAAATCCACTGCTTAACATTACATTGTACAACCTTACATGTAAAGTTGCTACTACTTACGTTTCAGATAATAAGCCATATTTGAGGTTGATGAATAATAGGCGAATGTTGGATGTACTGCCCAATGTAGGCCTATACTGTATTACTATTACCACGCAGACTATAGCCATTAACGAGCTCTCCGTGGGATTTATTTATTTACTTCTGCGACTAAACGACTAATAAAATTTTGGTCGACCAAGCCATTTCTGGTCAACTAACGCTTAGTCGACTATTAGGGGGCAGCCCTACAGAAGAGTCAAGTTTTAAATGGGAAAAATATTGAAACTCTTTGGTCATTTTTGAACGTAATGCTAACGGTCTAATCCGATTCAATGATTTATGCTAAGCTATGGTAAAAGTGCTACGGCCAGACCTGGAGATCGACTGAATGGATTCAAAAACAGTAAAACTCATCTGTTTAATTCTAGGGGAGTTGGAAAATTAGCCCGTTTTCCAAAAAAGTGGAATGTTCCTTTAAGCTAATTATGTTTTTAGACAGCAAAATTAGTTTCAAAATCAGTTCTTCCCAATTCAAAAGATAAGTGTTGAATTACGCCATCAGATGTGTGATAATGATTCGATATATTATCTGTTGAGAGAGAATGAGACGTTTTCATTTGTGAGACTTCATTCAGAAACACCTTGAGAATTAGAACTTCCAAAAATATCTTTTGTATATTGTACATACTTAAACATACTTAAAGAAATTAAGATATTTATATGTGACCAGTATTACTTTTGTTAATTCCCAAATTCTGGACAATTGTGGATATAAAAAAAATAAAAAAAGATAAATATGTCAGTTTATCAGGAATACGTATCTTCTGGGATTCGACACAGTTTCTAAGCGCTGTCATTGAGGTGTGTTTTGTTTTTGTTTTTAGTCGTATTTTTCTGTCCTAAGTTGACTTTTCCAACCTGGTCTCATGACGAAAATGTAACATACCAATAAGTACATATCACTGCAGTTTCCATCAGAAATGTCCACTGAGTGGCGCTAAAGGAGTATTGTTTTTTTTTCCCTCAGAACAGATGAACGTGTATATATGGTACGTTTTATGTGATGTTGGTTTTGTGCGCGTCACTGCAGTTCTGACTTGAAATGTCCATTGGGTGGCGCTGTACCTCTAATGCTTTGTGACATTTTAAAATAACGCACCATCTGCACTACACCTAAACTGCACGATAGTATGAACAAAAGCAAATTTGGCATAAAAACACAATTCCAAGCATGCTGTTTTTAGTTAATTCAGCACTTTCATCGTGAGTCATTTTTCACGAGATTCATACCCAAGGGTTAACTTGTTACGTCCAGAAAACAAAACATGAAGTACTCACTGTTAACCACCTCTAGTGGACATTTCAGAAACTGCAGTTATATTTTACTTATTAGTACGTATTTTGCATTTTGTGAAAATGTTCCCACTTGTACGTTTTTGTCATGAGAAAAGTAGGATTTTCCAGTGGAGTTAACTTTTTTCAGAATCACAAAAGCCACGTAAAGCAATTTAAAGTTATGTTGACATGAATGTAATTCTGCAATAGCTTTTTTTCTTTTTCATTTTCGCAGCAATGAAAAAGCAATTTTTTCTTAGTAATTGCTACAGATTACTTCAAAATGGCCATTATTTTCCAAGCAGTATGTGTTTATGCTTTCATTAATTATAATTTTTTTTTTTAGGTATTTTATCTTGAATGCCCAAAAACGTCTTAACACTTTTACTTAAAAAATAAAAAATAAATAGTTTAATCTAAATATAGTGCACACTTTGTGTCTTTTGTATACAATACAGTATATAGGCTATGTGATGCTAACATATCCGACTGGACATAAAAGGGTATATATTTCTTGCGAAATCAAAAGAAAAAAAAAATAGAAATTATATTTTGCATGAAGAAAATTAAGCCTATTTTAAGATATTTTATGGGCTTAATTTATCTTATTCATACAATATATGTGACCATGGACACAAAACCAGCCATAAGGGTCAATTTTTTTTAAATTGAGATTTATACTTCTTCTGAAAGCTGAATAAATAAGCTTAGCATAGGACAATATTTGGCTGAGATACTGTCTGAAACTGGGGAATCTGCTGGTACAAAAAAAATTATAAATATTGAGAAAATTGCTTTGTGGTCCAGGGTCACATATAATTAATTTCTTTTGATTTTGGGGTGAAATATGACCTTGATATGTTCTTAACAGGTTTTGTGAAAATCACTCCCTCGTGTTTACACTGTAAAAAAAACAATTTGTTGCATCAACTTAAAATAATTTGTTACCTGGATGCCTTCAAATTTTAAGTTCAGTCAACTCGAAAAAAGCTTAAAATGTTACTTTTACAAAGTGACAACTTAGATATTTGAGTTGATTCAATTTACAATTTTAAGGCAGCAGAGTAACGAACACAGCTAAGTTTAACAAACTATTTTTTAGTCTAGTCAACTCGAATATCTTAGTACAACTTAACATTTTAACTTACATTTGAGTTGACTGAACTTAAAATTTTAAGGCAGCAGGGTAACAAATTATTTTAAGTTTTTACAGTGTAGAGTCAGAGACATGATACTAGACTAACCATGTAACTAAAACAGAGAACCCAGATGTTTGTTTGGTTCACTTCCTGGAGATAAAGGAAGTTTAACCAAAGTTCTTCTCAAGGCAGATCTGTTCTTTGCAAATGGCGGCGCTTTTGACTCCCTTTGCACATTTTAAGAGTGTTGGAAACCGTTGAAATCAGGGAAAAACGTTTGAGAAAAGTGTCTTTGGGGAGGTAAACGGAATCATGAATCAAGACTGATTTGAAGCATTTGAAGATTGTATTATTCTATTTATTTTCTGTGAGCACGAGGATGCGGCCCAGCGTTGGATTTGAAGACGGTGTTATAAACTCGAGTCCTAGTGATAGGTGGCAGTAGGCAGGCGAGTGTGCACTGAACTCTACCTCTGCATAGAGTTTTTGTTTTTTATTTAATACCTCTCTCTTGCTCTTTCTGTCCGTTTCTCTACTCTTTCTCATTTTCATTGCAATTTCTAGGAAATTACGAATTCAAGTCTTTCAGAACATTTCTACTATAAGTGGTTTCCTGTGAAAAAGAAAAAAAAAAGAGAAAACTGCTGTAGTTGTGACTTTAATTTTATGTTCGGTCACTGGTTGTATGCCTGTTATTATGAATAATACATTGTTGTTGTCATTTGTTTCTGTTCCAAAGGTTAAACCCTTCTTCAGTATCTGTTTTCAGTGTGTGCCAAAGGCTGAATCCTATCTCCTATGTATGATCTTAGTTGATTCTACTTTCTGTTTAACTAAGTGAACCCAGTCGCCTGCGGTCACCCACCCAGGAGCTGGAGGCTACAATGGTCGCATGCAGTCTTATTTTGATTTTGATTTTTTTCCAACTATGATTTTAACTGAAGCTCCCAGTTCAGAAGCAATGTTTAGAAACCGCCACAAGAATAAACTTTTAAAAGTTGCAATAAAACCGTGTTTGTGTTTTTAATGAGTCTCATCACATGATATAAGATGGTCAATTCTGTTTAACCCTCATGTTTTTTTCAAAAACTGGGTACAAGTTTTTTTGTTTTTTTTTTGTTGTTGTTTTTTTACAGAAGTTTGGATGTAATTTTTTATGATTATTATTAATTAATTAATTTTTTTAATTAGAAAAGTCAACCCAAAACACTTACTAAGCACAGTCCCACAATAAAAGATTATTTGTTTCTTCAGACTGAAGACAAAAGGAGAAATTGGGGAAATACTATTATTAAATTTAGCAAGTTTGTAATTTACCGGGTATACAATTCTGAATACTTTTAATAGAGACTTTAACCATTTTATTAGATAAGAAAAATGTTTGTTGAAAAAGCCAAAACTCTTCCCCTATCTATATCACTAAATATGTTATTCCAAAGAAATCTGAGATGTACTAATAACTGAACAAATGTCTTTGTTTGATATGGCATTGAGAAGATTTCGGTCAACAAATAAGTTACTGTTGTCAAAAATCGGAGAGACTAAAGAACCTTTAGGGCCTGACTTAACTAAAGGTATAATACAATCAGGAAATGGACCAAAAACAATTGCATATTCTCTTGAAGGGACTGGAAAAGAAAATTCATAAGTGAAAAGGAGACCACAATCATCTAAAAGCTGACTACCTAAAGCTACTTTATCAAACCAATTATGAAAAAAGAGAGATTTCTTTTTATATCTAATATTTTTATTGTTCCAAATAAAATGGCTAGGTGGAGATAGCACACATACATCTCGAAGATGTCTATTTGACGTCTGCATTTACATCTGCAAGGCATAGTTTGCTCATCTGCAATATGTCTATTGGATGTTTCCTATCAGATGTCAAATAGATGTCTATTAGATGTCTTTAAGATGTTTATGATTTAGAATGTACGTAAAACTGACATCTTGCAGATGTCTGCCAGACGTTTGTACACAGCGGATTCTTTTCCAGAGCTAGAGATCTTTAGCAGACATTTTGCAGACGCATATGTGCTCTGGGAAGTGACCAACTTATTAAAGCCTGTTTATGAAAACTAGAGTATTTTAGAGATGTCAAAGTTGCAGCGCAACAAAAAATGTAAACTGGGAAAACCTGTCAGATGTCGCGCTGGGACGTTTTCAGAAAATTCAAAAAATAGGTTGAATGCCAATTTTTTGTCAAAATTAGGATTTCATTAAATTACTATTCTATAACATCTTGTCTATCATCTCTGAAAATATATTGGCAAAATTCAAAATTCAATTTATTGCAGCATGCAGAAATGACAGTGTCTTTCTCTAATGTTAAGAACGTGCTGCGGAGGTGCTTTCTCTAAACACCAAAAAAACAGTTAACCTATCAAAATAAACCAAGTAATATATTTAATAAAGCTGTATCAATGCACATTTCCCACCAGTCCTGTCTGAACTACGGCACGCAAAGTTGTATTTATTTTTTTTGATATCGTGAGATGGCGGAGCGCAAGAGTTCAACGCAGTCGGAAGAAGCTGCTCACTCAAATGATCTAACTTGCCTCAAACTGCTCAATCCTGGTGATGCCAGTGCCCTAAAATATGTTATAATGGACTATTTCACATCCAGAGATGAAGGATCGGATGATGAATTTACTAAAAAGGAGGAATCCGATGACAGTCTGTTATATAAACAGTGCGCGAACAGTTGTGGTGCGCTCGCATTTCTACATGTAAACTACAACTACAATGTAGCCTACATTAGTTGTGCCATTTAAACTTACAAGGGGTGAACAAAAGTTTGGAGACTATACCCATGATAAACAACGGAAAACAGACGTAAAGTTAAAGTAAAACACGTCTCACTTTAAACCAGTTTTTCTCAAAATTCCATTCCTGAAATTCATAGCCATCAGCCAATTTCAGATAGACATAACTTTTGTTACATTCAGGCTATGGACAAAATATAAACAGTTTTGGAAAGGGCTTGAATTTGGTATCAAAATCTGGTTTTCCCAGACTGCATCACATATGATTTGGAATAAAATTCCAACAGGAGGTGGGGTTGTTTAAAAATGTCTTTATCCATTTAAATTTAAATGGATCAGCTAGCATAACACTTTATTTTAATTAAATGAGTTTTAGAATTCCAAACAAAGTCAGGCAGAACGCGTCATGCAAATTTTCCTCTCGAATTAAAATGTTTAGTCTCTGTTCGTGTCTTTGCGATTGACACTACACTTCCAGCGATATTGTAGCTATACTAATTGAACTGGGCTGGATGATAACATCACTATATTTAATGATTAATTCCCTTTAACTGAAAATTGTTTACTCTCTTTTTGCATTATTGACACACTACCTTCCTATTTGATACTGTAAAGCTGCTTTGACACAATCTGTATTGTAAAATACGCTATATAAATAAAGGTGACTTGACTTTGTATGTAATTATGTAATAATTAAATTCGCGTTTAGTCTAAACACACCATTAAGACGTGGAATCATTGGGTACGAATCGATGTAAAGATATGATGAAAGGTGAGGGATCGAAAAACAATTTCAAGTCAGAACTGCGGTGACGCGTACAAAAACAACAACACATAAAAAGTACCATATGCGCGTTCTTCTGTTCTGGTGAAAGTAATGAACACTCTGTTAGTGCCATTTAGTGGACACTTCACATAAAATAGTTTCCCACAGGTACGTTTTCGTCTTGAGGCATCCTCTGCGTCCGTACACCTTTTCTTGGGTAAATTGGATTTCTCACAGTTATTTTTTTAGTGCTGCCACAGCCTACTAACTGTAACACAAATACTAACAACCGAAAAACAACCTTTTGATAGATTGTTTTGACTGTGAATCTCAAATAAATGAAGAAACTGTATTTTCCTGAGGTGATTTAGAAAATGAGTCTAAATTTGAGTAAACTATAAGTATGATTATTTTTTTGGGCCAGTGTGTTCGTATTGAGGCTTTCAAGGGCCGGTGTGAATAAATAAAGATTTAAATTCAAAGAGACAGGATATTCTGTGCATGACCTGTTGTGTTATTCATATCCAGAATGACGCGATATATGAACACCACGGAGCACTAAACACTTATGCAATGTGTTTCATTGATACTCAAGGCCAGAGGGCAGAAAGTCGTACAAGGAAATCCCTAATATGGACAAAAGCGTCCAGCTATCACTGGACGCTTTTGAAAACAGTTGTTTTCACAGAAAAACAGAAACATTTAGAAACATGAAGACATTAAAAACACGATTGCGACAATATATGGTTTATTTGTGTTTTTCAAGTCATCTTCAGGTAATAAATAATGTTTATAAACAATGCAGTGCTAATTGACATAGCATTTATTACAGTATAGAAAATATTCTGCCTTATCATGTGATAAAAAAAATAATAATGTGTTTGTAGTATATAAATAAATCATTATTATTGGTTATTGTCCAGCAGTGTATCTGATTTCTTGGCTAATTAAAAGCTAGAAATAAGATAAAAAATACAGTTGCCTATATATACACTACCAGGCAAAAGTTTTTTTTTTTTTTTTTTTTTTTTATAGAAGTATCTTCTGCTCACCAAGCCAGCATTTATGTGATCTAAAATACAGCAAAAGCAGTAATATTGTGAAATGCATTACTAATTAAAATAAGTGTTTTCTATTTGAATATCCTATTTTCAAATGTAATTTATTCCTGTGATTTCAAAGCTAAATCTTTAGCATCATTACTCCAGACTTGAGTGTAGACATCATTCTAATATTCTGATTGCTGCTAAAAAAAACATATATTATTATTATTATTATTATTATCAGGTTGAAAACAGCTGAGTAGAATTTGTTCACATTTCTTTGATGAAGAAAGTTCAGAAGAACAGCATTTAAATCCTTTTGTAACATTATGAATGTATTTACCATCACTTTTGATCAATTTAAAGTATCCTTGCTAGATAAAAGTGCTACTTTCTATTAATTTGCTCAATTTGATCAAATAAATGCAGGCTTGGTGAGCATATAATATATAATATAATATATAATTTAAGTTTTGTCCCCCTCACTTCTGAAATGATGTTACAGTAAAGATTTTCTGTTTTTTATCTCAGTTTTTCAGTGCTGATTTTGGGCAAATTGAACAGAAAGCAATGGGGGGTTGATGTAGTTTGGAAGACAGAATTCACCATCATTTTCAGACCGATTTCAACTGGAAACCACTGATTTGTGCACTTTGGTCTTTAAATACACACAAATACTGTGTATAAATGTTTTGTCATTGCTTGAAAATATGGAAATTTGGAGGTTTGATACATTTTCTTTGAAACCTGTCAAATACAGCCATAAATTGCCTTGCACATCATTTTATGAAATAAATAGTTCAATGACATGTCCAAAAATAAAGCATCAACTATACCAGTGAGTCATTCTGAACTCAGAGTCAGAGCATATGGTCCATGCGTTTCCATCCTAAGTCTTTGGCTTTGCACTTCTAAATGTGTCCCTGGTGAACTACACAATTGCTAGTTAACTTAAAATGTGTCTTTATCTAGCAGAGCCGGGCCTGCTAATCCAATTACAGAGATTACAGAGAAGGCGAAAAAATGAAATTATTGAAATATTTTAGACTGTAGTAAATCATCTGAGACTTACAGTATCTGTTCTAAATTGTCCATTTCCACAAATGTACAAAATGTATTTGTATGTGGAAAAGAACAAATTCGGTTAGACTTGTAAATGCTGTAAGATTTGCATCGTCTCTTCCTTGCAGGCATAAAATTAAACTGTTGCTCGCCTACTCGCTTTTAAAAACAGGATGCAATTTGCTGTACTCCTAGTGTAATCAATCTCATAAACGTGTTCCAAAAAAAGAACTAATTTCCATACTTGCATTTCCAAGACAGTTTAATAATAATATTTAAGCAGAACCCAAGAGCGTCTGACGCAAATTGCCTTTATTTTTGCTAATATTTCTTGTTAATGAATACATTAACATTTTTATTCAAGTGACTGCAAAATAATTCTCTCATTTAGGTCCACTACAATTTCCCTCTCACTTAATGTGTCAAAAAAGTTTTGCAGTAAGTGTTCACTACCCAAGCAGCTGCCAATATAGTTTGCGTACCTGTAAGTCTCCATTCATTAAACACAAGTCCTTCAAACCCTCTGTCCAGATGTCCCTCATTCAGAGGTCATTTAGCCAGGGCTAAAAGCTTCTAGAGATTCCACTATGATCTCCTCTGATCCCATGGCATTCAGTCATGTCAAACACCTCAAGGACAGAGCTAAAGAGGGGATTCTTTTTAATAATGTAATAATATTAGAATCTAGTGCAACGCTAACAGAAGCCAACCAAATAGGTCCTTGTAGAGTTTATATTAAGCGTTAAGCAAAACACTTAGATACAGGTATGTCTTCAGTATCATAAAAGGTTCAAATAAATGCACCGTATTGAAATTCACATCAACACACAAAATCTTTCATAAAGATTCTGTCACCCTAGACTGATATTGAACTGTCATTGAAATGCTTTCCATCATACATGAGAATTTAATACGGTTATCTGATGCCTGATACGGCTAGTTATTCTCCTGTAAGGACAAACAGAGCCCAAATATCACAGCAAGGCCTGCGTGCCGACATGCCTTTGGTGGGTAAGAATAGCCTCACAATGGAGCTCACATCTCTCGTCTTCTGTTGTCTGAGAACAGTTGTTGTCAGGACAGAGGCAGAAGTAAGATGGGAAGCCAAGTTGGTGGATACACAGGAGTTGTGCTGTTGCGGTTTTCCCCCGACATGGTGTGTAGGACCTGAACAGGATTTTGTGCGCTTATAAATGGGGCTTATTTTCAATGCCCACTTGTACTGAGTTTAATACAGACTATAAAATCTTTTCCTCGTGTGGAATCAAGTGGGCTGTGAGTTGATCAGTGGGATATCCTGTTGTCTCAGGGTTTGGAGGCCTAAATCTGCTGGGATGGCTAAACAGACTGTATCTGAAATGATCTTCATAACACTGAATCACAACATCACCCTCATAGGTATGTATTTTAATACGCATTCATTCCACGGCTCCAGAAGAATCTGCAAAATGTAAATTATTATCAAAATACCAGTTGAATGTACAAAAATGACCCTGTTCAAAAGTTTACATACACTTCTTAATACTGTGTTGTTACCTGAATAATCCACAGCTTTCTTTTTTTTAGTGATAGTTGTTCATGAGTTCCTTGTTTGTCCTCTTGAACAGTTAAACTGCCCACTGTTCTTCAGAAAAATCCTTGAGGTCCCACAAATTATTTAGTTTTTCAGCATTTTGTGTATTTAAACACTTTCTAACAATGACTGTATGATTTTGAGATCCATCTTTTCACACTGAGGACAACTGAGGGGCTCGTATACAACTATTACAGAAGGTTCAAATGCTCACTGATGCTTCAGAAGGAAACACGATGCATTAAGTGCCGGAGGGTGAAAAGTTTTGAACAGAAAGATGTGTGCATTTTTCTTATTTTGCCTAAATATCATATTTAGAAGATAGAAGATACTTACATGTTTCCCAGAAGCAAAATAAGATAATGCATTGTTTTTCCTTCTGAAGCATCGAGCATTTGAACCTTCTGTTGTGGTTGCACGTGAGTCCCTCAGTTGTCTTCACTGTGAAAAGATTGATTTCAAAATCATACAGTCATTGTTGGAAAAGGTTCAAATACACAAAAAATGCAGAAAAAACTACAACACTGAAGGATTTTCTGAATAATAGCACAAAAAGCACAAAACAACAGCTGTGGATCATTCAGGTAACAACACAGTGTTAAGAATCAAGAGTATGTAAACTCTTGAACAGGGTCATTTTTATAAATTCAATAATTATTTATATGTAAGCATATTATATTTGAAATATCTTATTCAGGTTAGTACTAAATAAAAAATAACATGCATTTTGTATGATCCCTCTTAGTTTGGTAAAATACTTTTTGCAGATTCTGCAAGGTGTATGTAAACTTTTGACCTCAACTGTAGAACAATAGATATACTGCTGAAAATTAAGATATAAAGTATATGGACACTTCATGGTTGCCAAATGTTAGTCAATGTTTCTAGTAAATGTTAGGCAAAAAAGTTAATAAGGTAAAGGTAAAGTCATAACATTGAGGACAATAATCATTGAATATCAAGCACAAAACTGATATGATCCTGCTGCCAGTGTTCTGCCATAGATACTCTAGAGCAGTGGTTCTCAATCCTGGTCCTGGGGGTCCCCTGCTCTGCACATTTTGCATGTCCCTTATTTAACACATCTGAGATCATCAGCTCATTAGTAAAGAGATCCATGAACTGAACTAACAAGCTGATGATCTCAATCAGGTGTGTTAAATAAGGAAGACATGCAAAATGTGCAGAGCAGGGGCCCCCAGGACTGGAATTCAGAAACCTAAACCATAAACCCTGCTCCTGGGGACCCACTGTCCTGCAAGGTGTATTTTAAACCTGTTTCAGGACACCTGCTTGTGTATTTTCAATTTAAGTCCTTAAGAGCTTGATTAGTTGGGTTAGGGTATTAGAACAGACCTCTGCTCTAAAACATTGGGGCATACCTTATATTTTGTCATTAACATAATATTGCAGTTCCATTTGTCAAAAAAGCACTTGTCTGGTTTATTCAATGAACCTGACAACATTAGGTCAATTTCCAGACCAATTTTGACAAAGAACTGTATTCTTTTGCTCCTTAGGCAAAGCATGGCTCATCCTGGTGATATTCCTAAGGATCCTGGTCTTACTGTTTGCTGGTTATCCCCTCTACCAGGATGAGCAGGAACGATTTGTGTGTAACACCATTCAGCCTGGTTGTGCCAACGTGTGCTATGACATGTTTGCCCCTCTTTCCCTTTTCCGGTTCTGGCTGGTGCAGCTCACCACCCTGTGCCTTCCCTATGTCATGTTCATCATCTATGTGATTCACAAAGTGAGTTCCAGTCTGCCTGCTGAGAGCGGAACTTCTGAGTCCATAAAAGCGGACTCCATCTATAAGATCCATCAAGAATCATTCAGGAAAGCATCTCTTTGTAAGACCATTGTGAAGGCTGAGAAGGGGCGGGTGCAGTACTTCACAGGAGCCTACATCTTGCACCTGTTGCTTCGGATACTTGTAGAAGCTGGATTTGGAGCTGCACATTATTACTTGTTTGGTTTCCACATCCCCAAACGCTTCATGTGTCAGCAGCCACCTTGCACAACAATGGTGGACTGCTACATCTCTAGACCCACTGAGAAAACCATCATGCTGAACTTCATGTTGGGGGCAGCCGCTTTGTCCTTGCTGCTAAACATGTGCGACCTAATCTGTGCCGTCAAGCGCTCCGTGAGGCAAAAAAGCAAAGGTAAGATGCTAGTAGAAAAGATGTACGCAGAGGAGCAGTACTACCTGTCCGGGAACGGGAATCAAGTTGTGGACGCCAGTATGCCGCCGACTCAAGATGTGATGGCACCTGGAGTGTTCCGCAAAAGAGGGACCAGACACTCAAGTGCCGATGAAGCTGCTTCCATTCTTTTGGACGATGACCCTCCACTCCACACAACTCTTGGAGGAATGCCTACAATTGCTGGAATGCCTGGTTACAACAACAAAGATGATAGCAGTAGCTACCAACCCACCCAAGAAGAAGGGATGGTAAGAGAGGGCAGTGAAGTGGCACTGTACCCCAGTGAGTCTTTGGGGACTCCTAGATCCATCAGAGTTAGCAAACGCGGCCGTCTCAAACCTCCACCACCTCCACGAAGGGACAAACTTGCTGCTCAAGGTGCAATTGATGTCTCGGGAGCAACAGCGGTGTGTACCAGAAGAGTAGGGCAATATACTCTGGTAGAAATGAAGACTGGTGAGGACGTACCAACTTGCAATGGAGACGCACAAGAGAAGAGGTCAGAATGGGTTTGACTATCTCTCCAGATGACTAAGAATTAGGCATTGAAGAAAAGTTGATTGGAACTTGACTGGAACAGAGTGACTTGATTGGAATAGATTGCTTAGAGAAACAAGGTGAAATGAGAGATATTATTAGATGTCAACGTCACAGATACATGCCAAACCTTGGATCAGCTACGCCCATTAGCATCCACCTGCCTCTCGTGTTTGTGTTAACGCATTCTGTCTTTCTTTCACAAGCCAGATGGGCCTTGACCTGCCTTGCCCCGTGACAATCAAGGGACACCGAAGGTCTTTCTAAAAACAGGCCTGTCTCTGAGGTTAAGCTAAGACTGACATACTTTCTGCTTCAACAGGGGTGGCCACCAAACAAGAACAACCCTGAGGGTGCGAAGGTACTTCCTGCTTTAAAGGTCCTCCAAAATTCTCTACCCTGCAAAATCTCAAGAACTGTCGATTGTCAGTCAGCAGCACCCCATGATAAAGCAATTACCCAGGCTGCTTTTGTATTTATGGATGTAGCTTGTAACACTATTTCAAGGACCCGCTGGGGTTTGGTTTGGAGCTTTAGAACAAACACTTAAAATAGAGCACCATAATCTGGTGTAACACGAGAGCAAGACGACGGGCACCTTTCAGACTCTCAGAAGCTAGCCGCAATATGCAAATGATTAGACGTTAGCTTTGGACAGTCACCTAAACTGCAGCCCTCCTGTCCTCACAATGTCAGTCATGCGTCTCATTCAATACACCACAGGGACTTCTGGAATTGCCTATTTATAAAGTTTCCTTATACATCACAGATTATGTTTTGTAGTTGTAGCTTTTGTCTTTTCTTTTACTGCTAGATGCTAGGGATCTTTAGTCTGATGTCAAACTGTTTGCAAGTCAGTGACTCTTTAACCCTATCTCACGGCAATTTCCTAAATCAGACGTATTTTATAAGCTCCCCAATTCATATTAATTCGTACAAATGATCTACACCTAACCAGCCCATAAACCTGCCGTCACAAAATCGGATGAGAATTTGCATGAATAAAATATGTACAAATTGGTTGTGAGATAGCATTGACTCTTTGGAATTGTTTTTATTACCTGACCCAATTACACTCCACCTTAAAGGGGCAGAGAATTATTAGTAATATTCCATATATTACACTTCTTGAAATTGGTGATTATTACAACAACAACAAAAAAAACTATATTAATTTATATATCTCAAAATGCAACGCATTGTGTTTCACTTAAATTTGGATTTGGACACCTGGAAGTGGTCACAAGAACATATTATTTGGAGTATTATTTGGAGTCCCTAGCAATGTGCTGATGAATCGAATCAGGAGTTTTTGATTAGGAAAATTTGTACTATTGATATGCCACCAGAAACTGGGTTGCTATGTAGAGTAACAGATGCAACATCCTATTAAAAACGGACAAATCATGCCCTCCAGTGGACAGATATGCGCACAACTCTCTGAAAATGGACATTCACTACTGTAAATGTTTGCACATCAATGTCCTATTACATTTGCATTTATGTTATTTCAGCTGACTGTCTTTTACATTTCTTCAGGAGACTCAGGGAATGAACCAAATGTATCTTTATATAAATGTAGGAGTCAGCATTTGAAGTGGATCAAAACCTTTCATCAAAGTTGTCCTAAATCCAAAACAATACTCGTTCTTGCCTTAGGACAAGTTTGCTAAACGTTTTTGATCCACTTCAAATCTTGACTACTGTATACTGTTTGCATGTATTGTAGGCTTACTGCTACTAAAACTTCACTTTAACTGTAAACATTCTAAAATGTTTACCTTTTACCTCATCATATTGCGTAACATTTCTAACCAGGTTTATAAAAACTAAAACAAAGTTACAATTTGCCAGTTACCACGCCCATTCTTTTTGGGTGTAAGAATTGCGCTACGGCTGCAAAATTAGTGCATGTGATTTTGAATTTTGAAAATGTTTTTAATTATGTTGTCACCATAGTAATGCATTTTAGCGCACAACGTGTTTTAAAAGAAAAAAAAAGAAAGTTGTACTTGAACACTGCACAATCAGTTTGTTCTTGATGTGATGTATTCATTAAAATAAGAGATGTTTTGAAACCAAGGAGCCTTACCTGTCACCCATGTGGAGCTTTTACTGTTACTGCTGTCTGCTGGCAGGAGTTAATACTGCACCCCTCTGGCTTGTGGCAGGGGTCGTAAAATAGTTGTATTTAATTGGTAAGTATTTAAGTTGTATTTAATTGGTCAGGTAACACTGGGCTAAATAATACTAATCTTATTTTAACTCCAAACTTATTTGAATGTATAAAATAATTAAACTGCTAATTATCTCAGACTTATTCAGATATAATTTATTGACCAGACCGCTACTCAAAAATGCACATTGATTGTCACGTGGTGTCTGTTACTTTTCTCAACACTGTTGAGTAAAGGCAAATCATTTGCGATCACTCGATGAGGCTTTTGTTAATTTTTTTTTTTTTTTTTAATAAAATTTCATTGATTCAAATTTAGAAACGTATATAGTTTTTATTATTATTATTATTAATCTCTAATAAAGACTTGAAATTCTCTAAACTTCTTGGATTGCTAATGATTTTGGTTTCTGAGGTTGTAGTACGTCTGTGAAGCGAATTGAATAACAGTAGGCTACTATATTATAGGCTACATTTAACGTCTGATGGCTAAACTACTATTCATAATATTCATAAGCTCACCCCAGTAAACAAAAAAAAAGAGTCAAGGCTAATATGGATGAGATAACGATTTGTATGCTTTCTTATGGTTGTCTTTTATGGCATTTACGACTTTTTGCAATTTAATGTTCTGCCGCCTACAAATTTACATTATGATAATGGAAGGACTTGATCTACACAACATTTGATTTAAAAAATAAAGCACACGCTTCCCGCAAACTCATGTTTATTTGTAAAACAGGAAACAATTTTAATAAACATTTCCACACTTTCTTATACAAAAGTAGCCTATCTGCCCACACACAATGCACTTAATGTCCGTGTGCCAACTGCTCTCGGATATGTGAACATTTACATATCTGTAGCAACTTAATTTCAGCTACAAACCAATTGGTAAGTGAAAACAACTTACGGAAGTATCTGATAATGTGTTACTACAGTGTTCGATTTGGTAAACAGTAGCTGTAAATCTTCACATTGGCCGCTAGGTGGAGACACAGTACGGGAAATAAGGCTTTATTGTCGTCAGAAGATTAATTGGAATGCATTCTGAAATTAGTTTTACATTTATTGACATTTACTTCCTCAACATGCTTTATTTTATTTATCTTTTAATGAAGGACTTTACATCGATTTGCATTATTGCTTATCTTCTCCTTTTAAAGTATCATACATCTATCAAAATGTTTGTTTGTATGTGTACAGGTATAGATGGAAATGCCACAGCAAGGTATTTTAAGTGCTAACAGGAATGGAAAGTGTGACAAGTCAATTAAAATACAGTATGTTTATGAAATATGTAAACTAACCTAATTGTATCAGAATCTATTAGTAGTAATTGCACTAATGATTTCTTATAAGCACTCTGGTGTCCTTTGGTTTAGTATGAAACGAGTTTACTGATTATGAACCCAGTTATGGTTTTGTTGTTTGCAGATCTAAAACTATACAGAAATTTTGTAATTAAGTTAGATTTAAAAAAATAATAATAATTGGTTTATTAGAATACAAATCTAGCCATTTCATTTTGCAACAATTTCAGTATCACCCTTTGTCTGAGAATCTCCATTGGAGTTTGACAAAACGGCTCTGTGGATTACGTAAGGGACCACCTGTAGGTTTTCATTCACCGTCCCTGTGAGTGTAACTACTATTAATACAGCTGAAATTTAAAAAGGACGTTTTGATAGTGTTAAAAAAAATCAAACTGTCACAGGTTTTCTCTAACAAAACATGGCTGGGGCCCCGAGCTTCAAAAAATTTCTATAACGTCGATCAAAGGACAACGGCCTCAAATTAGACATTAAAAAACTTGGCGCATCAGTCTAAAGGTTCTATCTACATGGCACCTTTATTCTAGACTTTAAAAGAAAGATCAAAGTTTCCCCAGATGAAAAGGACCCGTTTCCTGCATTTAAACCCCATTCCCCAGCCCTCTTTTAGTAAATTAAGTAGCAAGCACGTGAAGGGTTCAACAATTATGGAGATTCTCCAACACAAGGCCCTTGTCTCTAATTAGGCCTCAGATAGCTAAAAGAGTTTCTCTCAACAGAACCCACAAAAGCATCTTTGCAAAGCATCTTCAATGGGAAATGACCACAAAGAGCCGATGCGGGGCACTCATTACCAGGAGCTTCCCCAGAAAGCAGCACTTGGAGAAATTCAGATTCCTCAAAAAGTTTTTATTGTCAAAATAAAAGTCATATTTGCTTTTCATGTGGCATCTACACTATGTACACATTTACAATAATTTTATAAATCATCTTTTATACAGCATTTACAAGTTCGTATAAATACATTTCGCAATTAAAAAAGAGAGAACGACAACCCGTATATAATAACAATAACAATAATAGGGCACTAAAACATTAAGGCTTCTTTAAACCATCTTTGATTGTTTAGACAATTCAAAACTTGTCTTCCAACAACGTGTAAAAGTAAATGACACGAAATGCTGCAAGTTGGGGGACATGTGTTACTCCACTAGGAACAATGTAATGCCCGAATTCTCCTTAAGAATGACTGATTGCATGTCATGTCCATATCAATAGAATGGAATTAGCGCAACGTAATTGTTTCTGCATCGCTGCATTGTTTCAACCAGTTCGTCCGCTAATAGAAACCATCAACAAGTTCATTTGTATGCAAACGACTGAAAGACTAAGAGAGACCCCCGACAATTAATAGGGCTTTCTCGTTTCAGACCTGGGACAAAGGCATCTGCTTGGGGCAGGACACCGAGCTGGCGGTACCGGACCTCCACGTTAATCCCGTGCTCACGTCACTGTACATGGAGCCGCCGGAGCCCTTGCTGCCCCAGCAGCAGCGCGTACAGAAACTCCGCCAGGACTCCAGGGTCTTACCGGACCAGGTCCAAACTCCAGAGGTGATGCCCACCAGAAGGCACATGAAGTATTTGAGCATGAAAACGGCATAGTCCGGCCTCTTGATCTCCTGCTCCAATAAGCACGAACAGTTATGAGTGATCTCCCAACTTTGTCTGTTGTGCTGCTCGTAGAAGTAACACGCCACGATGATGGTGGCGGGAACCGTGTAGAGCACGGTGAAGATCCCGATTCGGATCATCAGCTTCTCCAGCTTGTCCGTTTTAGTGCCACCCTGCTTAATGACACTTCTGATCCTAAAGAGCGACACAAATCCAGCTAAAAGAAACATGGTGCCGATGAACAGGTAGATCACAAGCGGCGCCAACACGAAGCCCCGCAGGTTGTCCAAGTTCTGGTTGCCCACGTAGCAGATCCCGGCGACCGGGTCGCCGTCCACCGAGCTCAACGCGAGCACGGCTATAGACTTCATGGACGGGATGAGCCAGGCGGCCAGGTGAAAGTACTGAGAGTAGCCCGCGATGGCCTCGTTGCCCCACTTCATGCCCGCCGCCAGGAACCAGGTGAGCGAGAGGATGACCCACCATATCGAGCTGGCCATCCCGAAGAAGTAGATCAGCAAAAACACAACGGTGCACAGCGCGGGGCCGGTGGTCTCGTAGTGAATGTGCTCCACGTCATACTCCCGGTTACACGCCACTTTTTCGTGCCCGGCAATTAATCGTACAATGTAGCCGATCGACACGAACATATAACAAGCAGAGAGGAAAATAATCGGGCGCTCGGGGTATTTAAACCGCTCCATGTCGATCAGAAAGGTAGCGACGGTGGCGAACGTGGAGATGAAGCATAACACCGACCAGAGTCCGATCCAGAAGGCCGTGAAAGTCCGCTCGTCCTGGGTGAAATAGGGGTTGTGGCACGGCATGGCGCAGTTCGGGATCTGACCCGTCTTAACGCGGTTGTACAGCGGGTGTCGGTCGCTGTTCACCGCCACCATCGGAGCGCGACACTGGCAGCCCGGCTCGCAGGGCTTACTTGCTTTGGCTCCGACACCCGGTCGCCCGCTTTTCTTTTTGTGCGGATTAAAGGCTTTGCTGGGGTAGTTAGTGGGTTTGGACAACACCGGTGACACCGTGGTGGAGTCGGTTCGGTTGTAGTCCATGCACAGCGTGTCTGGTGCTCCCTGCACGGGCAGCAAATCGCACCTCATGCGGTCCGGCCAGGGGAAGCCGTATTGCCGCATGAGCGGGGCGCAGCCCGCCTTGGCTCGCTCGCAGACGCTCCGGCACGGCGGCAGGGGTTTCTTATAGTCCTCTAGGCATATGGGGGTGTACATGCTGCACAGGAAGAACTTGAGATCCGGGGAGCACTGGATCTCCACCAGAGGCCAGAACTGGTGCACCTCCAAGCCGGCTTCATCCTGCGTGTCGTGGTTGAACTGGTTGGGCATGTAGGTGTAGTTGTAGCCGATGCCCTTGCACAGAGGAACGGCTATCTCCTGACAGGTGATCTCCTTGGCTGTGGTGCCGCTGGACCGGGGCAGCAGGGCAAGCCCGAGGAACAGGTAAATCCCCAACAGGTAGCACTCCATTCTGTTTTTCCCCATCCCCTGTCAACACAAGCAATGCAGCGCTGGAAACAGTTCAGATCTTGAAGAGCAGAGCCATCTCCGCTTCACTTGTTTGGCACGGAGTCGCGGTTGGGTTGCATACCGAGAATAAATAGCCCTCGGCCGGGCGCAGGCAAAATGGCTGAGGGAATAAATGCAAGCGTCTCGTATTTCCTCTCCTTGTTCCCGCTCCAGCGATTTGTTCCAAAATAAAGCCGCTCTAAACTTCTCTGGTAACAAAAACACTCCCGGTGTAAACGCGTTTTCTACATTCGTGCTGTTCACAAGAGCCTTTCTCATACAAATCAGTGCCGTGGAGTAGGACGCACCGAGTATAAAAGACAGTCGAGCGGATACGCCCCCCATGCGCGAATAGCCAATCACAACGCGGAGAGGGCGGGTTGCCGAGACGTGTCAATCACGTTTGCTCAAGGTGTACAATTGCAGAACGTTGTTTTTGAAAGGGAACATAAATTAGATCAAAGATACAAGTTTGTGCCTTAAGGAGGGAGGGCATACATAAAACAAATTCAATAAATAAAATTAACGTTTGCATCACTAATGCATGGTTTTATGTTATTTGATGTCTTTGTTTACAAACCGTGTGTAAAATGAAATATCTATAGATGTGCTTTATTTGTGGCGCAATAGGATGCAAAACTCATTTCTAAGGCATACTTATACTATACTATACTATTATTATTATTATTATTATTATTATTATTATTTAATAGCAGTATTTTGCATTTCAATTAAATATTACTGAGGTGACAAATGACTTTTCAAAAGTACAAATACACTACCAGTCAATAGTTTTAGTTTAATTTTGTTTTATTTATTTTTTATTTGCATTTATTTGATCCAAAGTACAGCAAAACTGTAACATTTTGAAATATTTTTCTGATTTAAAATAACTGCTTTCTATTTGAATATATTTTAAAATGTCATTTATTCCTATGATTTTAAAGCTGATTTTTAGCATTATTACTCCAGTCACATGATTCCTCAGAAATCATTCTAATATTCTGATTTATATTATTATTATTATTAAGCTGAAAACAGCTGAGTACAATTGTAGAAAGTTCAGAAAGATAGCCTTTATCTAAAAATAAATAAATCTAAAAATAAATAAATCTTTTGTAACATTGTAAATGTATTTATCATCATTACTGATCAATATCCTTGCTAAACATAAGTATTAATAAGTATAAATATACTTATAAGTATAAGTATATATATATATATATATATATATATATATATATACTTAGTGTTTTTATTTCAGATAAATGCTGATCTTTGGATCTTCCTATTCATCAAAAAAAAAAAAAAAAAAAAAAAAAAATTAAGTAATGATAATCATAATAATTATTGTTTCTTGAACAGCAAATCAGCATATTAGAATGATTTCTGAAGGATCATGTGACACTGATGACTGGAGTAATGATGCTGAAAATGTAGAGTCGATCAGAGGAATAAATTAAAATATATATTTGTAAAACATATTAAAATAGAAAGCAGTTATTTTAAATAGTAAAAAAATATTATTTCACAAGAGTATTTTGGATCAAATAAATGCAGGCTTGGTGAGTAGAAGAGAATTCTTTACAAAACATGAAAAATCTTACTGTTCAAAAACTTTTGACTGGTAGTGAATTCATAAACTATTTAGAAAATGCTATATTTACAGCATTCATCTGTTTGAATGTGTGGCTTTGGGTTCATCTGCAATTTCACCAGCAAATGTTTACTGTCTGAGCCTCATTATTTCAGCCTATTATTTGGTGAAACTCTGCATGGATATAAAATATAAAAACTACAGCAAGAGTCCGTCTCGTCGGGCCCCCTAATGTATTAGGGTTAATTTGTGAATGATAGGGCCCGGCGGGGGGTTGTCCCGCTGGTGGAGCGGGGAGTTGATGTTTTAATAGAGGTGTGGATGCGCGGAGCTCCTGCAGAGGATGTAATTACTGCAAACTCAAGAACAAGCAAAGCAGTTTGTTAAACAGTGGCAGCGGACAAGCAAGCCCTTCCCCCAACTCATTACCACAGGCCATCTTAAAGGAAACGCAATGTAATAGTAAAATTAGAGAGTGTAAAACATGATTAAAGAGCTCCCTCACAAATACTTTCATGTTCAATAGCTACAGAAAGAGTTTTTTTAACAGATTCTACGTGTGATCTCTTTGAACCTTTGTTTGGCCCCTTAAAAGGCCCATACGTCCATCAGGAGTAATTACATTTACCTACATTTAATATGTATAAAGCTGTTTCCTCTGCTACAACTGTTTAACGATTTCCATTACAAAGCCGCTATGACGTTATGAGACATCACAAACCCCGAAACCTGTCGCTCCGGTTTGTTTTTCTTCTCTTTGAGCTCCGATATCGCGATAATTATTTTACTCCTTTCTTTAGGGAAACTCACAGGGATTTAGGAACAGGTGTGCCCTCTGAGGCTTGTGGCAAATGCGGGCAGATGAAAAGTAGAATCGCTTTCACTGATTATGTCCATTATTCCCTCAGCCATATTGATTAACAGGAAGATAGAGCACACTCTAGTCTCCAGCAGTTGGAGCGTAACCTTTTACCCTGGCTCTATCCCAGCTCCGGCCGGGTTTGGGTTACATAGTGCCCGGGCATTCCACAGTACAAATGGAATTAGTGCATCTGTTCGAAAGTTAATTTTCAAATCACCATTGAATGAGTCTTTAGAAAGAGCTGAAATGGTGGCCCGTGGCCATCAGCCAGAATAACACGCCTTCTCGTGTATCAGGCCTAAGGATTCTTTGTGCGCGTATTATTATTTCTAAAGCGTGGATTATGAAGCTTCAGATGGGAATTAAGTTCTACAAGTAAAAGTCATTCAAATAGCATTCCAGTAATACAGTGTGCTCCTTTGGAGTTTCTGTGCAATCTCTTCAAATTGTTTTGGGGCTATAATAACCAATAACTAAAAGTCAATTGTAATTAAATGATTTTTAATGTTGAATGTTTACGAGATATTTTCATAAAAGATGATATGTTTTGAGCTGTAAAATGGTCTTTCTTTCTTTCTTTCTTTTATACTAATAGAATCATATTATGGTAAATTGTGATCTTTGTATATGAGTCTTAGTCCTAGTTTTGCAGTCTGTAAGTCTCTCTTATGCCATAAAAAATAGATAAAATGCTCTAAATATTTATTTATTTACCCCCTTAACTGTCAACGGTCCCTTCAGTGGGACTTCATTATTTTACAAATATTTTTATTACAATTTATGTAGGAAAAGTAATAGACTACTTTATGACTATTAAGAGTGCACCTCAAAAATCTACTTTATAAAAGGAGTTCTGACCTTTGCCACTTTTCTTATCACACTTTAGAAATCAGAAAAGAAATTCAGTTGAAAACTTAAAATCTCAAAATTCATCCTTTGAAAAGCATTTTAAAATCATACATTGCATTACCATGGAAAATGCACATCAAAATCATATTACAAAATGTCATTAATGAATTATAAAAATTATAAGTTTGAAAAATGCATTTTAAAAAAATGCTAAATCTGCAGCAAATCAGCATATTAGAATGATTTCTGAAGGATCATGTGACACTGAAGACTGGAGAAATGATGCTGAAAATTCAGCTTTGATCACAGGAATAAACTGCATATTTGAAAATATATTCAAATAAAAAGCAGTTCTTTTAAAATGTAATAATATTTCACAATATTGCTGTTTATTCTGTATTTTTGATCAAATATCAAATAAATGCAGCCTTGGTGAGCATTAGAATGTCATTTGAAAAACATTAAAAGATCTTACACTTAAAAATAAAGGTTCTTTATTGGCTTTAATGGTTCCATGAATAACCTTGAACATCAATGGAACCTTTTGAATGCAGAAAAGGTTCTTTATAGTGGAAAAAGATTCTTTAGATCTTTAAAATGTTCTTCCAAATGGCCCAGAATTGTTTTCATGCTTTAATAACCAACAGCTAACAGTCAACTGTAATTAAAAGATTTTTAATATTGAATGTTTACGATATATTTTCCTAAAAGATGATATGTTTTGAGCTGTAAAATGGTCTTTCTTTCTTTCTTTCTTTCTTTCTTTTATACTAAAAGATCATACTATGGTAAATTGTGGTCTTTGTATATGAGTCTTAGTCCTAGTTTTGCAGTCTGTAAGTCTCTCTTATGCCATAAAAAATAGATAAAATGCTCTAAATATTTATTTATTTAGCCCCTTAACTGTCAACGGTCCCTTCAGTGGGACTTCATCATTTTACAAATATTTTTATTACAATTTATGTAGGAAAAGTAATAGACTACTTTATGACTATTAAGAGTGCACCTCAAAAATCTACTTTATAAAAGGAGTTCTGACCTTTGCCACTTTTCTTATCACACTTTAGAAATCAGAAAAGAAATTCATTTGAAAACTTAAAATCTCAAAATTCATCCTTTGAAAAGCATTTTAAAATCATACATTACATTACCATGGAAAATGCACATCAAAATCATATTACAAAATGTCATTAATGAATTGTAAAAATTATAAGTTTGAAAAATGCATTTGAAAAAATTATAAATCTGCAGCAAATCAGCATATTAGAATGATTTCTGAAGGATCATGTGACACTGAAGACTGGAGAAATTATGCTGAAAATTCAGCTTTGATCACAGGAATAAACTGCATAATATATTCAAATAAAAAGCAGTTCTTTTAAAATGTAATAATATTTCACAATATTGCTGTTTATTCTGTATTTTTGATCAAATATCAAATAAATGCACCCTTGGTGAGCATTAGAATGTCATTTGAAAAACATTAAAAGATCTTACACTTAAAAATAAAGGTTCTTTATTGGCTTTAATGGTTCCATGAAGAACCTTGAACATCAATGGAACCTTTTGAATGCAGAAAAGGTTCTTTATAGTGGAAAAAGATTCTTTAGATCTTTAAAATGTTCTTCCAAATGTCCCAGAATTGTTTTCATGCTTTAATAACCAACAGCTAACAGTCAACTGTAATTAAAAGATTTTTAATATTGAATGTTTACGAGTTATTTTCCTAAAAGTTGATATGTTTTGAGCTGTAAAATGGTCTTTCTTTTTCTTTCTTTCTTTCTTTCTTTCTTTCTTTCTTTTATACTAAAAGATCATACTATGGTAAATTGTGGTCATTGTATATGAGTCTTAGTCCTAGTTTTGCAGTCTGTAAGTCTCTCCTATGCCATAAAAAATGGATAAAATGCTCTAAATATTTATTTATTTAGCCCCTTAACTATCAATGGTCCCTTCAGTGGGACGACTAAGTTTACTTCATCATTTTACAAATATTTTTGTGTTACAGTTTATGTAGGAAAAGTAATAGATTACTTTATGACAAGAGTTCACCTCAAAAATCTACTTTATAAAAGACGTTCTGACCTTTGCTACAAAAGACTTTCTTCGTCTTTAGAAATCATAAGAAATGATATGTCAGATGAAAGCTTAACATCTCAAAATTCATCCTTTGAAAACCATTTTAAAATCAGACATTGCATTATAATGGAAATCGCATATCAAAATCATATTACAAAATTTCATTCACGAATTATAAAAATTAAAGTTTTTAATCATTATTTTTTTGTTATTATTATTATTTTTTATAACTTTCTATTATTTGTAACTTTAACAAATGTTATTACATTTTGAACAATTTCTTACATGTTGCATTTAAAAATATATTCAAATAAAAACAGTTCTTTTAAAATGTAATAATATTTCACAACATTGTTGTTTTTTCTGTATTTTTGATCAAATAAATGCAGTCTTGGTGAGCATAAGAATCTCATTTGAAAAACATTAAAATATCTTACACTCTTAAAAATAATGGTTCTTTATTGGCATTAATAGTTCCATGAAGAACCTTGAACATCCACTGAACCTTAAAAATGCAGAAAATGTTTTTTTTTTTATAGTGGAAAAAGGGTTCTTTAGATCTTTAAAATGTTCTTCCAAATGGTTCTTTTTAGAATTAAAATATTTTTAATGTTGAGTGTGTACAAGATATTCCCCTAAAAGATCAAATGTTTTGAGCTGTAAATGGTCTTTCTTTCTTTTCTTTTCTTTTCTTTTCTTTTCTTTTCTTTTCTTTTCTTTTTCTTTTTTTTTTTCTTTCTTTCTTTCTTTCTTTCTTTCTTTTATACTAAAATAAACATACTACAGTAAATTGTGGTCTTTGTATATGAGTCTTAGTCCTAGTTTTGCAGTCTGTAAGTCTCTCTTATGCCATAATTTCTTTTTTTTTTTTTTTTTTATAAAATGCTCTAAATATTTATTTGTTTAGGCCCTTAACTGTCACCCATCCCTTCAGTGAGACGACTAAGTTTACTTTACCATTTTACAAAGATTTTTGTGCTGAGCAGAAGAATCTCATTTGAAAAACATTAAAAATCTTACACTCTTAAAAATAAAGGTTCTTTATTGGCATTAATGGTTTCATGAAGAACCTTGAACATCAATTGAACATTAAAAATGCAGAAAAGGTTCTTTATAGTGGAAAAAGTTTCTTTAGGTCTTTAAAATGTTCTTCCAAATGGTTCTTTTCAGAACTGTTCACTGAAAGTTTTTTTGGGGAACCAAAATTGGTTCTCCATTTAAGTAAGGGACAAGTTCAGACTATTTACTATAGTAATGCACTATGCCACAAATGATGTGGGTACAGCTTAATTTGTTTTAAACCTGCAAAATTCCTTTAAGGCGCAATTATTAGTTTTCCAATTTTCACTTAACAATAACAGCATAAGTAATCTTGTTTCCAGTAATCACCTCTCAATATAAGAATCCTAATGACATTGAACATGTTAATGAAACACTGTCTGTGTGTGTAGCCCATTAGCATAGTATGTATTGATTGGGTACACAGCGTGATTACATCTGCAGGAATCTTATCAGGGGTGTTTACGTTTCATTAAGGCTTTCAGCCAGACTAATAGAGCAGAATGTGTATTTGCCTAGTGCCACACACTTTAGCATACTCTAGACCAGAGAAAACATCTATCTGGAATCTGTCTTTGGTTATAAAGAGTGGGAAGGTGTAAGATATGAGAGAGAAAGAGAGAGAGAGTCAGCCATTAATGCGGGCCGCTCAGTGGACAGGTAATGATTCACTGTGAACTGCAGCTAAACTCAGATTTATGGTTCAGGCTGCAGTTATTGAGTGACAGAGAGCATGTGAAAATTCTTCTTCAGGGCTAGTTGTCTTATAGCTGATTTACCCGAGGTTAAGAGGAGACACTATTGAGACAATTAAGCTGTCTGTAGCTGTCTGTCAGGGTGTGAGAGAACATGCGTTTCTCAACTAGAAAGTAAGCAGCTGTGTTCCAAAATGCGTTAAGTTGCCTGCTTCGCAACATTAAACCAAATTGTGTACACAGAGGCCTTTCACTAAAGAACTGATACTTTCTGGTATTCCAAAACATGCTTCTCAAAATCCACTGCAAGTTCAGTGAAACAGTGAGCTATGAAAAAGGCACGCAAATGGATACATTTGTAGATTATAAATACACTTTAGAAACTATTTAGTTATTTTTGCTAAATATTTGTGTATAACATGCTATTTTGTAATGTTATATCATTGTTAGCTTAGCAACATGCTAACACCAAGCTCTGAAATCAACTGTTAGTGAGTTGAATCTGCTATTTGCTTTGCATAAAGAGTGCAAAAAAGATACACTGTAAACAATGTTTGAAAAAAAAACAAAAAAAAAACAGTAATAACAGTAGTTGTTGTTGGTTACACAGTGAAACACTCTAAGTGGTATAACATTGCATTATATGTGATTTTACTGTAAAATACTGACAAATATATATATATTTTTGCAAATAAAAACTATAAACTATCAAATAATTTAGAGTGAAAACAGGAACCGGACATTACCTTCCTGTGTTACATTTTCTGTAATGTTTATTGTAATATTATTGTATCATGTGTGTTACGGTCTACCTGATCTCATGATGAAAAATACCTGTGGGAATGTTTTCGCGAGACGATTACATACTAATAGGTGCATATCACTGCAGTTTCTAACAGAAATGTCCACTAGAGGCGGTAAAACAAGAGCACTTATAACTGTTTTTGTACACAGTTATGATTACAGCTCCATGTGTTTCACTTTCAGGTAGCAATAAGCTCTTCACTGATTGGCTTAAGCTACAACACATCATGCACATTTTTCACTTTACTTGACATTTTTTTACTTGCGTGGAAGACGCGATTGAGGCGTATATGCATCTTTCTCATCGCCTGGCATGAATTCACGTCTATTTGTGTCTTGACTTTGTAGGCAATATACTTGTGCGAATTATTAAATTCACTTTTGCAAATTGTGAGATATAAAGCCAGAATTGCAGATAAAAACTTGCAAATCAGATTTTTTTGTAGTTTATGTCTTGCAATTCAGACTTTTTTTCCTTGCAATTCTGACATTTTTTCGAATTGTGAGATATAAACTCGCAATTATGAGTTATAAAGTCAGAATTACGTGATGTAAACACATTTTTTCTTGCAAATGAGAGTTTATATCTTGCAATTCTGATTTTTTTTCTTGCAATTCTGACATTTTTTCAGAATTGTGAGATATAAACTTACACTTATTTTTTTCTCAGAATTGTGTGATATAAACTCACTATTGCGAGTTGTAAAGTCAAAATTGAGAGATGTAAACTCACAGTTGACAGAAATAAAATAAAAAGTTGATCAAATAACATAAGGTAAGAAAAAAACTCGCAATTTAGAATTTTTTTCTCACAAATGTGTTTATATCTCGCAATTCAGACTTTTTTTCTTGCAATTCTTACATTTTTTTCCAGAATTGTGAGATATAAACTCACTATTGCGAGTTATAAAGTCAAAATTGAGAGATGTAAACTCATAGTTGACAGAAATAAAATAAAAAGTTGATCAAATAACATAAGGTAAGAAAAAAACTCGCAATTTAGAATTTTTTTCTCACAAACGTGTTTATATCTCGCAATTCAGACTTTTTTTCTTGCAATTCTTACATTTTTTTCCAGAATTGTGAGATATAAACTCACTATTGCGAGTTATAAAGTCAAAATTGAGAGATGTAAACTCATAGTTGACAGAAATAAAATAAAAAGTTGATAAAATAAAATAAGGTAAGGAAAAAACTCGCAATTTAGAATTTTTTCTCACAAATACGAGTTTATATCTCACAATTCAGACTTTTTTTCTTGCAATTCTTACATTTTGTTCAGAATTGTGAGATATAAACTCGCAATTATAATTTAGAAAGTCAGAACTGTGGGATATAAACTTAAATTTTTTCTCTCTCAGAACTGCGTAATGTAAAATCACAATTGGGAGTTATAAAGTCAGAATTGTGAAATGTATACTCACAACTGACTAAAAATAAAATAAAAACTCAATAAAATAAGTTAAGATAAAAACTCGTAGTTCTGACCTTTTTTCTTGCGAATGAGTTTATATCTCGCAATTCAGACTTTTTTTCTCGCAATTCTGACATTTTTTTCAGAATTGTGACATACAAACTAACAATTATGAGTTCTAAAGTCAGAATTATGAGATATAAACTTACACTTCTTTTTTCTCAGAATTGCGAGATGTAAACAATCGATGTAAACGATTGACAGAAATAAAAACTTAAAATGAGATAAAATAAAATAAAATAAAATAAGATAAAAACTTGCAAGTTCAGATTTCTTTCTCACAAATGTGAGTTTATATCTTACAATTCAGAATTTTCTTCTTTGCAATTCTGACATTTTTTCAGAATTGTGAGATAGAAACTCGCAATTATGAGTTATAAAGTCAGAATTGCGAGATATAAGCGTACACTTATTTTTTTCTTAGAATTGCGTGATATAAACTCACAGTTGCTAGTTATAAAGTCACAACTGTGAGGTGTAAACTCACAATTGACAGAAATAAAATAAAAACTCAATAAGATAAAATAAGATCAAATAAGATAAGATAAATCTCGTATTTCAGATTTTTTTCCTCACAAATGAGAGTTTATATCTCACGATTCAGACTTTTTTTTCTTGCAATTCTAACATTTTTTTCAGAATTGTGAGATATAAACGTACACTTATTGTTTTTCTCAGAATTGTGAAATATAAACACAATTTTTTTTTCTCAGAATTGTGAGATGTAAACTCACAATTGACAGAAATAAAAACTTGATAAAATAAGATAAAATAAGATAAAAACTCGCAATTCAGATTTGTTTCTCACAAATGCAAGTTTATGTCTCGCAATTCTGACATTTTTTTCTTAGAATTGTGAGATATAAACTCGCAATTATGAGTTAGAAATTCAGAATTGTGAGATACAAACTTAGTTGTTTTTTTTTCTCAGAATTCCGTGATATAAACTCACTATTGTGAGTTATAAAGTCAGAATTGTGAGATGTAAACTTACACTTCTTTTTTCTCAGAATTGCGAGATGTAAACTCACAATTGACAGAAATCAAGTAAAAACTCAATAAAATGAGATAAAAACTCATAGTTCTGACCTTTTTCTTGCAAATGAGAGTTTATTTCTCGCAATTCTGACATTTTTTCTTAGAATTGTGAGATATAAACTAAATAGCAAGTTATAAAGTCAATTCTGAGACAGGCAATTTAACTCAGATTTTGCTTTCTGTTTGAGAATTGTATTATTATTTTGGTTATCAGTACTTTTGAAAGTAAAAAAAAGCTGATTTTGTAAGTTTAGTTCAAGTAGCTTGGTAAAATAAACAGTCACATTATTTTATTACAGTGAATATCTGGCATCCACACCTGACTTGTACAGAATATTTTAAGGCAGCTCACTTGATTTCAGCACAGAGCTAGCATGTTATCCGACGTCCACTAAATCAATTAACAGTCTTGTTTTAAGGCTGTGTTTAGGAATTGTTTTGCTATGTTTGTTCTTTGACTTTACCCTGGCCCCCACATTTCTCCATAGAGAGGGACGGAGGTGGGGGAGGGCGGCCCAGCCCCCCATCCTCATCAGCACGTGTTTTCTTTGGGCTTGGCAGCTAATCAGTTGCAGGTGGGGCTGGAGCCCCTCTTGGGTCCCCTGAGGTGGTGGAGCGCGCTCCCTGGGTGTCCCCTCACCTTCACCTCATTACCTTGACAAACAGGACCGGCCCTGCTAATCAATCCACCGCTGAGAGCACACAAGACACGACATCCTTCTCATAGATCCGCTCGCTGTGTCTGTGTACCTCAAATCAGCAGGTTATTATATACCATAGAGCTTGCATCAGTAAAAACCACGGATGCACGGAATGATGATTGACAGTGTTTTGACATAAGGTTAGGAATGTTTGTAACTTCTTGTTGCGAATTGAATAATGGTAATTCATATTATGTGTTATGCAGTGATAAATGTTCCTAAGTACAGTTATTTACAGTAATACCCTGTTTCTGATGATAATGTATATGTTCTCATTTTTGCAGGTTAATTTTATTTATTTTTTCATTCATTCATTCACTTTTTTTTTCCCATTTTTAATCTTACAATTAGTGTGACATGATTGTACTGTAAATACTGTAAAATAAATAAATAAATAATTAAAAAAATTAGAATATAATTTAATATATATATATATATATATATATATATTTAATATAATATAATATAATATAATATGTAACCCTGGACCACAAAACCTTAAGTAGCCAAAAAAAAAAAAAAAGGTCAAAAATACATTGTATGGGTCAAAATGATTTTTCATTTATGCCAAAAATCGGATATTAAGTAAATATCATGTTCCATTAATATATTTACATTTCCTACTGTAAATATATAACAATTTTTGATTAATAATATGTATTGCTAAGAACTTAATTTGGACAACTTTAAAGGTGATTTTCTCAATATTTTACATTTTTGGTACTCTCAGATTCCTGATTTTTAAATAGCTGTTGAAAATTTCTAACAAATACGTACATCAATGGAAAGCTTATTTATTTTGCTTTTTAGATGGTGTATAAATCTAACTTAGGACTGGTTTTGTGTTTTTTTTTTTTTATGATATGTTTTAATCAACAATGAAGTATATTAATTTACTTTTAGTATGAATTTACTTTTTTCCTTTTGTTTTTGTGCAGCTGCTTTTCAAGTTCAGCTTTCAGTTCACTCATCTGTTTATCTGGACTGTGTAGTGTATGAGGTAACTGGACTTTGGGTTCAAAGGTTGATTCCTGTCACCAGCCATTAGAAGAAATATATATTCAATACTGTGACACCCAAATCATAAATATTACTGTTCTTTTTTTTTTTTATTTAATTTTTTAAATGTGTTGCTTGATTATTATGCCTTAAGAGATGGAAAATTATATTATATATTATTTTAATTAAATTTAATTAACAGTGTAGCCAGTTACTGTAATGGAGCGGTAACAGTGACTAACAACAACAATACCATCAACACAGTGTGAGGGGAAAAAAGTAAATATAAAAATACTACAATAACAAGACAATAATATTTAGGTAAATAAATGTAAGAGCTACAAAGGGATATTGCAGTATAAAAAAAAACAACGTAAATAAGTAGTTATCACATTCCTAAGTGATCTAATACAGGCTTCCATATTTTTCAGAACACATAGCTTAACATTGTTAATAAATCGTAACTTCTCGATATGAATAATGCCCGCTAGCTCACTCAGCAGCACATCGAATGTTGGAGCAATGTCAAGTTTCCACCTCTAAAGAATCAATCTCTTTGCAAGAACCATAAATAAAGAAATACCCTGCCTTTCATATGTACTAAAAGAAGGTACAGAAAAAAAAAGGCAATCATTGGATCTGGAACAATATCTTTTTTATACACTTTTGAAAGCAGGTAAAAATATCAGTCAAGTACTTGTGAAAGTTACAACATGTCCATAATGAATGTAGAAGTGTACCCTCTGCAACCTTGCATTTATTGCATACTGGTCATACTTCAGGGAAAATCTTGTGCAGTTTAGTTTTGCACATGTATACTCTATGTAGAGATTTGAATTGAATTAAGTTGTCTAATATTAATTGAACAATCATGTATATTCTGTAGGCATTGCGTATCCTCAAAAGTCAAACCTAAATCATCCTCCCATGCTCTCCTAATTGCAGTTGTGTCACTATCCACCAGATCAGTTAATACATTATAGAAATATGACACTGCTTTTGAATTTTATTTTATCAAATTCTCTTATTTTTATTTCTTCAAATTCTCCACACTTTTTTAGTTTTTCAAAATCAGGAAAAAACGTCCGGACATAGTCTGTTTTGCAGATATCTGAAAAAGTGAGAATTTGGTAACCCAAACTTTGATTGGAGCTCTTTAAAAGACAAGAAATGGCCATACCCTCACCAAAATGTATAAAACTTACTAGTTTTTGAGAACATGCCAGGATTTTTTTTCCATATAGTGGACTACAATGCTGGCCAACGGCTTGAATTGCAGTTTCAATGTAGCTTCAAGGGCTCTACACCAAGGATCCTCAAATCTGGCTTGCAAGATCCACATTCCTGCAGAGTTTAGCACCAACCCTATTCAAACTCTCCTATCTGTGAATTTCTAATGATCCTGAAGACATTAATTAGCATGCTCAGGTGTGTTTGATTAGGGTTAGATCTAAACTCTGCAGGAAAGTGGATCTCGCGAGCCAGATTTGAGGACCCCTGCTCTACACAATCCCAACCTAGGGTAACGCGTGGTTAGTTCTTTGCCTGTGTACTCCGGGTTAAAAAGGACTCCATCTCATTTTCTCCTCCTTCAAAATTGTAAAGAAAAAATTTTGTAAAGGGTGTTTGACTTTCTATTCATGTTCAAATTGGTAAACACTGGGTCGATACTTACACCTACGTCTAATGCATCAGGTCAGGCTGGTGCAGGACGAGCATTTGTGGTCAAAATGTATATACATTTTATTGTTTTTAGAAAATGACCAATCTTTTTTGTTAGACAAGACACTTAATTCCTAGGCTGGAATTGTACAGAGCCCTTTGAAGCAGCACTGAAACTGCAATTTGGACCTTCAACCCTCTGATCCCCATTGAATTCCACCATATAGAGAAAAATCCTGAAAAAAAAATCAAAAATCAAAAACGTACTTAAATGGGTACATTAAGCAACTGACTGTAATTTATTACTTGAACTACATAATTTCCTAAAGATGCACCTCATATTACAGTAAAATTCTGTTTCCGGATATTACAGCAAAACACTGGCTATTTTACAGTTATTTACCCTGTAATTTACAGCAAATGTAATGAATTTCTGAGTAAAACACAATATTTAATAAGACTGTAGGGTATGTATTTTACATAATTAGGGTTTAAATTCTAAATAAAAACAAAAACATAATGTCAATTAGGTATGTTTATTATTTTAATGAAATGTGAATTTGTTGCAAAAAATGACAGTTATTAGCAGAATGACAATTGACACTGAACATAAATAAATACTTACGTAAAATAAAATAGAAACAGAAAATAGTGAAATTAAGACCAAGTTTCAGTGAAATATGGTATTTTCAGAATCTTCTATAATGTCTGAAAGTCCATCATTATGTGTATTTTGGTGTTGAGGGGCAGTTTCTCTCTGCAGATGATGAAGTTGTAAGACGCGATGCATCTGAAATGCACAAATGAGTTTAGAGTTACAATACAAAAATATATAAATAAATAAATGACCATAAATTAAATATTTTTGTTACTTACTTAGTGGTGAAGAGGAGAGATGTCTCCTTAACTGAACAGTGCTGGACAACACTTACATGTTCTCTTTAACTGAAAAGAGAAAAATACATGATCGGAAACCAGTGACAATTAAAAAAGTAAAAAAAATAGACATTTTAAGAAAGAAATCATTTACCTGCAGAGAGTGTGTAGACAGTAGCTGAACTCCAGAAGATCAGTAATGAGCCATCTTTTTTAGAGTGTACCCTCTGTTAGTAATAAATAAGTAATAATAAAAAAAAAAATAACAATAATGATTATAAATCAAATGTTACTTCTGTGACTTACTTTATGAAGAAATGGAGTATCTTCAGCTAAAAGAGCTGCTTATGTGATCAAAAAAAAAATAAAAATAAAAATAAAATAAAATAAATGTTCGTTTGGAAACCAGATGCAATTTTAAAGTTAAAAATTAAGAAAGAAATCATTTAACTGTTGAGAATGTGTTGACAGTCAGTAATGAGGTGCTTTGACAGTTACAGATTTGAAAAACAAAAGGGCGGGAAACCCTAAACTCTGACACAAAGAACCATTTCAGCAATAAAATGGCTCTTCAGGATGCTATGGTTCTAAATAGAACTGTTACTACATGTAAAGAACCTTTAAAGAACCATCTTTTTTACGAGTGTAGATCATTGGTGGCTGACTAGTCGACCATCGTGACTAGCTGACCATCCAGCATAAATGACCTCAACTTATCTTTCTGTCAGTTTTCATTTCAGGACAGCTGAATGGCTGGATCTGAAGGAAGACACATGGAGGGAAGGACAGAAAGAAAAGCAGTGTGAGAAGGTAAAGAGGAAAAACCACCAGAAGTTAAAGCAGCAGAAGAAACATCCGGAAGGCTTGAAGCTGACGTATAATAAGACGACGCCGCGGAGCGTTGCACATGCAGGCGTATTTGTTTTCTTGCTTCATTCTGTCAAACCTTTCCTGCTCCGTGGGCAAGAACCTCCAGCAAATCCACCCCGGGCCCCCTCTAATGCTCATTAGCAAGAAGATTAAGACATGTTTATTTACACGCTAAAAGAGTGAGTGGGTAAACAGGGGGGCTTATTTATTAATTTACCCTTAACGTTAAGTGCACTTGACAGGCTGGATAAGAGGGAATTGATGCAAGTATGCAGGCTGCGTTTGAAGTCTGCACAGGGATATCTGCCGAGGGTTGAGGTGCGGGGTGATGGAAGTAAAGCGACGTTCCCGGCGACACCAAGGCAGGGGGGTCAAGATAGGCGCATCCTTAGGAGACCCGTAATCGCCTACGATCGTGTGTCGCTTCACCCAGGAGATGAAGCCACCTCTGGATTTCTGTTTCGTTTTTGACGCCCACAACGTCTCAAGTGGAAGCTTGTTGATGGATCTGGCATCCTTTGAATAATACATGCCCTGGATAATGACTAGCACAAAGACCCGTTCAAGTATTGTTGATATGACTGTCTCGCTCTCATCTTTTGCTAATTGCCAGTAGTTGCGTCTTGCAGCGCGGGAACCGATGAGATACGAGATGTAACGTTACAGATTTACTCAACGTTATTGCTGGGTGAGTAAAGGTGTGAAACGAGGAAGAAAAGGAGGAATAAAAGTTGCCAGGGTGGAGAAAATTTACAACTTCAGGTGTACTTCTTGACCTTTGAACAGTAGGGACAATAAACTTTCACCTTCACGTTCAGTGAGCATGACAGTCATGCATTACCAAGCTTCTTTTTTTTTAATGATAAGAACTTGATGATCTGTTAAAGGATTAGTTCACTTTCAAAACAAAAATGAACAGATAATGTACTCACTCCCTTGTTATCCAAGATGTTCATGTCTTTCTTTCTTCAGTTGTACAGAAATTATGTTTTTTGAGGAAAACATTTCAGGATTTCTCACCATATATAATGGACTTCTATGGTGCCCCCAAGTTTGAACTTCCAAAATGTAGTTTAAATCCAGCTTCCAAGGCCTCTAAACATGGGTTCCCACTCTAAGCCAAATGTCAAATTCCCTGACTTTCACTGACTAAAAAGCTGAATTTCCATGACCTTTAATGAATGGATCCATCCATTTGCAAGCTTTATTTGCTTGTTTACAGACGTTTTTAGTACAAAACTATGGAAGCCTGTTTCTGCCACTAAATAAAAAAAAAAAAGATAAAACTCGCAATTCTGACTTTTTCTTGCAATTGCGAGGTTATATCATGCAATTCTGACTTTAAAACTCGCAATTGCAACTTTTTATCTCACAATTCTTTTATTCTCAGAATTGCGAATTTATCTCACACAAATCTGACTTAACTCTCGACTGAGTTTTTATCATGTAATTCTGACTTTATAACTCGCAATTGTGACTTTTTATCTCACAAATCTGACTTTTTCTTGCAACTGCAAGTTTATATCATGCAAATCTGACTTTATAACTCGCAATTGTGACTTCTTATCTGACAATTCTTTTATTTCTCAGAATTGTGAGTTTATATCTCGCAATTCTGAAAATAAATCAGAATTGTGAGATAAGTCGCAATAATCCTTTTTTCTTTTTTCTTTAGTGGCGGAAACAGGCTTTTTTCTGTACTATTTCTACAGAAATTAATTTATGGCTTTTATGATTTCAGGGGTTAAACAATCTGAATGATTTTCTGTATGTAATCAAGTTCATCACTTTTTTATTTCTTCACATTTAGTTTTTGCTTTTCTATCATCTACCTTTCGCACCCAGTCTTTGAAGTGGTTATTTTGTAGCCAAAGCTCTTGAAATATAAATAAATAAATAAATAAATAAATAATAATAATAAAAAAACAGTATTGAAAAATTACATTTTGATAAATAGAAACAAAAAAATAAAGCAACAACAACAACAACAACAACAACAACAAAAATCCATGATATTCCATTACTTGGACCAAAAAATATTAAATTCCCTGACTTTCAATGACTGTAATAGACCTTTTAAAATTCCATGATATTCCAGAAATTCCATGATCCGTGGGAACTCTGTCTAAATGATCCCAGCCAATGAGGAAGGGTGTTATCTAGCGAAATGATCAGTTATTTTTTAAACAAACTGACAATTTATATACATTTTAACCTCAAATGCTCATTCTGTCTCTTCTCTGCGATGCGTAGTCTGTGTGATCATCGCAGAGACGAGACAAGATAAGCATTTGAGGTTAAAAAGTACATAAATTGTCAATTTGTTTAAAAAATAACCGATTGTTTCACTAGATAACACCCTTCTTCCTCGGCTGGGATCATTTAGAGCTCTTTATAGCTGCATTTAAACTGCATTATGGAAGTTCAAACTTAGGGGCACCATACATATCCATTATATGGGGAGAAATCCTGAAATGTTTTCCTGAAAAAACATAGTTTCTTTACAACTGAAGAAAGAAAGACATGAACATCTTGGACGACAAGGGGGTGAGTATATTATCTGTACATTTTTGTTCTGAAAGTGAACTAATCCTTTAATTTCTAAAAAATAAAGATAGAAGAACCATTTTGTGTTCCTCAAACAACGTTAAAGTGAAAACAAACCATTTTGCTTCCACTATTGCGAACCTATAGTGCAATGGAAAGGCTCTTTATGGAACAATAGATGCCAACAAAGAACTTTTATTTTTAAGAGTGTTGGTTAAGATGTAATGCTAGAAGGAGAAGCAGAGCCTCTTTTGTCTTTGAACACAACCCATGTCTCAAGAAACTTGCTATTGTGTACTTACAATAACACGCTTTAGTAGTAGGCCTACTCTATAACTAAATTTAACCACGCTATAGTGATTTAGCACGACATTTGCAGAGCTGGTGCTTTTGCTCTCTTTTTCCGCATGTGTATGGATCATGAATGTACCGAAACCACATTGACGCATATATTGGAAGGTTATAGTAGTTAGGCCCCTGAGTTTGACCTGGTGAATGCACCACATGGAACTAATGATTTTTTTTTTCTTTTTTTTTTTTCCACTTTTGAATAAATGCTACATTTCAGTATCAGCATGATCATCCAAGATTAATGAAACCCACTCTGAAAGTACAAAACCCACACAGACAGCCAGACAGACAAAAACATATGAGATTAAAGCAGCCTGCTTCAATTTCACCCTATTGTAATTTGGCAGATGATAATTAGGCCAGTTCAATTTGCATAACGACAGGAGGTGTTTATGTTTTGTGTGCTGCTGGCTAAATTAGGTTAGGCTTCCTTTTGAGTGTTTTAATATGGTGTGATTTCATCAAACGAGAGGAGAGAAAGTACTAAATGACTCATTTAAGACAATAGATCTTATCTCCCAGAGATACGATGTGGCCTCAGCAGTCACACGTCATATCTTTGTGTATTTATTGACTTGAACTAAGGGCAAGATTGCCTGTTTGAAGCAATGATATGTCCTGTTAGCATTAACTGTGGCTGTGGTTGCGGCGAAGGAACAAAACAATCAAATTAAACCCTCAAACTGACTATTTTACCTCATGAAAGATATTTAATACATACTTCCAAGCTTATAACAGCAGTGTGTCACATATACCACAATATATACACACACTTTTTTAGCCAAAACTGTGTTTTTTTTTCTGTCCAAACCCTGTTTCCAGACTGTCGGTTGCACTAATATAATCATAAAAGACACATTTATCTTCTCAATCTGATCAGATCTCTATATACATGTCCAGAACAAATATAAAGTACACTAGTTAAACAACTCTCCCTTTTCATTTATGTGCTACAGCTATGATTAAATCATATATATACGTATATAAACAGCATTTTGCTCTGCCATGAGCAACACAGGGCAGTATGGCAGACATAAACCTCAATCCTGACCATGGAACAGGAAAGTGATTTTTTTATACAATAAGTAATGAAAGAGAAGGGTAAAATGTCTCAACCTCAAATCAATAATGCAAATAGGTAATAATGAATTTAATGTTATAACCACTTGGGTTGATCACTGGAAAAGTGGTAGTGTGCCGTCGGGTTTGGTACTGAGCCCATGTTAAATTTGAATCCCACAAAAAAAAGTAGATTATTGATTTTATATATATATATATATATATATATATATATATATATGGTTGTCAGGTAAACTAAACAATTGATGTGGTAACATTCAAATGAACCCAGATGAAACTTGAGAGGAGTTTAAGATTTGAAGCTATAATATACTTTTGTAAATAAATATAATATAAATGACCACACATTTGGGTAATATGTGTATATAATAAATCAATGTGTATTTATATAAATCTAAATTATTCTTATTATTTAATTAATCTAAATAGTTCTATTTGAAAGCACTAACCTGAGTGATAAATGCCTGTTGCGATATTTAAAATAAAGATAATTATTTTTATAATAAACACAATTAGTTATATTAGCAGTTTCTTTCATCATATTTAGCCATATGTCTAGCACACTTTATACCCGTGAACAAACGTGTACAAACCACACCTGGGATTAATTAAACTCATTAAAAACATTGGAGCTTCCACTCCTTTCCAAGCTTTTCTTTTATTTAAAGGAATAGTTCACCCAAAAATGAAAATTGTACTCAGGCCATCATATAGATGAGTTTGTTTCTTCAGACATTTTAACTTCAAACTGTTGCTTCTGGCAAAAAACAAAACAAAACAACAACAACAACAACAACAACAACAAAAAACCATCATACGATCCATCTATCCATAATATTGCTTTCGCCAGTAAACAAATTAATCTGATCTGAAACAGGAGAGAAATGTGCACAGATTAAGCACTGTTTAAAAGCAAAAACAGCTCTTAACAAGTATGGCGAATCATTTGATTCAGAACCGGGCTTTAAAGCGCGAATCGTGAATCATTTGATTCAGAATGGTAGGCTACTTTAAAGTGCGTATCGCGAATCATTTGATTCAGAACCGGGTTTTAAAGTGCGTATCGCAAATAATTTTTCAAAATGGGACTTCAAAGCGCGTATATGGCGAATAATTTGATTCAGAACCGGACTTTAAAGCGCGGATCGCAAATCATTTGATTCAGAGGTGCGTATAGCGAATAATTTATCAAAACGGGACTTCAAAGTGCGTATGGCGAATCAGTTGATTCAGAACAATACTTTAAAACACGTATCGCGAATCATTTGATTCAGAACCCATCGGGGCTAAAACTAATCACACCATGAGAGTACAGCAAAGGATGGATGTTTTCACTGGAGGAAGCGTTATCTATTATGGATTTTTAGGAAGCTGGGTTTAAAGTTAAAATGTCATAATCATGGAGTTGTTTCATACAAACAAGTAGCTTTTCACTTCACAAGATGTTAACTGATAGACTAAGTCATGTGGATTGCTTGTGAATTATAGTGATGTTTTCATCAGCTGTTTGGACTCTCATTCTGATGGCACCCATTCACAGCAGAGGATCCATTGCTGAGCAAGTGATGCAATGCTGCATTTCTCCAAATCTGATAAAGAAATAAACTCATCTACATCTTGGAAGACCTTAGGGTGAGTACATTTTCAGCAAATTTTTATTTTGGTGCAAACTATTCCTTTTAAGTTATTTAAACGCTTAATATTACTGCATTTTAGTATGTACAGTTGAGGTCAAAAGTTTGCATACACCTTGCAGAATCTATAATAAGAGGGATTATAACAAAATGCATGCTATTTTTTATTTAGTACTACTGACCTGAATAAGATATGTCACATAAATGATGACTACATCCACAAGAGAAAATAATACTTCATTTTATAAAAATGAGCCTATTCAAATATTGATAATACTTGATTAATACTTGAATAATATTTGATTCTTAATACTGTGTTGTTGAATGATCTACAGCTGTTTTTGTTCTTTTGAGGACAACTGAGGGACTCATATGCAACTATTGCAGAAGGTTCAAACGCTCACTGATGATCCAGAAGGAAACACAATAGGGAGTAAAAACATTTGAATTTGAAAATCAGGGTAAATTTAGCTTATTTTGTCTTCTGGGAAACATGTAAGTATCTTCTGTAGCTTCTGAAGGGCAGTACTAAGTGAAAAAAATATTTCATATTTAGGCAAAATAAGAAAAATTTGCACATATTCATTCCGTTCAAAAGTTTTCACCCCCGGCTCTTAATGCATAGTTTTCCTTCTGGATCATCAGTGAGCATTTTAACCTCCAGTAATAGTTGCCTAATGAGTGCCTCAGTTGTCCTCAGTGTGAAAAGATGGATCTCAAAATCATACAGTTATTGTTGGAAAGGGTTCAAATACACAGAACCAAAGAATTTGTAGGACCTGAATGATTTTTCTGAAGAACAGCAGGCAGTTTACCTGTTCAGGACAAACAAGAGTCTCATGAACAACTATCTAAAAACAAAAATACAACAAGTGTATGTAAACTTTTGAGCTTTTGAGTCATTTTATAAATTCGACTATTATTTTCTCTTGTGGATTATATGCAAACATCTTTTCTGTGAAATATCTTATTCAGGAGAGTACTAAATAAAAAATAACATGTATTTTGTATGATCCCTCTTATTTTTATAAAATAAGTAACATTCTGCAAGATGTATGTAAACTTTTGACCTCAACTATACTGAGCACTGATGATACAATGTAGCATACCACTGTTTAAAATCTTTATTATTGCATAACACCTTCTGTTTCACTTACTATTTTAAAGATTAGTATGCACCCAGCACCCAGCATCCAGTATTCCATTTTACTTTGTATCAGATTTGCTCACTTAGGCAAGAAAAAGTATGACCCGAAACGAAAAGTGTTTCAATCACAATGTGATGTACACTTGCTGCACTCAGGCTCAAGTGAGGTTCAAAACCGCAGGCCCGCAAGCCGTCAGCGTAGCAATAGAAACTTGATTGACGCCGAACACGGCGGATCCACCCGGGGGCCCCTGACCCGCTCTATGTGTGAGAGACTGAAACCTGATGATGGCCAAATCCAGTTTGGAATGGCTGCAGGCAGTGACCTGCACTAGAGGGGGTCACAGAGAAACAAAGAGCATTCAGGTACAGAGCGAGACGCTCTCCTGCTCTGATAAGAAGGGCGAAGAGGCTAATGTACAAGAGTTTGCATTGTTAGCACAGAGCACAAAGATGAATGAAGCAGAGAGTTTTCCCCCCGCCCCCTCTGTGGAAAAAGGGTGACGGAGGTGATTGACAGGTGCATAAACACTCCAAATCCGAATAGACATTCCAGAAATTGCTAACAGTATTGAAAATATGCCATACGCAGCAGTAATAATCCTCTTTTGTGTCCGCGAAGCTAACGCTAATTCACTTCTCATTCACAACACCTGATAGTTCAACCCTTTCACCAAGTAAAACTGCTGTCTTTTCAGAACACCATATTTGGCCTCAACAACTTCATACTTTGAGGCTTTAACGCACCCTAAACTTGTTGTTTACAGAGTTAGCATTAGCCACACAAACTGCGGTGAGCATTTTTTAATGCATAGATGAGCTGGGATTTGCGTGTGGCAGTTTGTTTTGTGCTCAGACTGTAGTCAAAGAAACCCCGGATTACTTTATACATATCCAGTTACACAAAAGAAACAGATTAGCTTTTCACTGTGAGCCGGTGAGTCATATGGTTCCTGAGGAACCTTATTCAAACTTACATTGAGAAATGAGTTTTTGACTCGCGTACAGGTGAACACAAGTGGAGTGCTGCCCTGCTGTCGTTCCAGCCGGCAACACCCGCAACGCCTGCAGGAAAATATCACTCATCAAACATCAGTGAAGCGGGGAACGGTCACGTGCTGTGATGCTAGCCAAGCTTGGCTATTTAATGAGGGTCAGACTGATAAAGTTCACGCTGCTGTTCTGGAGCGATAATGTGTTTCAGTTCTTATGAGTGGCATGTTATCATGTCGGCTGCGGTTGAGGAAGTGTTTTGTATACATAAACAAGGTGTTTAAAATGAAGAGCTGAGCAGATAGTGAAGGTATTTCCGTGTACCTAGTGAATCAGAGTTCTGGGACAGTAGGAGTGAGGTATATTGTTTTTTACTTTACAGTTGAAGTCAAAAGTTTTCATACACCTTGTAGAATCTGCAAAATGTTAATTGTTTTACCAAAATAAGAGGTATCATACTTTATTTAGTACTGATCTGGATAAGATATTTCGTCCACAAGAGAAAATAGTTGAATTTAAAAAAAATTACCCTGTTTAAAAGTTAACATACACTTGATTCTTAATACTGTGTTTAAAATGAAGAGCTGAGCAGATGGTGAAGGTATTTCCGTGTTCCTAGTGAATCAGAGATCTGGGACAGTAGGGATGAGGTATATTGTTTTTTACTATACAGTTGAAGTCAAAATTGTTTTACCAAAATAAGAGGTATCATATGCTATGTAGTACTGATCTGGATAAGATATTTCACATAAAAGATGTTTACATATAGTCCACAAGAGAAAATAGTTGAATTTATAAAAATGACCCTGTTCCAAAAGTTTACACACACTTGATTCTTAATACTGTGTTGCTACCTGAATGATCCACAGCTGTGTTTTTTGTTTAGTGATAGTTGCTCATGAGTCCCTTATTTGTCCTGAACAGTTAAACTTCCTGCTGTTCTTCAGAAAAGTTCTTCAGGTCCCACAAATTCTTTGGTTTTTCAGCATTTGTGTATTTTAAGGTTTCAAATTCTCACTGGTGCTCCAGAAGGAAACACAATGCATTAAGAGCCAAGGGGTTAAAACTTTTAGAATTTGAAGATCAGGGAAAATGGAACTTATTTTGTCTTCTGGGAGACATGTGATATCATCTGTAGCTTCTGAAGGGCAGTACTAAATGAAAAAAAAAGGCAAATAATGAAAATGTACACATACTCATTCTTTTCAAAAGTTTTCACCCCCGGCTCTTAATGCATTGTTTTTCCTTCTGGAGCATCAGTGAGTGTTTGAAACTTCTAAAACAGTTGCATATGAGTCCCTCAGTTGTCCTCACTGTGAAAAAAAATGCATCTTAAAATCACACAGTCATTGTTGGAAAGGGTTCAAATACACAAAAACGCTGAAAAAACTAAGAATTTGTAGGACCGGAAGGATTTTTTTCTGAAGAACAGCGGGCAGTTCTGGACAAACAAGGGACTCATTAAGCAACTATCACTAAACAAAAACAGCACAGCTGTGGATCATTCAGGTCACAGTATTAAGAAGTGTATGTAACTTTTAAAGGAATAGCCTACTCTACTTTCACTCAAATCTTAAAATGAGCTTAAAATACTCATCCTAAGGTTGTTTAAGATGTAGAAGAGTTTGTTTAATATAAGTTTCTTACATTAAAAACAAACATGCAAGCTTCGTAACCTAATACTTTTCATAAAAAAGTAATATAAATAGTTACTTTTTTTAGGGAGTAACGCAATATTGCAATGCGTACTTTTAAAAGTAACTTTTCCCAACATTGTTGCTCAGTATGAAGGTTCAGGTAGGTGGTCTTGTCTCACTGGTTGCTCTTTTGTCGTGGCAAAGCTTCGCATACCTTGCAGCCAGGTTTGAGCTTGGTAGGGTTTTTCTTACAGCGGGTATGAGTTTGTCCTTGTGGGATTTCAGGTGGAAGTTTTGTGACAGGTTGTGTGTTTCAGTTTGTGTATAGGATGCTCTGTTTTCAATCCATTTTTTGCTCTCTCTGATAATACTGCTACAGCACTTTGATATAAATATGGGACTAACTGATTTTCATGTTAATGTTGCATGGTACTTGGATGGTATTCAAATATACTTTATAATACCTATGCTAATTCTTCAGTTTTACTATTTTATGCTTTTCTTTAATACATAAATGGAAATATTTAAGAATTAGTTGCTTGAGGATGTCTGCTTTTTAAACAGTACTATAAGTGTCATGTATGTGTAATTTATTTATTTAATATTTAACTATTTAATTTATTATAAAACAACACCAAAATGTAAATAATAAAAAAAAAGTTTTATTTGATTTATAACACATTTTATTTTATTTTATTTTATGCTTAAAATATTGGGTTAATTTTATTTATTTAATTTATGAATATATTTACAATGCCATTTTATTCAAAATTATGAATTTAGAAATATTTTTTTTTAGTGAAATGAGGAATTAGGTGCCTGAGGAAATACACCAAAAGTTAAATTCAAAAATATAAATTTTATTTAATATAATTTGATTTATCCACTTTTAATACTGCTTTCATTTTATTTATTTAATTTTTACGAACGCTTACAATTCCAGTTTATTTAGTTTTATTTTAAAATACCACCAAAAGTTAAATTAAAATAAAATTTTAATTTAATTTAATTTAATTACATTTTATTTGATTATTTGTGTTTAATACTGGTTTCATTTTATTTATTTATTTTACAAATTCTTACCATTCCAGTTTATTTATTTTTATAAAAAAAACAAAAAAAACATCAAAAGTTAATTTAATTTTATTTTCTTTCTGCACTTTATATACTGGTTTTATTTAATTAATTTAATTTACAAATTCTTACGAATCCAGTTTATTAAATGTAATTTTAAAATAACACCAACAGTTAAATTAAAATAATATATTTATTTTATTTTATATTATTTTATTTTATTTTATTTATGCACTTTTAAAACTGGTTTCATTTTATTTATTTAAATTACGAATGCTTACAATTCCAGTTTATTTAATTTTATTTTATTTACGAATTCTTACCATTCCAGTTTATTTTTATTTTATATATATATATATATATATATATATAAACATCAACAATTTAAATTAAAATATATTATTTATTTATTTATTTTTATTATCTGCTTTTAATATTGGTTTCATTTTATTTATTTAATTTACGAATGCTTACAATTCCAGTTTATTTAATTTTATTTTAAAATATGACCAACAGTTAAATAAAAATAGTATTTTAATTTAATTTAATTTAATTTTATTTGATTATCTGTGTTTAATACTGGTTTCATTTTATCTATACAAATTCTTACAAATCCAGTTTATTTTATTTTATTTTATTTTAAAATAACACCAAAAGTTAAATTAAAAAAGTATTTAATTTAATTTTATTTTATTTATCCACTTTTAATACTGGTTTTAATTAATTTATTTAGTTTACAAATGCTTACAATTATTTTATTTTATTTTTTTTTTAAATATCATAAAAAGTTCATTTTAAAAAGTGTTTTATTGTATCCACTTTCAGCACTGCTTTCATTTATTTTATTTCATTCGCTTTCAATAATTAAAAGCTGTTAGTTTTGTTAAAAATTAGTTTTATTATTTATTTATTAAATTTACAGACACTTACAATGCCATTTTATTTTATTTTAAAATAACATCAAAATGATAAAATTGGAAATAATTTTGATAAAATTATGAATTGGGTTGCTTTTTGAATAGTATTTAAGGGCTTCTGTATATACTATGTATTTTTAACTTTTACATTTTTTTTTTTTTTTTGGATATGAAAATAATTTCAAACAATTAAGCAGAAGCCTTTAAATGAAACATTTAAAACAAGTCTGTGAGTACAGCTCTGGTAGTATCGTGGTACTATTTGGCCCCATTTTCGTTTCCTGTTTCATCAGGAAAGTTTTTTTTCTTTGTACTGTAAAGTACTATTCCATAACTTCTCTTCTGCCTCTCTTTTTTCATGTCTCTCAGTCACTCTAGGGCCTAATTATGAACTAGCTTGAAATAAATACATTTATTTGACAAAACAACCCTGCCGAGTGCTGTTTTTCGGTACAACGAGGCACAGCTCTATGGTCTCTAGTGCGCTCAGGCTGGGCTTTGGGATTGACTGGCCAGAGATTTGCTGGGTGCAGTAATTGTGTCTCATTAATTCTTACAGTAATGCAGGGGAGCTATACAGGCTATGCAATTAGCAGGCTGAGCCCTGAATAGAGCAGTTAATCAAGGGACAAAGGCAAGAGCTCAGCAGCCATTAGGCACAGAGGATGTCGGCCCATTGTCAGGGACATAAGGAATGCATGCAGACGTGCCTTCATTTAGGACAACTCAGGCAGGGGAGAATCCAAGCCCTCTCCAAAGCTTTTCACCTCCCTACTTAAGCAAACTTCCTGCTTTTTCATGCATTTCACAAATAATTCTTTGACCAAAAATGGAAACTGCTTTCTAAACTGACATGTCAGGACAGGAATCAGAAAGGAAACTTTATTAGAATAATTATGAGATTAATTTATGATTTTAATTCATTTTATTTGTAAGTTTTAAGTTAAGTTTTATTTTATTTTATTTATACCTGTTTCATTTAATATATTTTATTATTTTTTATGTTATTATATTTTATTTTATGTACTTATTTATTTGTAATATGTATGTTTATTTTAACTTAGGTTTATTTTATTTGTTTCTTTTAATATATAATTATTTTGTTTTATTTTATTTTTATTTTATTAGATGTTTAATTTTATTTTGTTTGATTTTATTTTATGTTTATTTAATATAGGTTCATTTTTTATTTTATATAATTCTATTTAAATTTTTAATATATATGTTTCTTTTAATATAAGATCATTTAATTTATTTTAATTTATATCTGTTTCTTTTAATATAGGTTCACCTTATTATTTTATTTTATTTTATTTTATTTTTTATTTATTTATTTTTATTTATGTTTTATTACACACACAAATATAGGTTCAATTTATTTAATATGACATATCTGTTTCTTTAAATATAGGTTCATTTTTTATTTTGTTTTATTTTATTTATTTTTTATTTTATATCTTTTTCTTTAAATGTAGGTTCATTTTAGTGTGTTTTATTTTATTGTTATTTACTTATTTATTTTTAACATATCTGTCTCTTTTAATACAGGTTTATTTTATTTTTAATTTTAATGAAAATTTTTATTTTATTATAATTTTTATTTTTTGTTTCATTTAATTTTGATTTATTTATATCTGTTTATTTAATATATGTTCTTTTTACAATGTATTTATTTATATTATTTTATTTGTATTTATTTTTATATCTGTTTATTTAATATAGGTTAATTTTTATTGTATTTATCTAATGTTATTACAATTTTTAATATGTCTGTTTCTTTTAATATAGGGTCATTCAGTTGAATTAAATTGAATTTATATATGTTTCTTTTATTATAGGTTCATCTTATTTAATTTTACTTGTATCTGTTTCTTTAAATATTATTTTATTTTATTTCATTTATATCTCTTTCTTTTTAAATAGGTTCATTTTATTTATCTGTTTATATTTGTTTCTTTTAATATGGGTTTATTTTATATTTTATTTTATAATAATAATACTAATAATAATAATAATAATAATAATAATAAAAAGATAAAATTGAATATCTTTATAGCTTACGGTGATTAGTATATGACTGTATTTTATTTTAAAATTACACCAGTCATTAAAAGTTATGGTATTTCTATTAATACTGGTTTTATATTTGTGTTGGATTGGGTTATAGAGTTTGTAGACAGTATAACTGGATCATAAAGACAATAGGTGTCTTTGTCAGATCCTAGATAAACATGTTTGTGTGTGTGTGTGTGTGTGTGTATTTTCACCCAAGTCCATAGTGCCAAGGCTATTACAGTCATATCTGTCGACTCAGGACTTTGCAAGACCTTTTACCACCTCGGAAGAGCGAGGCAGCAGGAAAAGAAACCGCCAGAATCCTCTACCTTATCTTCCCTTTTCCGCTCTCACTCCGCAGTCCCTTTATCTCCCACCCCAGATAATCACTCTCTCAGCAGCGACGAGTAAATGAACCTCTCCAGGTCATTAAAATTAAGCATTGAATTATTGACATGTAATTAGCATGTCTTTCCTAGCAGGGCCACTGTAAAGTTTCCCCCCGCAGTTCCACAGAAAAGCTGCGTCTTTCACTCATTGTAGCTCAGATATAATAGCATAGCGATGTTAAAAGAAAGAAAGAAAAAAAAATGTATGATGAAAAGTGCCTTAAACCACAGACTCAGAAATCCTATTTATCAAATAATACAGCTGCTAAAACTTTATCAGCATTTATTCGTACAAGTAACGCCGTCTTCGGCGTGTTATCTTTGTCGTTACGGAGGAGACAGCGCAGCGTTCGGATTAGGTTTTGGATTATGCAAACATGTCAAAATATATGTGCGTAATGAGCTGCGAGATTCTCTTTCAAGACAATTATGACTACAGCGCTCATATTTATTTATTTAACGCCTCATGTTTAAATGATTTTTTCAGCTGAGGGATTTTTTTGGGAAGTTTCTTTCTCTTTTTTTGTAATCCACAATCAGCCTACCACAACAATATGCAGTTTACATTGCATTTCCATCGCAGGTGTCAGTTCCCCTGACAAATTCCTCTTGAAGCTGAATTCCACCGAATACTAACCCACGGATTAATTCCTCTCTTACTTATGCGGTTCTTCTCCATTTTACAGACCTGTGGTTTGACAACCTGTTTATATTAAGCCTAAGTAAATCAAATTCAGAAGTTGCCTGGTAATCTCATTTTGTTTACAGCAAACTTTAGGAACAGGAGCTTCCTGTCTGCCTGACTTAATTTCGTCTGTTTGCAGACAGGCTTTCGATTTAATGGGGAGTAATAAGAGATAATTTTTAGTAACCTACATTCCGCGGTGCTGGCATCAGCCTGTCACAGAAAGTAGGTTGTAGACACTGCGAAGGTAGTGGTTGGAAGTGTTTCGAGCTTTGGCAAAACTTCCGGCACCCACTTGTGTGTATGAGATGCAGGCGAGAGGCGCTTTCAAGAAATAGCTCTCCCAAAAATGAAATTTGCATTTAGACATTTAGCAGATGTTATTATCCAAAGCGACTTACAAAAGAGGACAATGGAAGCAATCAAAATCAACACAAGAGAAAAAATCTCATTAAGCCTAATGCAGTACACACAACAAGGGATTATTTAAATTATATAATAAATAAAAAGAAAATAGAATTAAAAAAAAGCAAGTTAGTGTTAGATGCTGTCTTTTTGCTTTTTTTTTTTGTTAATTCTATAGAGAGAAGCTATCGTTAGATATTTTTTTAAAGAAAAAATAACTAATAAGAATCTTATTAGTTATTAAAAATATATCTATAATAAATATATAAATATATATAAAATATATCTTAATATACAGGTCCTTCTCAAAAAATTAGCATATTGTGATAAAGTTCATTATTTTCTGTAATGTACTGATAAACATTAGACTTTCATATATTTTAGATTCATTACACACAACTGATGTAGTTCAAGCCTTTTTTTGTTTTAATATTGATGATTTTGGCATACAGCTCATGAAAACCCAAAATTCCTATCTCAAAAAATTAGCATATCATGAAAAGGTTCTCTAAACGAGCTATTAACCTAATCATCTGAATAAACTAATTAACTCTAAACACCTGCAAAAGATTCCTGAGGCTTTTAAAAACTCCCAGCCTGGTTCATTACTCAAAAGCGCAATCATGGGTAAGACTGCCGACCTGACTGCTGTCCAGAAGGCCATCATTGACACCCTCAAGCAAGAGGGTAAGACACAGAAAGAAATTTCTGAACGAATAGGCTGTTCCCAGAGTGCTGTATCAAGGCACCTCAGTGGGAAGTCTGTAGGAAGGAAAAAGTGTGGCAGAAAACGCTGCACAACGAGAGGGGCACCTGCGGAAGCAGTGGACTGAGTCTGGAGTAGAAACATCCAGAGCCACCGTGTACAGGCGTGTGCAGGAAATGGGCTACAGGTGCCGCATTCCCCAGGTCAAGCCACTTTTGAACCAGAAACAGCGGCAGAAGCGCCTGACCTGGGCTACAGAGAAGCAGCACTGGACTGTTGCTCAGTGGTCCAAAGTACTTTTTTCGGATGAAAGCAAATTTTGCACGTCATTCGGAAATCAAGGTGCCAGAGTCTGGAGGAAGACTGGGGAGAGGGAAATGCCAAAATGCCTGAAGTCCAGTGTCAAGTACCCACAGTCAGTGATGGTCTGGGGTGCCATGTCAGCTGCTGGTGTTGGTCCACTGTGTTTTATCAAGGGCAGGGTCAATGCAGCTAGCTATCAGGAGATTTTGGAGCACTTCATGCTTCCATCTGCTGAAAAGCTTTATGGAGATGAAGATTTCATTTTTCAGCACGACCTGGCACCTGCTCACAGTGCCAAAACCACTGGTAAATGGTTTACTGACCATGGTATTACTGTGCTCAATTGGCCTGCCAACTCTCCTGACCTGAACCCCATAGAGAATCTGTGGGATATTGTGAAGAGAAAGTTGAGAGACTCAAGACCCAACACTCTGGATGAGCTTAAGGCCGCTATCGAAGCATCCTGGGCCTCCATAACACCTCAGCAGTGCCACAGGCTGATTGCCTCCATGCCACGCCGCATTGAAGCAGTCATTTCTGCAAAAGGATTCCCGACCAAGTATTGAGTGCATAACTGAACATAATTATTTGAAGGTTGACTTTTTTTGTATTAAAAACACTTTTCTTTTATTGGTCGGATGATATATGCTAATTTTTTGAGATAGGAATTCTGGGTTTTCATGAGCTGTATGCCAAAATCATCAATATTAAAACAAAAAAAAGGCTTGAACTACTTCAGTTGTGTGTAATGAATCTAAAATATATGAAAGTCTAATGTTTATCAGTACATTACAGAAAATAATGAACTTTATCACAATATGCTAATTTTTTGAGAAGGACCTGTGTATATATATATATATATATATATATATCTTATTAAAAATATATATTTTTTATTATTATCAATATTTAAAACAGTCAAATACATTTTTTTAGATTCTTTGATAATTAGAAAGATCCAAAGATCAGCATTTATCTGGAAAACAAAGTAACATTATACACTATACCATTCAAAAGCTTGGAGTCAGTATTTTTTTTATAGAAATTAATACTTTTATTTAGCCATTGTGCTTTAAATTGAACAAAAGTGATGATAAAGACATTTATAATGTTGCAAAAGATTTCTATTTCAGATAAATGCTGTTCCTCTGAACTTGCTATTCATCAGAGAAACCTGAAAAATATCTACTCAGCTGTTTTCAACCTAATAATAATAATAATAAATAGATAAATGCTGATCTTTGGATCTTTTGAGCAGCAATTTTGGTAAAATCAATTAAATTTGTATTTGTATGTGTTTGTGTGATTATATTACTATTATTTTTTATTTTATATTTTTAAAGAAAAAATAAAATAATATTTAAAGAAACAGATTTTAAGCAATAAGTAAGCAATAAGTAAATAGAGTATAAGTCTTAAAGGAAATTTTTTTAAAGAATAGAATTAGAAAAGAGGGTGCTATAGTTCAAGGGTCAAATAAAGATGGAAAATATGTGTTTTTAGCCGATTTTTGAAGCTGTTCAGAGTGAGTTGGGAAGGTCATTCCACCAGGAGGGTATATTTATTGTGAAAGTCCGTAAGAGTGATTTTGTGTCTCTTTGGGATGGCACAATAATGCACTGTTCGCTTGCAGAACGCAAGCTTCTAGAGGGCACATAAGTCTGAAGTAAGGAATTTAGGTAAAGGGGTGCAGAGCCTGTGGTGGTTCTGTAGGCAAACATTAATGCCTTGAATTTTATGCGAGCAGCTTTTTGTACACTTTTGATTTTTTTACTTTGATTTTTCGTATTGTTTCCAGCCAAAATATCTAACCATTCTTAAATCAAGAAGGATTTTCTAGACAAGTAAACACTGATGTCTTGTTTTCAGAAAAAAAAGTTAAAATTAAGTGAGTTTTTCCTGGAAACAAGCAAAATAATCTGCCAATGGGGTAAGCAAAAAAATCTAGTTTTCTGCTTAAAATTAGATTATTTTGCTAAGAATTTTTTTTTTTACATTTTGGCTGGAAACAAGACAAAAAATAAGAAAAGTAAGAAAAGCTTTTTGTTTGCAGTGTAGCCAGTGCAAATTGATGAAGAGAGGTGTGACGTACGTTCTTTTCGGCTTAAAAAACATAATGTTGCAGTTGCATTCTGGATTAATTGTAAAGGTTTGACCTGTCTGGAAGACCTGCTAAAAGAGCATTGCAATAGTCCAGCCTGGACAGAATAAGAGCTTGAACAGAGTTATTAAGTTATGAAGGAGTTATGGTTGATAAACTGAATGGTGAAATTGTGATGAAACAATGGGTTTGATGGAATCACAAGCAGTTCTGTCTTGGCAAGGTTGAGTTGAAGATGATGGTCCATCATCCAGCAAGAATTGTCTGTTAGACAAGCTGACATCCGACCAGCTATCGTCGGATCATCAGGATTGAATGAGAGGTTGAGTTGAGTGTCATCAGCATATGTGATATGAAAAGCCATGTTTCTGAATGACAGAACTTAGTGATGCCATGTAGACAGAGAAAAGAAAATGGTCCAAGAACTGAGCCCTGAGGCACCCCAGTAGATAGATGTTGCGACTTGGATACCTCACCTCTCCAAGATACCTTAAAATACCTGTCTGAGAGGTAAGATTCAAACCACTGAAGTGTGGTTGCTTGTTGCGTCATTATTTACGCACATCCGTGTTATTTTAAACATGTTTGGCATGTCACAAAGGCAAATAAAAAATCTAAATTGCCTTAAATGTGACCCAACAATAGCCAACAATACATTTTATGGGTCATAATTATAGATTTTTATTTTATGCTAAAAATCATTTGGATGTTAAGTAAAGATAATGTTCCATGAAGATATTTAGTAAATTTCCTACCGTAAATATATTAAAACATCCTTTTTATTAGTAATATGCATTGCTAAGAACTTTATTTGGACTACTTTAAAGGTGATTTTCTCAATTGCTTTATTAAAGTAATACAATTGATTACTTTTAGATTACTTTTCTAAATTTCTAATGAATGTTTTCAATGTTTTCAACAAACATTTCAATGAAGGCAGGGTTAACCTTACATTAGTATTCAACACTGTTTACTGTCAGACTTTCAAAATCCTTCATTACTTGAATTGAGATGATAAGAAAATAATTTTAAAGCACAACCACCACAAAATCAGACTTTAGCTCTTAGATCTTTTAGATCGTTCTGAGGTTAAAATAGCAAGATACACACTACCAGTCAAAAGTTTTTGAACTGTAAGATTTTTAAGGTTTTTTAAAAAGGCTCACCAAGCCTGCATTTATTTGATCCAAAGTACAGCAAAAAGAGTAACAGTAAAATAACTTCTGCTATTTGAATATATTTTAAAATGTAATTTATTCTTGTAATCAAAGCTGAATTTTCAGCATCATTACTCCAGTCTTTAGTGTCACATGATCCTTCAGAAATCATTATAATATGCTTATTTGCTGTTCAAGAAATACTTTTTTTTATTATTATTATCAATACAGTCAAATACATTTTTTTTTTGGATTCTTTGATAATTAGAAAGATCCAAAGATCAGCATTTATCTGGAAAACAAAGTAACATTATTACAACATTTAACAACCTCCTTCATAATTGTTAACATTTTCATAAGTAACTGTAATTTAACTACACATTTTTCTCAGTAACTGTAACAGATTACGTTACATTTATTTTGTAATTAAATGTCGTTACATGTAACTAGTTACTTCCCAACACTGATCTCGGCCAAATATTGTCCTAGTCTAACAAACAATACATCAATGGAAAGCTTATTTTTTTCAATGTATACATCTAATTTAAAACAAAAAGCAAAAAAAAAAAAAAAAAATCTGACCCTTATAACTGGTTTTGTGCTTCAGGGTCACAAATATGCTTAAAAGGGGCAGAAAGGTGTCTGACAGATACACGCCACTGAAACTAGTAATTGATTTGAGGGATTACTTTCAGTAATCTTTAACCTCCCACCTTCAATTCAGACTCTTTTTGTGAAGCAACATCTGCCACCATTTTGTTCCCGGCCTTGGCAGGAAGAAACACAGGTGAGAGGAGCAGCCAGCATCCTATGCATTGTTGGCTGGTCTGTATCAGGATTGAAAGAAAGTAGTATCATGTCTCGTCTCTCTGAAGGATCTCCTGGCCGTCTCCAGTTTCAGAGAGTGACCATAGAGCTGTTTCCCAGCGCCTTTGCTCCATGCCTCATTGAACAGACATATCAGTGCCCTTTTGTGGAGGTCTCATACATCCGGACCCTTTCCGCCACACCCTAGCAAGGCCATACGCTTTATATGTATATCTCTCACTACTTTGCATGTGGCGTTTTCAGACAGCCTGCATAAGCAAATTCGCTAGGTCAAGCAAATAGTTCATGACTTTCTTTCTTCTGTCGAAAAGAAACTAAGGTTTTTGAGGAAAACATTCCTCAATTTTATTTCAGTCTCAACTATATATACACGATCCCAGGTGAGGAATAAGAGTCTTATCCACTGAAACGATTGGCCATTATTTGTATTTTTTATTTTTTTTTTTTGCTAGATAAGACTCTTATTCCTTAGCTGGGATTGTGTAGAGCCCTTTGAAGCTGCATTGAAACTGCAATTCTGGACTTTCAACCCTCTTGCTCCCATTGAAGTCCACTATATGGAGAAAATTTGTTTCCTCAAAGACCTTAATTTATTTTTGACTGAAAAAAGAAAGAACATCTTGGATGACAATGGGGGTGACTAAATTATCTGGAAATTTTTATTCTGAAAGTGAACTAATCCTTTAAGCTCAAATTAATTAATATTCTACATGAAAATTTGGTCTGGTTTCGCATGTTTGTCTGTCTGGATCAATAGGGGAAAAAAAAGTCAAATGGCTGAATACAATGCTAATTCACTCTCTGACAGTAGGTGGCGCTTATGGAAATGCAGCAATAACCCAGTTACTGTACACAAGGCAGCTTTGCTTTCTGACACCTTCTTGTCTTGAAGAAGAACGAAAGCCATACAATGTTGCAGTTGTTCGGATTTTTGTATTCGCTATAGTGTTTGTTAGCAACAAATACAGAAGTACTAAGAAGGTACTGGCTCAGTCATTTTGCGAGTTTTAAAAAAAAAGATTGAAAAGCAGCAGCTCTGAAACATGACCAAGGGCCAGTTTTACTAACAGCTTGTACCAGCGCAAACCACCTTTGCCGTTAAAATTGTACTGTCAGGTTTTACTAAAGACATGCAGTGAACAATTAGAGATGAAAAGGTGTGGACACATTTATTTTTGTGCCTGACCTTATTGAATATCCATTTAGACTAGGGCTGGGCGATATGGCAAAAATTTAATTTCTTTTTTTTTCCCATACTGATCAATAACGATATATATTTCAATAAATAAACAGCTTTAAAAGAATATCCCAACTATGACTGAAGCCACAACAATTTTGCGGGTTCATTAATTACAGTAAAGTATACTTTATTAACAAAACAGATTACACATTTGGCCTTAAAAAATTAAGACAACTTACTAAAATAAATTAAAAACTAAAAGTTGTGACAAAAGAAGTTAAATGAGAGGAAATTCAGCAAAATGTAAACATAAAACTGTTGTAAACATAATTTGTAAGCAACACAATTACAGTTTTTTTCTTTTCCAAAAAGACAAGTCTGTCTACATCATCTGGCTTTAAGAGGTAGTCAAACTTTGAAAACATTTTTTGTCAGGAAGACTACAGTGTCTGGCTTTAAGAAGTAGATAAAGAGGCCGTTCACATGTCGTGCCTAAAAACACGTAGAAAATGCTATACGCACCGCTTTTTCCTTTCCAAAGCTCTCTGTAGCTTCCACTTCTTTGGGCGTCTGCCATTGCTAAGCAACCAGGACTTATGCTCTCTAGTAAGACCATAGACTGTAAAAAAAGGTGGACGACGTGTCTCCCATTCATTCCACTATAGAAAAGTGAAGCCAAAGCATCTTAATATGGCAGCTGCCATACAGGGGGAAATTACGTCATTTGGAGCCAATGTCTGCGCAGTAGAGTTTCGTTTGGAGCTAGAGTCTGTGCAGTAGTGTCATGAGGTGGAGCCGCGGTATCAAAGTCCCTCCCAAATTCCCACAGACCCAATCGCAAGATCACAATCATGACACCACACCCCGTTTTTATAGAATCTAATAACTACCTAAAAACAAACTTATTAGAAAAACGAACGCTTGAACATAAATCAGCATTATAAGAACTACCTCAAATGCTGGAAACCATCTCTGGAAAAAAATTATTCGAAGTGTCATTTAATTATTTAGGTTGTCTCCAGTCCCGTTTGATTGCATGGAGAGGGCGGGGTTTATGATCTATACTGCAGCCAGCCACCAGGGGGCGATCAAAGAGCCCGCAGCTTCACTTTTCAGGACGTGTGAGGCACACCCGATTAAGACGCGGAAGTTTAGGCAAAGGATTAAATGAATTTCTAGCACTAAAAATATCTTGAAATAGCTCTTCGACTAAATGTATTTAAAATGGTTGTTACGGAAAAGGATGAAGCGGATTGATTGTTTCTTGTCACATGACCCGCAGTCCACTTGTGGCATTCTGAAAAGTTGAGATGTTTTTGTCTCAATGAGCGTGACGCACCGCATGTGCGTCGCGAGCGCGTCACTTCCGTTATGAGCGCGCTTTTCAAATAGCCAAACCACTTCCATATAACTGAATTTGTGCTACCTTTTTTGTTGACAACTTCATCATTTTTGGATAATAACTCGAGGTTAGTTTCACTTTCATCGCTGCTTTCACTCATTTTTGTCGTTCTTGTGTCGAGTTTGCTTTGCAGAGTGCCGCAGGAAATTGACTTTGTTCTTTGACGTGAACGTTAAATTCTGATTGGCTGTTGTCGCATATTTCTGCTGTGTGATTGGCTCTTATATTAATCCATACCGAGTGCCTAGAGCTAAACATCGTTATCGACATATATTTTATTGCGATTCGATATGATATTGTTTATCAGCACAGCCCAAAATATATATATTTTTTAACTTGCTTCAGGAAATAAAAGACGACTTGGAACCCTTAACTAGGAGTCACACAATACCAGGCCTATCAAACCTTAATTTTTTGGCCTCCGGTTCTTTTCAATGTACTATGGCTCCCTTATTTCTTCATTCTTTATTTGTGACTACGCTAATTTGTGCTGTGCTTGGTGAGATGCAAGATGCTAAAAACAGTCAGAACTCCTTAGAAACAATGTAACAATGCTATTGCAACCATTCACAACAGCCTAGTATTGTTACAGTGAGTTTTGCGTGGGAAAAAATGTAAAAGTCTAGGTTGGGAGGTGCTGTAATGCTTTTTTGGTTTGAAACAGTGGCCAGACATATTGACAAAGCAATGGTTTATTGATTATTAAAGGTCATTTGAGACAAAACAACAGCTCTGGTTGTATTTAAAACTACATTTTCACTCAGCTTGCAGACTATGCGATGTGTATTCCAGTAGCTAACAATACAATGCACCTCAAGGATGCAGATGTGTGTTTTGTTTCTGAAAAGCAGAGAATTAAGGGATACTGTTTGTCCTCATTATTTTGACCCTCCCTTCACCCTCTTCTATTGTTGTCTGCAGGTGCTAATGATTATGTGGCCCTCTAAGTACACCAGCTCATTTGCTGAGGTGGAAATAAATGACTTCTTTAGAAGCCTTCCCTGTTGTCTCCCTAATATAATTTAGTTTGGGGATGAGGGTCTGACACTCTGTTAAAACCTTGAAGATTTTAGCCCAGGCTTACTAGGAAAACAATGTTGGTTTAATTCCTGAGGCTCCTACAGAAGGAAAAACTCACAGAGTTCCTTTCATGAAACCAAGGGAAGTGTCCTATATTGCCTTATTGGTGTGGTTCCTGTGCTTTGTGTTTGTGTTGGCGCCCTATATTCTGCACGGTGGTTTTTCTGTGTGCACTGGTATGTAGGCCTATGGCGGACGTCTCCGATCACATGTTCTCTGGTGATGATGGGATGGACAGCAAGACTTTTCCACTCATGTCCCAGCTTGACTGTCTTTCAAATTGTGTCCAAGAATGTTCAAACACTAACTCATGATGACAGACTCTTTAATACATATATACACACTGTGATATTGGCTCCTATGGTGTGTGTCTGTCATTGCGAGGCCTGGAGTATGAACCTGGATACTGGGGTTCTTAGATTGCTAGCGGCCTTTAAAGCCTTAGGCCAAGCAGACCACCAAAGCTCTTGGTGCATTCAAAATATAAGGTGACCACTAGGGACCCTTGGCATATACAATAAGAGGTTCACTGCTTAGGCCCTCAGGCCTTTCAGTTCATATATCGCAAGCCGACTGCTAGGGCCTGCAGGCCTCTTGGCACATGCAGCTGACGGCTCAGCGTATATGTTGCAAGTTGATAACTAGAGCCCCCAGACCCTTTGGCACATACAGCACAATCTGACCACTGGAGCCCTCAGGTTCTTCAGCACACGTGTCTCAAGCTGACCACTAGGACTTCTGGACCCCTTGGTGTATGTGGCACAAGATGATCACTAGGGCCCCTAGGTGCAAAAAGAACAAGCTGACCGCTTGGGCCCTGTGTCTTTTGTTGCACAGAGTGTGAGCTGACCACTAGGGACCCTGGACACCTTACATATAGCACAAACTGAACATTAGGGTCCCCTGGTCCTTCAACATATGCATCATGAGCAGAACACAACTCAGAGAGTGCAGTGCAAGCTGAACAAGTTTAACACCAGGGTCACTCACCCCCACAACACATACAGCTGAGCTCCTGTTTGGTAAGTTATGATGTGAACTCATCACATAATACTCTCACCCTAAAGACAAAAATGAAAATGTACCTTTGGAAACGTTTTTGCGAGACGCAAAATATGTACCAGTAGGTACATATCACTGCAGTTTCCAACAGAAATGTCCACTAGAGGTGGTAAAACAGCGAGCACTTGTGTTCATTTTCGTACACAGTTTAGTTTGCTCTTTTACCACCACATCAGTGGACATTTCTGTTGGAAACTGCAAGTGATATGTACTTATTGGAACCTATTTCTTGTATTGCTGAAAAATTCCCACAGGTACTTTTTTGTTATGAGACTACAGTGAAATTAAAACACTGAAAGTTGTCAAGTCCCTGTAATGTTGGCTGCTAGCAGGTATTCCTATTCGACTGAAGGATCCAGGGAAAAGATTCAGTTAAATTCAAGTTAAGCTGATTTGCATAGAAAATTAAAGTTTCTACAATATATTTAGTAGTAGCTAACTAGTGGTGCTATGTAAAAAAAAAAAAAAATTCAGTTAATATAGACGTAATCAAACAGACGATGAACACTATTAACAGTTATGATTATATGTTGCAAATAAACTTCTAGCAAAATTTGGTAGTGCTGTATGTTGTTTCAGGGTTGGCATCATCTGAGGTCCTCTGAGGGGTTGACATCATCTCTTCTCAGATGTTTTGGATCCAGACTGAAGCTTGTGTAATTCCTAGTTAGAAACAAATAGATAAATAATTAGCGTAGCTGCTGTTCCAACCAAGCAAAAATGGTGTTCAACCCAAGCTAAAAAACGTTAATGTGCATTTGATCAGATGTAACTGAAGTACAAGGTTATGAGATACATTATGTGAATGCTTGGCTAAAATGATGTGTCCTTAATCTAGATTTGTCTGAACCCTGATCACAAGATCATATGAGCTCCAGTGTTTTCACTTCTTGATAGTCACCATCAGCTCATGTGCATGAAGTTGAACTCTGCTCAAGCTGGTTGCATCATCAACACAGTTGCTGTTGCCCATAATGTCACAGACAAACATCCCTTAAAGGGATAGTTCACCCAAAAATGAAAATTACCTTATGATTTACTCACCCTCAAGTCATTCCAGGTGTATATGACTTTTTTCTTTCAGACAAATACAATGAGTTATATAAAAAATGTCCTTGCTCTTCCAAGCTTTATAATGAAAGTGAATGGGGTTTAAGATTTTAAAGTCCAAAAAATGCATCCATCCATCTTAAAAAAAAAGTGCTCCACACAGCTCTGAGGGGTTAATAAAGGTCTTCTGAAGTGAATTGTGAATTTATGAAAAATATCCATATTTAAAAACTATTTATAGTTTTAATTAGGATATTATGGATATTCTTCTTACACAAACGCATTAATTCACTTCAGAAGGATCTTTATGAACCCCCTGAGCCATGTGGAGTACCTTTTATGATGGATGGATGCACCTTATTAAACTTAAAAATTTCAACACCCATTCACTGCCATTATAAAGCTTGGAAGCGCCAGGACATTTTTAAATAAAACACTGAGTGCATTCGTCTGAAACAAGAAAGTAATATACACCTAGGATGGCTTGATTGTGCTTAAATCAAGTTGTAATTTTATTTTTGGGTGAACTGTCTCTTTAATCCTGTAATTCAGCTGCACATTCCTATTAAAAGGTGGAGCGGTGGCTCAGTGGGCACCACTACCGCCTCACAGCAAGAAGGTTTCCCATTTGGGTCCAATGTTCTCCCCATGCAGGATAGGTAAATTGGACATAGATGGACTAGGTGAATGGACATTCAAGATTTTCCTGCCTTTGAGGCTTTCCCTCAAAGTGGTTCAGAGAGTTGAATTTTTATTGCAGTTCTAGTAAACTGATTTGGAACTGGTGGATGAAGGAATGTTTGAGAATATGAATAAAGAAGGTGTAAAAGTGCAATGCAATAAAGGTACAGAAACAAACAAAATGTATTCTAACACCTTCTACATTTCTTAAACTATCACAGTTTATTCGCTATAGTTTAGAAAATGATAATAAAATATGACAACAAATTAATTTTGATAATGTCACATAACTTTGATAGAAAGTAGGGTTGCACGATAAATCGTATGCGATATATAATGCGCATCTTGTAAGTAAAGCCGGTCCTGTAATCAGTAGTTAATCTTCATCACCTGTGCGCATTCAAATAGAGCAGCGCTTACTACACAAACCACGCTTCCGAAATTATCAATCTCATGCGCACCTTGTCAGTGAACAATGGCTCTGTGTAGTGAGCGCTGCTCTATCTGAATGCGCACAGGTGATGGAGATTTATTACTGATTACAGGACCAACTTTACTGACAAGATGCACAATGGATCTTCAGGTCAGGTCACAATGTCAAAACAAATTTTTGGTCCCAAATTTACTGATAGTCCACTGTATGAAGAATTTTTGGGTATGATATGTCACAGTTAGAGCTATCCTCACTTATATAAACGAACTATAGTGTCCTGCACCCACTAGTGAAAAATATCAAAAGTTATATCTGAATATTTTTTGGTTTGACTGTATGCGTTGGCCCAGGAGACAAGGACACTGACAAAAGACATCAAAAAAGACAACAAGCTACAGAGTGTAGTCGCAAATGTCATTGTTACGGAAAGTGCGAGATGAAGGGAGAAAAGACACCGTAAATGAGCAACACGTCCATTTGGACTTTTGATCAATTTTTAAATTCCCAGCTTTCATGTCATGTCCTAATTCTTTATGCAAAACCAATTTCAGACAACACAGTGGAATCTCAGCACGACAGGTTAAAAATTAATGAGCCTGTCAATGCTGGAGCATTATGTTACTGTTTAACCGTACACTTCGTTAAATATTCAATCTCAGGAAAGCAAACATTGGATCCCTGAACTTTTAGCTTCACCTCCCCCTGGTGTGTTTGTGTGTGTGTGCGCGTGTTTACTCAGACGCCTGATGTTTTGTCTTAATTGGAATTGTTTCTACAGGACTTTCAGACGATGTGCTACATCGATGTAGACTAGCTAATACATTGCTTTCGTTATTTTTTTTTACAGTTGCCCAGAAAATTGAGTGCCGGTGTCTTATTAAGGAACCTAATTTAGAGGGTGAACACCTAACCAATTATATCTAATTGGATGATTATCGCACAGCCTTCAAAAGACACCTTTCTGACACTGCCACCTCTGGAGACAATTTTATTGGACTGTGAATCGCTGAATACTTTTGACCCCCGGTTTACACTCGACGGATCATGATTAGCATTGTATGACCTGCAAACAAGCTGTGAAATCTCAGCAGTGGATTTCAAAACTGCAAACACAAGACAATTCATGGTTGTAACAAACATTAGCCAAGATGAAAATGACTGTTAGCAAACCAGTGTACGGATGATTAAAAAAACTCTTAATTTTCGCCATTGAGCAGACATCCGGCTGCTTGGCTACGGCGCACACCGCTGCCCCTGTCAATCTCTGGCGGTCGACAAAAGACTTTAGTAATATCTATTGTCACTTTACAACTGTGTCCTACATGCCGTATGGCCTGGCAGCAGTGACAGATGAGGTGAACATGGTGGGGCTAATTCAGCATGTCCTCTCCCAGCAGGCCTCCTTACACAACGCTAATAGGATGGGACCTATTGTCTGTGGGCCAGGACCACCATGCTCCTCACCATCCACACAAACACAATGACCCTCACTGGGCCTTGTCTCAGCGAGTGAGTCTTTTCAACCCTAGAACAAGAGAGACTTATGAGGGCGTTCATGCATTGATGAAATAGCGCTGAGTTAGCGTTGTATATTCTCATATGGTGGATATACATTTGGGAACAGCCTATGAGAATATCTGCGTGTACTACCAGTTTTTCATTTTTCTATTTGAATGAACTAATACTTTGTAATCTGCAGAAGCTGACAGCTAATTAGGTGTAGTTCATTAGCATGTTAATACAGTAGCTAGTGCTGCTTGAGAAATGCATTTTTTTAGGTGAAGTTAACTTGTGTGGCAATGTTAGCCACAATCACTAACTTTAAGTAACTTGTGTAATCATCTGAAAGGTCTTATAACCTACATTGTAAAAAAAACACAAAACACAATTTGTTGAGTCAACTTAAAATAATTTGTTACCCTGCTGCCTTAAAATTTTTAGTTTAGTCAGCTCAAGTAAGTTTATTCAAGTTGAAATGTTAAGGTGTACTAAGGGACAACTTAGATATTCGAGCTGACTAAACTTCAAAAATGTTTGTTAAACTTAACAGCTGTGTTTGTTACTCGGCTGCCTTAAAATTTTAAGTTGAATCAACTCAAATATTTAAGTTGTCACCTAGTAAAACGTAACATTTCAAGATGACTAAACTTTTTTAAAGTTAAAATTTTAGGGCAGTCAGGTAACAAATTATTTTAAGTTGACTCAACAAATGTACTTTAGCACACGGAGGTATTTGTCTTTGTAATAAGCTTGAATTGAATTGAGTTTGTTGTAGTTAATTTGTACTACTATACTATTACTATTATTATTATCTATTTAATTTAATAAATATATAATAATAGTAGTAGTAGTATTAATAGTAAAAAAAAACAATTATATATATATATATATATATATATATATATATATATATATATGTATATACACAATAGTGCCGTCAAACTTATTTAATTAAACGATTAATTCCAAAATATTTTTTTGCATAATATATATGTGTGTGTACTGTGTATATTTATTATTACATATAAATACACACGCATTAATTTATGTTTAACAAAAAATTTATGTGTATATATTAAATATATTAATATATAATATAACTTATATGAATATAAAAATATACATATAAATATACCTAAATATTTTCAAAATATATTCTGTTTGTGTGTGTATTTATATATGCATAATAAATATACACAGTACAACACACACAAATATTTGCATTTAAAAAAATACAACTTTGTATTTATTTATTTATTTATTTATTTAGACATAATCAAATTCAAAAGACACAATACAATTGTATTTGATTAAATTAATTAAACCTAATTTCACTTAAGTAATGTGTAAATTGCAATATGTGTATTTTTATTTTATTTATTTATGTATTTATTTATTTATTTATTTATTATTTTTTTTCATGAATCAGATGTATTATGGCCTTCAATGAAAAAGTCAGGAATTATGTAAATATATGAATAATTAATACATTTCATGTTTTATGTTTCATGAAACAAATAAATAAATAAATTAATTAATTATAAATAAATAAATAAATAAATAAATAAGATACAATTAAAATAAATTCTATTAAAATAATGATGTATGAAATATGTAATAATAATGAAATCCAGGAATTATTTAAATATATAATGATATAAAAATCTGATGTATTTATTTATTCTTTTTTTTTTTGCAAAATTGTTAAGACAATTATTATTATTATTAATATTATTATTATTATTATTATTATTATTATTATTATGTACATATATTAATTTATTTGTATTAATTTTATTAATCACATAAAAAGGATAATAATAATAATAATAATAATAATAATAATAATAATAATAATTGTTATTATTATCAAATAAATATACAGTTTTTTTTTTGTTTTTTTTTTTACTACTATACTAGTACTATTATTATTACTACTACTACTATTATTATTATTATTATTATTATCTATTTATTTAATAAATAGTAGTAGTAGTAGTAGTAGTAAAAATGTAATAAAGTAATACAGTAAATTAAATTAAATTAAATTAAATTAAATTAAATTAAATTATGGAATAGGTCATAATGTTTGCAGCTTAACAAAGCTAACAAAATGTTTTTGCTATTCTACTGTAGAACAAAAATCAGCTACATGTTGGATGTGATTTTTGTGATGTGGTTGTGATTTTTGAGAATGGCCTGATTATATTATCATGGCTAAAAAAATAATACTTGTTTGTAACTGTCAGAGCTTCTCCTTCTGTTTTAACAGCAAAACATCTGATTTCCTAGTTCAGAAAGTATCAACAGGTTCAATACAGTCTTATTATAACAACAAAGGTTATAGGTTAATGTGATAAACTGTTGGCTATCGCTTTACATATAGATGGAGGACCATGCTTGAGGTTTTAGTTTCAGAATGCGAAAGCCGTTTGCGAGGTACACACAGGTGTTTGTTCCGCAGGAGAGACACCACTGCTGACCTCTGCGCTTTCAGCCAATCACAAGCCTGCAGATCACTTCAGCTCTAAAGCTATAGGGAGACACAGAGTGAGTGTGTGAGCGTGAGAGAGGCATCTGGAGCAGAAATCTGAATCCAGGGTGGAAGATTAAAGCAGACTCCTATCTGGCGCCGGTACTCAGAGAAATCCATATCGTTGCTCAGCGCTAATGTTTCCTCCGCAGAATCAAGCGGGGTTTCGCTATCTGATTGGGTGCTCGTTCTGCGATGGAACGGGATGCGAGAGAATGCAGACAAGCCTTTGAAATGGCCTGATGTTCTATTAGCAATTCTAAACAGCTTGCTCTGTCACACTAGCACTTTTCCCACATCAGCTTATATTTCACGTTGTGCCAGGGAGCGTATGCACGTATGCATTCGGGATTGGGGACGTTTTCGATGCAGCTCCGATGCACCTGTCTGGGCCCAAGCAGAGACATGTGGCAATCCAAGAGTTCAATGCAGCTGCAGAGGTTTTACTTTGCAACACACAGAAATTTGAAATTGTAATCTTTAAATAATGAAAGTATATAATTAAACAGTTCTATAATTGAATTATATTTACTATATTTAAATTTATATCAAGTCATTTTAGGCAGCTTTATCTTATTTATATTATATATCAAATGTAAACAGTTTGATGAAATTCTATTAAATTAATTAAATTTAATTATTAATTATTTTATCATTTTATCATTTAATATGCCAGTTTCTTTAGGGACTATTTATTTATTTATTTGTTTGTTTGTTTGTTTGTTTGTTTGTTTGCTTGCTTGCTTGTTTGTCTTATTTAGTATTAAGTTTTTTGGATTCATACTTATTTTATAGATTATGTACTGTATGCAATTATTTAAATTAATATGAATTCATTTTAGGCAGCATTGTCATATTTATATTATATATCAAATGTAAACAGTTTGATGAAATTCTGTTAAATTATGCAAATTTAATAATTAATGATTTTATCATTTAATATGCCAGTTTCTTTAGGGGACTATTTATTTATTTATTTATTTAGTATTAAGGTTTTTGGATTCATACTTCTTTTATAGATTATATGCTGTATGCAATTATTTAAATTAATATTAATTCATTTTAGGCAGCTTTATCTTATTTATATTATATATCAAATGTAAACAATTTGATGAAATTCTGTTAAAATATTTAAATTTAATAATTATTTTTTTTATCATTTAATATGCTAGTTTGTTTAGGGGACTAATTATTTATTTGTTTGTTTGTCGTATTTAGTATTAAGTTTTTTGAATTTATACTTAATTTATAGATTATATACTGTATGTAAAATGTACAAATAAAATGTATTATATCTAATATTTTATTAATTATTTACATTCATATCAAATAATTTTAGGTAGCTTTATCTTATGTGTATAACATGTTAAATTGTAAACAGTTTGATGAAATTCTATAAAATTATTTAAATTTACAAATTAATTATTTTATCATTTAATATGCCAGTTTCTTTAGGGGACTAATTATTTATTTATTTGCTTGTTTGTTTCTCTTATTTAGTATTACGTTTTTTTGGATTCATAATTATTTTATAGATTTATACAAATAAAATTAATTATATTTAATATTTGATTAATTATTTCAATTAATATCAAGTCATTTTAGGCAGCTTTGTCTTATTTATATTATATATCAAATGTAAACAGTTTGATGAAATTGTATTAAATTATTTAAAAGTAATATTTAAAAAAAAAATCATTTAATATGCCAGTTCCTTTAGGGGACTATTTATTTATTTATTTATTTATTTATTTGTTTGTTTGTTTGCCTGTCTGTCTTATTTAACATTAAGTTTTTTTTTTATTCATACTTATTTTATAGATTATATACTGCATATAAAATTTACAAATAAAATGAATCAAATTTATTAATTTAATATTTTATTAATTATTTAAATTAATATCAAGTCATTTTAGGCAGCATTATCTTTATATTATACATCAAATGCAAATAATAATAATTTATATTTAATAATTATAATTTTATCATTTAATATGCCTACTCCTTTAGGGGTCTCCCATCCATCCATCCATTTAAATTTATAATATTTCATTATTTAACACTCAATTAATTGTCTTATTTAGTTATTTTAGGTGGACTCATTACTTACTTCATATATAAAATGTACAAATATAATAATATTAATTATTTTAAATATTGTATTAATTATTATTATTATTTTTTAAAGCAAGTTATTTTTAGGCATATTTATCTTACTTTATATATAATGTCAAATGTATTTATAATAAATAAATCATGTTTATTATGTAATTAATTGCCTTGTTTAGTATCAAGTTACTTCTGGGGGCTCATTATATATGAAAAAGGCTAAAAATAAAATAAATGTATTATATTTAATATTAAATAATTGTCTGTTTTATTATTAAGTTACATTGTGGCACTAATTTTGTATAGCCTACATATGTATAATATAAAAATATAATAAACGTATAATTATATAAATTATATAAATGTATTGTAAATGATATAAATATAGCAAATGGTATAGTTACTATTTTAATATTGTATTATTATTGATTAATATATTTAAATTATTTATTTAATATTAGTGTTTTATTATTTTTTATTTAATATTATTTTAATTATCATTTAAAATATTTTAATTAATTATTTTAATTAGTATAAAGTAGGATTATCTTTATATTTTATGTCAAATGTAAATTGTCAATTATAATGAAAATGTAAATTTAATTACAATTTATCTCACTTAGTATTAAGGACTAATTATTACTATAGATTACATAAGTAAAATGTAGATGTAATTCCAATTGAATTAAATTTCAAATAATTGCTTATTTAATATTAAATTACTCTATGGCAGTGATTCCCATTTTATAGATTACATTCAATTCTGCTGTTCCATCAATTTGGTTTAAACAGTTTCAGATAAATTTGCTTTCTGTCTTCAATGGAAGTCAGCCGGTCGGTGTGTGGGAGTGTGTGTGTGTGTGTGTGTGTGTGTGTGTGAGAGAGAAAGAGCATAGTAACGTCCGTGTGAATGTGTGTATGGTTTGTATGACAGATGGACACCGGCTCGGCCCTTTCGCTAGTGGAAAATTGAAGCCACATCCCCTCTGACCTGATTACCATGGTAACCTTTGACCCAGAGGTCACGCGCGCACACAGCCTCATGCATTCATGCAGCCTTTCAGCAGCGAAACAAACCCCTACAAGCAGAACCCAACAAGAAAAACATTGTCTCATTTAAAATTCATAGTCCAAGGGCCCACAAAACATACATTTAACATGCACTTTTGTATGGCAATAACCATACGACCAACAGGCAGCATCGCAGACGTGCACTGAGTACAAATATTGTGAAAATAGCAGCGGAGGCGCCGTAATTCTCCGCTGACAGGAGCGTGTGGAAGCGTTCTAGTCCCAGGGCGGGTCTCTGACAGTCTAAGTATACACTAAAGCAGGTGTATCTGAGCCATAACAAACCCACTCATCCTAGTCAAACAACAGCCACGGGAAAGAATTCCTGGAGTCTGATCATTTAGGAAGGGAGGACAGTTTAAGGTAATTGCATGGTGTGTCACGTAGCCCATCCTTATTTTTTTTTACAGGCCTAAAATATAACCACAATTTACATCGCCTCGGGAAGAGTCAGCTTGGTTGAAGCGTTTTTCTCGTGATGATTGCTGTTTAATGGGTTTATGTGTGTGCTTAAAAAAAAATAATGCAATAAGCCTCTCAGTAGATTAAAATAGGCATGATTACTTTTTTTGTTTGTTTTGTTTTGTGTTTTATTGCATTTTGTTTTTAGTGTTTAGTTGTTTTGTTTTGTTGTATTTTGTTTTGTTTAATTTTGTGTTGTGTTGTTTTGTTTGTTTTGTTGTATTTTGTTGTTTATTATTTTTTTATTGTTTTGTTGTTTTTTTGTTTTGTTTTGTTGTGCATTGTTTTGTGTTTTATTATGTTTGTATTTTTTGTTGTTGTTGTGTTTTGTTGTTTTGTTTTGTTTTACTGCATTTTGTTTTGTGTTTTGTTGTATTTTATTTTGATTTTATTTTGTTTTGTTTGTGTGTTGTTGTTGTGTTTTGTTTTGTTTTGTTTTACTGCATTTTTGTTTCGTGTTTTGTTGTATTTTATTTAGGTTTTAGTGTTTTGTTGTATTTTGTTGTGTTTTGTTTTGTTGTTTTGTTTTGTTGCGTTGTATTTTGATTTGTTCATTTTGTTTTGTTGTGTATTGTTTATTTTGTTTTGTTGTTGTATTTTGTTTTGTTGTGTATTGTTTATTTTCTTTTGTTTTGTTGTTTTTATTTTGTGTTTGTTGTATTTTGTTTTGTTTATTTTCTTTTGTTTTACTGCATTTTGTTTCGTGTTTTGTTGTGTTTTATTTTGTTTTATTTTTAGTGTTTTGTTTTTTGTTTTGTTGTGTTTGTTTTGTGTTTTGTTGTTTTGTTTTGTTTTGTTGTATTTTGTGTTTTGTTTTGTTCATTTTGTTTAGTTTTTTTGTGTATTGTTTGTTTTGTTTTGTGTTTTATTATGTTTTATTGTATTTTGTTTTGTGTTCTATTTTTAGTTTTTTGTTGTGTTTTGTGTTTTATTTTTGTTTTATTTATGTAATATATATATATTACATTCAAATGTATAACAGTTTACAATATGTTTCCACATTAGTTTACTGCATTAGTTAACATTAACTAATGAGGAAAAATACTACTATGACATTTAATAATGTTAATTAATGTAAATGTAACATTTAGTAATAAATGAATATCAAAATTTGTAAAACTGATATTCATTATAACAAAAAAGTTGTTGTATTAGTAACTGTTTTTTTATTTAATTAATGAATGTTAACAAAAATTAATAAATACTAAATTCTGATGCAATTATATGCAAAATTATAACAAATATAACAATCTTAATTAATGTTAATTTAACATTTACTAATACATTACAATCAAAAGTTATTTATTGTATTATTAGTTGTATTTGTAATGACTAATTTTTGTATTTTTTGTTAATGATTAGTTAATGTTAACAAAGATGAATAAATACTAAAATAATGTTATTGTAATTATAGTAAAGATTTACCAGAAATTATAAAGAAATGGATTTGCTGTTACATGGCATTCAAATTTAATATATATTTATAAATGTAAAAGTAATTAGGTCTTTTAGGGCAATTAATAAATATAATATAATATAATATAATATAATTTGAATATAATAACAACTAAAATATGATATATATATATATATATATATATATATATATATATATATATATATATAACATTCCTGATAAATTCCAATGCAGTTGTATGAAATATAGACTTTTTTTTTGTTTGTTTTTGTCATTTTTGTAGGAGTGTTCATTCACATCATTCACATTCTGCTAAACATCTCCTTTTCCATGAAGGAGAGACATGAGTAAATGATGCCGGGTGAGTAAATGATGCCATAATATTCTTATCCCTTTACCTGCCCTGCTACTAACTTCTACAATGTCATCGTTTGGTTCCATCCAAGTTTATAAAGTTGCAGCAACAACCGTTTTCAGCTGTCATCTCTTGATGTGTCTACAGCTCCTCTGGCTTTAGCGCCCATCTGTTCAGCCATACACTGTCCAGGACTGGCTTGGCATACAGAGCAGTGTGTAGCTGTCACAGAGGAGCAGGGTTTTGTATTTGTGATGGGAAGGCAGTTCGTCTTGTTAATTCTGCAGATGGACAGGGGTGAGGATTTGCCCCGTGGTAAAGTACGCTCACTGGCACTCCTGCTGCCCGACTGGAGTCTCGCTGCTGTTCGGGAGTCAGTCTCAGACGGGCAGACGGCCAGACGAGATGGACAGACAGCCAGACAGGCAGACGGACAGACAGGCTAAGATATCGCCTGCAGTTATTCAGAACCCTGCAGTCTGGCTAGAGTGAATTTGACTGGAGGCAAGAGGCAAAGCGAGGATTGCTGAGGTAACAGGAACACACACACACACACACACACACACACACACACATTGCTTATAGGCTTTTCTCTCTCTTACTTTCCATTCCTCCATTCTTCTCGATATTCTGATCAGATATGCAGAGCGGTTGCGGTTCCCCCCACAGACTCCAGAGTTTCTCATGTCAAATCACTTTGACTGAATAAGAGTCATGGCAGGGTGGAAGCCCTGGTGATCAGACCTCCTCTCCGTCTCTCTGCGCTCGCTTGCAGTCGTTCGGAATTTAATGATTCTGATGCACTTAAAGGAATAGTTCACCCCAAAATTTTAACTCTGTCATCTTTTATGCACCCTTCACTTGTTCCAAACCTGTATGAGTTCCTTTCTTCCGCTAAACACAAAAGAACATGTTTTGAAGAATGACGGTAGCCATTGACTTCCATAGTATTTTTTTTTTTCATACTAGTGGATGGAACTCGTAAATGAAGATTCTATCATCATTCACTCACCATCATGTCTTTCCAAACCTGTATGAACTTCTTTCTTTCATAAAATGTAAAAGGATAGATTTTGAAGAATGTTCATGCTGCTCTTTTTCATATAATGGAAGTGAATGGGGATTCAGGTTGATATGCTTTATAATGACAAAAAGCATCATAAAGCATCAGGAAATAGCAACTTGCACACAATTTTTCTTCTCGTCCTTGTCATATGAAAGCTTTGTGTCGGACATAGATGTGAAATGTAAGATGTGGTTTTTTTTTTTACAGATATGCACTGAAAATGGACTACAAAATTGGTATGGACTACAAAAATTACTGCTTGGTTCCTAATGCTATTGGTTGTCTTGTGTCATGTGATGAAATGTCACTGAAATTGTGTAAATGTTTTTTTTTTTTTTTGGCCTGTTCTTCCAAGAATTTAAAATGTTTTCTTCTGTTACGGCATCAATAATATTATTCAACACAAATTATTAAGTTTTTGGAGTCAGTGTGATAATTTATTTATTTATTTATTTATTTTTGATTAAAAGTGAGATTGACAAAGGTTTATATTTTACATAAATGTTGTTCTTTTTAAATTTTCTATTCACCAAATAATCCTAAAAATTATAAATAAAATAATAAAATAAAATAAAAAAAAATACAAAAATAGCCGCTTGTTTCTTAATGTGTCATGTGATAAAAAAATAATTAATATATTGTGTAAATGTTGAACTTGTTCCTCTTTTTTTTTCTCTTTTTTTAGCCTGTTCCTCCATGAATTTAAAATATTTTCTTCTGTCGCAGCAACAATAATATTATTCAACACAAATTATTATTTAATACCAAAGTTTCTGGAGTCAGTGTGAATATTATTTCATTTATTTTTGATCAAAAGTGACATTAAAGAAATGCATAATGTTACAAAAGATTTATATTTTACATAAATATTGTACTTTTTAAACTTTCTATTCACCAAATAATCTTAAAAATAAATAAAATAAAATAAAAATGTATCAGTTTGCACAAAAACAATAAGCTTAATGACCATTTTTTCATACCAAATGTTTTTATTGAGCATCAAATCAGCATATTACGCTGAAAATTCAGCGTTGTCATCACAGGAATAAAATCTATTTTAAAATCTGTTACAGTGATGAAGATTCTGTCATAGTTTCCTCACCTTCATGTCATTCCAGATCCACATGACTGACTTTCTTTCATAGAACATAAAGGGAGAGATTATGAAGAATGTTCATGGTGCTCTTTTCCCTACAATGGAAGATAATGGGGATTCAGGTTGTTATGCTTCAAAATGATAAAAAAAAGCACCATAAAGCATTAGGAAATAGTAACTAGTGCACATATGATAACTTTGTGTCGGACATAGGCTCAAATGTAAGCTGTTATTTATAAAAAAGCACTGAAAATGGGCTACAAAACTTATATGGACTACAAATATGGCTGCTTGGTTCCTAATGCTATTGGTTGTCTTGTGTCATGTGATGAAACATCACTGAAATTGTTCAAATGTTTAACTTGTTCCTCACTTTTATGGCCTGTTCCTCACAGTGATTATTATTATTTTTTTTCTTGACCAATTCATAAAAATGAACTCAAGAGATTTAAATCGGACTACACAGGCATGTTTGTTGTTGCATGCAGTCTGTGAGGACAAAACAATGTAAGACATTGAAAGTGTTGTGTATTTAAATTCTTATACCAAGACTTTATCTCTCATAAATAAGAGCTGCTTCTCTCAAACCCTAAGAAAACCAGAGAAAAGTTCTTCGCTCGTCTCAGGAAATGCAGAGATGCTGAATCATGGTAATTGGGGCAGAATGAGAATTAAAGTGTGAGAGGAAATTTTCCTTCCTCCGCCCACAGACACAAACATTCACACAAAGCTGCAGCTCTTGCACTGTAATCTCATCTCCGGATCTGCTACAAAACAAGATCAACTGAATTAATACAACTATTTTACAGGACCGGTCCTCCCACCGACTAAAGCTAAAGAGAGATGAGATGTAGAGGTGCTGTAGATCAATGGAAAATGGAACAACCTTACAGCCCTTTGAATTATGGGATAAAACGGCCACATTCAGGACCAGGTGTTCATTTTATATGGTGTTTAATGATGCAAGTCTGAAGCACTTTTTTTTTTATTTCCGCTGTATAATATATAAAATGTTCCCAAACATCCATGAGTGGGTTGTCTGTTGCATTTCCAAAGAGGAAATATCATTGGTCAGATTTTACTCTTTCATTGCTCATGAGTATTTGAAGTATCTGACTATTTGTTTCTTGGCAAATCTGAGCACAGTATGACATGCTGTTGAGACCTTTGTAAAATATACAATATAAAAGTTTGGAAATGCTACGATCTTCATTTTTGAAATAAGTCTCTTATACTCGCCTGCATTTATTTAATCAAAAATACTGTAAAAAAAAAAAAAAAAGAACTGTGTTCTATTTGAATATATTTTAATATTATTCTTGTGATGCAAAGCTGAACTTTCAGCATCATTACTCCAGTCTTCAGTATATGGATGCTATTTCTGACAAAGAATAAAACATTTTAAAAAGTAACTGCAACTTTTTATCTCCAAATTCTGATGGGTTTTTTTTTCTCAGAATTATGTGATACAAACTCGCAATTCCGACTTTTTTCTCTGAATTACGTGATACAAACTCACAATTCTCACTTTTTTTTCTCTGAATTGCGTGATACAAACTCGCAATTCTGACTTTTTTCTCTGAATTACATGATACAAACTCGCAATTCTGACTTTTTTCTCTGAATTACATGATACAAACTCGCAATTCTGACTTTTTATTTCTCTGAATTGTGAGATATAAACTCGCAATTGCAAGTTATAAAGTTGGTAATGACTTTTCTTAGAATTTCGAGTTTATATCTATAGTTTTTATCTCGCAATTCAGACTTTACATTTTGAAATTGCAAGTTTACATCACACAGTTGAGGAAAAAAGTAAGAATTGTGAGTTTATAACACACAATTGTAAGTTATTAAGTCAAAGTTGTGAGATATAAACTCACTAGTACATATCAGTGTTTTTTTCCCTTTAAAATCCCTTTTCCCTTTAAAATTGTATTTTATAACTCGCAATAAGAAAAAAAGGCAGAATTGTAAGATATAAACTCAAAACTTCTTTTTTTTAGAATTGCAAGTCTATATCTCGCAGTTCTGACGTTATAATTCACAATTGTGAGTTTATATCTCACAATTCTGAAAAAAGATCGGAATTACGAGTATCACAATTCTGACTTTTTTTTTTCAGTGGCAGAAACTGGCTTCCATATTAGTGTAACATGATCCTTCAGAAATCATTCTAAAATGCTCATTTACTGCTGAAGAAAATTTCTGATTATTACCAATGTTTAAAACAGTTGTGCTGCTTATTCATTTTGTGTTTTTTCTATTTTTCTCAAGAGACACTTTTAACACTTGTGCAGCATTTAAAGTCCTGTTTGATTGATTCAGTTAGTCTTCTTTTCTTTTTGTTAGCACAGGTTTTGTATTTCTTTTTGGAGCTGATTAGTCATAGGCCTCAATATTTTGAACTTACGTACCTCTGTTTTTGAGTGAAAAACAATCAAAAAAACATTACTTGTGAATAATAGGGATAACTGACAAAATTCATTCAAAAACTAAGTTGTGTACGCTCAAAATAATGAGGCCTGTGATCAGTCAGTTCCGAAAAAGAAATACAAAACGTGCTAATTGAAAGGTAAAAAGTTGCTAAAATCTGTAATTTGGTGATAATATAGCATAACAATAAATTTATAAGCACTGTTTTAAAGGGTGGTCATTTGTGACCAGGAGCATCATGTGTAACACGGTGAGAAAAATCCAAAAAAGTACAAAAAATCTAAACGTTAGTAGGTTGTAGTAAAATGGAGTAACATTAACTAGCATTTTCGAGATGGGGAAATCTCTCCAGGTCAAAATGACCGGAACACAACATGAAGTTTAAAAAGTCTCCATTGGCTCTCCATTATCTGATAGCCCTCTAGAAGAGACAATTGAGACATTAAAGAGATTTTTCCTTCCTGTGGCAGCAGTGCCATTCCAACTCCGAACACTTCTACACAACAACCTTAGAAAGTTAGTAGCTATTTTCTTGTGCTATATTTTGTGGCCCGGTGTTGACAGCAGAACACACGTCCTAATGACCATTTGTAGAAAATAACATCCTTCTTATGTTTGCTAAGAAAAACTTCCCTTTCAAATTCAGCGAGCTGAAAATAGCTCTTCTTCCTGACAGCACTTGTTTGTTGATCGCCCCAGTCATTCTTAAAGCGCATTAACAGTATTGAGAAGCAAAGATGAGCGATTTCCTGGAAGTCTAAAAAATGTGCAAGACATACAATTCACAGTTCATTAACTCTCAACCCAGACCATATAAATAACAGAGAAACACTGAAGACGGCATAAAAACAGACAAACTTCACATTCATTATGATAAAAAACATCCTCCTTTGACAGCAGCTTGCCTGAACTTTGACAAAATGGAAAAACTCAAGTGATGCTAAACATCTGTCCTCTCGGATTGAATCATCTACAGAAATAAAACACACAAGATTATTACATTCACTAAAGAAAATGTGAGTAGATTTTGCCATACAAATGTCACTGTCATGATGCTAGGCTGTTTTATGCCTCTGTTCAATGTAAGACAGTCTACCTAGGTTTGCACCACAGCTACACGTCAAAGTTTAATACTGATAATCACAAATCATCAGTTTGATTTTGGATTTAATGAGAAAATAAATTTTGCAGTTGTCATGAATGACTTGGATCATAACAACTCTGCCCAGAGAACTAAATATATCCTCCTGTTAAGTGTGTGTGTGTATGGAGACCACAAGTCTGTTTGGAGACTGAAAGCAACTGGCAAACGTCCAATACAACCATTTAAACCATAATGATCTGAGCCTCTGTTTCTCTTTGTCATTGTGCCATGTTGACTCACAGAGCGAGTAGTTTTCTATCTACTGGAATTCTCTTTCTCCCTCTATCAGCTGTAAAAACATTGGCATGACAATTAGTAGCTCGTAGCAGACCTGGCTAAATAAAATGAAAAAGACAGAGATGAAGACTGGGAAGGAGAAAGCGATAGAGATTTGGTGCAGATAAATGATCTTCATGGTATAGTTGAGCAATAAATAAACCTCATATTTTTCCAAACTAATAATTCATGTGCAGTTTATATATATATATATATATATATATATATATGTGTGTGTGTGTGTGTGTGTGTATGTATGTATGTATGTATGTATATATATATATATATATATATACTATAATAAGATTTTTTTTTTTTTAAATTTCAGATTTATTCAGATAATTTACATTTTTAAAACATATTTATAAAACATAAAATATATATTTTTATAGGTAAAAAGTGTATTACAAATATTTATTCATGAATAATATTTACAATATAATATTTTTTTGTGTTTTTGAGGAGTCGTACTACATGAGATTTTATAACTAAACTTCATTAATATATATTAATCACCTTTTGGCACATAACTTTATATGGTCGAATGACTTTGATTTAGAAAATCTAAAATAATAATTAAATTATTATGCCAAATTGACTAATAAGCTTTTCAATTGGAGAACTATTTATTTATTTATTTATTTTAAGGGAAGTGGACAGGAATCAATCAGTCAAAGTGTTAAAATAAAATAAATGTAAAATACTTTGACAGTACTGCTTCACAGCTTGTTTATAATTAAATATTATTTGATTTATGCAAAATCAAATTCACGTGAGAATATAAAGCGATGTGCAAAAAAAGGACCTAAAATATAAGATAATTTGATCTTTTTTTTTTTTTATTAAGGTTAGTTGTAAAATATCATGTGGTGTGACTCCTTAAAAAATAAAAATAAAAATAAATAAATAATAATAATAATAATAATAATAATAATATTTTTTAGGGAATCGCACCACCTGACATTTTACAACTAACCTTGATAAAAATGTCAGGTGGTGCGACTCCCTAAAAAAATATTCTTCTTTTTTCTTTTTTTTTTTTTAAGGGGTCACACCACATGACATTTTACAAAAATAAATAAATAAAATGTATGTGTATATATATATATATATATATATATATATATATATATACATTAAAAAATATATTTTTTTATTTAAAAAATAATATATATATATATATATATTTTTTTTTTAATAAAGGAGTCGCACCACATGACATTTTTTTTTATTAAGGTTAGCTGTAAAATGTCATGTGGTGTGACTCCCTACAATTTTTTTTTTAACAAATTCAATATTAAAACAATTAAACAAATCACACACACACACACACACACACACACACATACATACACACACATACATACATACATACACACACGCATGTATTATTTATAAAAACAGTTTTTACCTTAAAATATATATTTGAAAACATTATTGATAATAATGAATGAGGTATTAGGAAAAGTTATTAGTACAATTATTATAATATTATATTATTACTTTTTACTTGATGGTTGAGTTGGTAAACTGGTCTGTTGCTCACAAGCAAATCGTATAACTTCAGAAATCTTTCAAAAATAGTGCTTTTTTTATGAGATTATACTATTTGGAGCATTCTTTGTATGAAAAGGAGCAGCTTGGACATTCATTAAAACATCTGTTCCACAAAAAAAAAAAAAAAACATTTAGAATGACAAAAAATGCTGACACAGTTCTAGTATTTGAATGAACTACTTGTATTTAAAATCGTACTGCACAAATCCACTGTCAGTTATAATGAATGTTCTGTTTAGCCATGCAAGTATTGTTCTACTGAAACCTTTCACAGTTTACTTAAAATGATTGTGTTAATTATGTCGCCTAATTATGCCGTTGAAATGATTTTCATATCCTCAGGCCATTTCAACTAAAACAATGACTTCTGTGGTTTATACAAAAGCTGTGTTAAATCAGTATGTTTGTGTTTTCCATTTCAACAGCTCATTTTATTAACATTCAAAGGTTTACTTGAGCACGGAGCACAAAAAGCTCCCTTTGGCTGTGTTTGGACTGGGGAAAAAGGTAGATGGGCCCATCTCGTCACCAAATCAAACAATCTGCTGCTTGTCTTCTAAGTAAAACTGATGTAATCTCATGGGCACCGTCTAATGCGTTTGTCCCTCGCTACCTCACACCTGTTGCTTTCTCTCTGCCTTTCTTCTTTGATTTTTTTTGATTCGGAGCATCCAAGAACTGAGAAACAAACGGAGCGCCGGGGAAACAAGAGGCCTGAAGGAAATCAAAGGGAAATGGGCCGAGTGTTTATCGGAGAGGGAGGGATGGGGGTGGTTTGGCTGGCATGGACAGAGTCTGAATATTCAAGCGAAAGAGACCCCCACCTCACACTCCTGCAAATATTGTCTTATCCATTAGTGGGAGCACGGGAAGAAAAGGGTAGTCTGTCATTGTGGGGCTCATGAAGGAGAAGTCAGGGGAGGAATTCTTTTCAAAAGCTCTTCTGCAGCGCTCAGTGGACAGGGCCATTTGTTTGGCCCTATTCAGACGCCGTAGACCGTAGCAACAAAGAGCGCTTTCAGTGCACCTCACTGTAAAAGCATGTGAAAGAGAAAAGCAGGGCAGAGGAAAGAGAAGAAAGGCGAAAGGAGAAGAAAACAACTTGAGCGAGACAGGGAGGACTTGTTAAATTTAGATATGTTTATACGGACCTTTGCTTGCGTGTTTGTTTTTCCTCACGCGGAACACGGAAAAGCGTTCTAATAGAGTCCAACGGTATTGAGCCTTGAAGGAGAATGTTACCCAACACTCGCCTTTAAAAAATTGACACCGCGCTGGCTCGCCCATGAACTCAACCGTGGTCTGGGACACCCGAGAGCGCCGTCGGCATAAATCCTACCTGACGTGAGCTAGGAGAGACGCTAGGCTGTGTGTTTATGTATTTACTTGAACGATTATTGCTTTAGCAGCTCTCTTCTGCAGAGTGGATCAACTCACCTCACCGTGGGACGTGCGAACGCTTCCAAAATGCGTCCGGGGTGAGCGCATGTGGCTCGATATAACTTAATCATGCGGCAAACTGAGCAGCTTCCTGTTTAGTGGCCCTACTCAGACTTATTTTACTCATCTTAATGTCGTTTCAAACCCGTTCGACTTTCTTTCTTCTGTGGAACGCAAAAGAAGATGTTTCGAGGATTGTTCACTCTCCTCTTTTGACACCTGGTGTTAGATGCATTTTTGTCAACCCAATCAGAAATGGACAATGCTAAACAAAGGTTTAGGTAAAAAGGGTCTGAAAGGTTTTGAGCTTGTTCACTTATGACCACCTTAAGAGGTTCGACAAGGTTGAACCACTGATCATTTCTGTGCAAGGTGGAACCATTGATGTCACATGGGTCTTGAACGTGGTAGTTTTGTTGCTGTCTATGCAGGGTCAGAAAGCTCTTGAATTAATGACAGAATTTTCATTTTTGGGTGAACTAACTCTTTGATATCAGGTGTAAAACTGGGCCTTACATACAATGATAGTTTGTGGCAACCATGGTCGAAAACGGCATTTTTGTTTCAAAACGCTCTTCATCCACACAAAACGTCATAAAACGTTAAATACACCATCTCTGCGCATGTGTACAACCTCATAAAAACCTCACTGAGATGATACAGACAGAACAGACATAAATTTAGCAACAGTATGAAGATAGCACATAGCAGTATAAAAATACAGTTGAGGTCAAAAGTTTACATACACCTTGCAGAATCTGCAACATGTAAATTATGTTATCAAAATAAGAGGGATCATACAAAATGCAAGTTATGTTTTATTTAGTACTGACCTGAATAAGATATTTCACATAAAAGACATTTACACATAGTCCACAAGAGAACACTGAGGACAACTGAGGGACTCATATAAAACAGAAGGTATTACAGAACACTCACTGATGCTCCAGAAAGAAAATGATGCATTAGGGGCCATTGGTGTAAACTTTTGAACGTAATATCATATATATTTTTAAATTTAGTACTGCCCTTCAGAAGCTACATTTACTTCAGATACTTGTGTGTGTATGCATATATATATATATATATATATATATATATATATATATACACATGGTACAAACATTCACTGAAGGGGGTGAAAACATTTGAACATTTGAAGTTTTTTGTTGAAATATCATATTTTTACCATTTAGTATTGACCTTCAGAAGATACAGAAGACAACATAAGTTAAATTTACCCTAATCTTCTAATTCAAAAAGTTTTCGCCCTCCTACTCTTAATGCATTGTTTTTCATTCTGGGGCATCAATGAGCATTTGAACCTTCTGTAATGGTTGCACATGAGTCCCTCAGTTGTCCTCAGTGTGAAAAGATGGATCTCAAAATCATACAGTCATTGTTGAAAAGGGTTCAAATACAAAAAAAAAAAAAAAAAAAAAAGATTTGTGGGACCTGAAGTATTGTTCTGAAGAACAGCGGGCAGTTTAACTGTTCAGCACAAACAAGACTCATGAACAACTAACACTAAACAAAAAAAGAAAAAAAAGAAAACAACAACAACTCAGTATTAAGTTTCGAGTGTATGTAAATCTTTAAACTGAGTCATTTTTATAAATTCAACTTCAGTTCAACTTCAACTTCAATTCAGGTTAGTTCTAAATAAATAATATGCATTTTGTATGATCCCTCTTATTTTGGTAAAGTAACATTTTGCAGATTCTGCAAGGTGTATGTAAACTTTTGACCTCAACTGTATATATTTATTAGTACAATATGCGTCAGATGACTAGTCTACATTTTCACAGTTTTCCAATTAATTCACTTTGGAGAGAGTTTCAAAAAGCTCAATTTTCCTTGACAAAAATGCCAGAATGAAGGAGGTCAAAACTAAGAGAAAAATATGCATTTTTTTAACCTAATGCCACATGTGTGAATATGTGGAACTGCAAATGAGATATGAGATGTTCACGCGAATAACCAGGTGTAATGTGGCAAGTTGCCAGCATCAAAAAATGACTTTCAGAAAATGAAATCTGACTTTTTCTGTGTTCAAGTGATATAATCGGGTCCCTGGTGCATCTACCAACCCAGAAAATAGGTAAAAGGACAACCCAGTAACTTTGTTTTGGTAAGCCTTTTGCTTCAAGGATGTGAAAAAAAAAATTAGCCGCTCAGATTTCACTCTCGTGGTTTAAAAGGGGATTATTATAATATTATCGCCCCTTAATCTGCACGTTTCCACCCACAGTGCTGTCATTCTGTTTTCACAAGTGACAACGGTGTACCAGTTCTAACGCCATGGCAAAAGTTTGAGCAAAGCATGCTAACTGTTCTGTCTTTGGCTGCACAGATGAGCACAGCACACTATTTAGAGTCCCAGCCTTTCAGGAGACAAGAGAGCAGTGGATTTATTATTATTATTTTACTGTATATTACGCTGCTGCCACACAGATCTAATATAAACATGCAATTCCTTTCCAGGCTGTTTGCCTTCACAGACATAGCCGACTGTTTTTGTACCTCATGTGTGGTTTTAACATACAATTGTATGTATTTGACAGTTTAAGCGCAATAAGACATGAAAGAGAACTTTGTTGAATAATGTTACTCACATGCCACGTGACAGCTGCTTTCTGTGTGCGTGCTTCAGATGTGTGCCCTCAGAAAACCATATCAGAAGTTTAAACGAATATGGTTTAAAATGCATGGTTTCAGTGCGATAGACTTGATAATCAAAAGCAAACAGATGTTTTTTTAGCAGAGTATCTGAGGTATGAGCTGTAAAGGCACAGCCCTATTCTGGAAAAGGGGTCAGGGAGCAGAAGCTCATTTGTATTTAAAGAGACATGCACGAAAACAGCATGTTTCTGCTTCCACTCAAAATAGGCATTTTTACAACAATGATCTGTGGGGTATTTAATCTGAAACTTCACACACACATTCTGGAGACACTTGAGACTTACATTATATTTTGGAAAAAAAGGGGCATAATAGGTCTCCCTTAACGTGACACAATCACAGGCAATAAAAAATGTTTAGAGAGAATATAGTACATATTTTAATATAGTATGCTTTTTGGCATTTAAATAGTAGAATGGGATCCTTCAAACAAAGATGAAGGATGATGATTTGGGGTCCAGGGCCTCCTTGCCATATTTTGAGCTTGAAAGCAGCGTTGGGGGTAACACATTTCATTTTTTTTTTATTTTTGTTTCCTTTATGTATTTAATCCTATTTTATTAACCAATGTCTTTGCTGCTGACCTTTGTTGATCCAATTCAATCATACTAATAAGCAAAACGTACTTTAGATTAACTAACATTTTTCTCATTGCTAAAGAGTGTTGAACTTCCTTTTCCTACAGTTCTATTGCACAGACAGTGAATTTACTTTTCCTTCAGCCTTAGGCTTATTAATTTCAGTTTTTGTTGTGAAAGCACTTTTACATTTGCTAAAAATCAAACTTATTATATTAAAAACAAACAAGCAAGCCCTGCCCAGATTTTAAAAAAGTAATGCGAAAGTAACGTAACACATTGCGTAGTTAGTGACTTTTTTAGGGCGTAATGCAATATTGTAATGCATTACTTTTAAAAGTAATTGGTTTTAAGAACTATTGTGGAGATCATTCAGAATTAATTTTTTATGTGCTCCACTGATAAAACAACAACATGGAGGTTTGGAACGAAATGAGGGTGAGTAAACAATGACAGTATTTTCATTTTTTGGTTTCTTCAGCATGAAAAAAGGTCATTTTCTTTTCATTTGCTTTATTAATCCAGTATTTTCATTTCATTCGCCTCTCTCCCGGATCCCCGGACCTGCCTGCAGTATGGAGTGGGTCTAACCAAACAGCAGTGCTCTCGTAAAGATTATTTTTCTTGGAGTGGAGGCGAAGGAAAGTAGGACAGGTTTTCATCAGTATAGCTCGCGACGTGTCAAACGTATTACGACTCATCATGCAAATATGGAACTTTCTGGTAATTAAAAGTCACTCTTCCTGGCGTTCATGAAGGAATAGGTGTAGGTGTGCGAGCTTTCATCTGTACATCTGTATGTTTGGGTGTACGTGTCTCAGATAGATCGATGGCTTGGGGGCTGGTGATGAAAACAGCGTGCTTGGTTTCTTTTTTTATGTCTACTGCCAGCTGCGTTATACCGTGGATGGAGCCATAGCTTGACCAAAATAAACCTGCCAGAGACAGAGATGGAGGGAAAAATATGTTTTTTTTTTCCCTTTCCGCTAGATATGGCCCCTGTCCAGACAGCCTTATAATCACACTGTTCATTTCTATTTTATTGACAGATGCAGCATGTAGGGTTGGAGAGAATACAGAGTGGTTTTCAAACCTCTGGGAAGGATGGAGTAGTGGACCCGCATGAAATATGGTGTGGATGGCATTATTATATTTGGACCAGGCACTGCATTCTCCAAAATGACGTGAAAATATACATGCCATTATATAGGAGCGTGTGCTGCACTTGTGTTTAGTAAAACTGTCAGTATGCTGATATTAAACAAGTCCTTTCAATCGCAGGTTCTCTCTCGAACGTCTCAAGCCACCCTGATTCTGGCTTAATGTGTTTAACAGAATCAGAAACTGAGGAAACCACACTATGAAAGCAGCAGCTCTCCCAGATTTTATGACTGGATTATACTAAACTGTGTGCATACCACTATTAGGAGTAAATAGACATTAACTTGATACACTTTCTATAAAAGGTCTGTAGTAGCAGTATTCCCTTTACTGTTGTAAGTTTCATTTGCTACTATAATAAACAATCAGTCATCAAGACAAAATGCTTTACTATATGGACATGCAGGTTTTACAGTAGTAACAATATTGTTTTGTGTATGGTTGTAACAATGGTATTTTGGTCACCATTCTAAATATTTTGTCAAATATTTTATCCAAATATTCAAATTATGTTCAAAGGTTAGATTAGTTTTTTTTTTTTTTTTTTTTTTGTATAAAAAATACAAATAAATAATAATAATAATAATAATAATAATAATAATGTGTGTTACAAAGGTTATTTTGACATTTCTATTCATTAAAGAATCATGAATAAAATAATAAATAAATAAATAAATAAATAAATAAATAAATAAATGTAACAACTATTTTTATAAACTGACAACAATCAGTGAATATAGCAGATCAAAAATATTCATAAATATTTATCTATATTTATGAATTAATGAATAAACAAACAAACGAATACATATTACGCATCACAATTTTCAACATTGATATGATATCATCAATGAATATAGTAAATGAATAAATATTTATAAATATTTATGAATAAATAAATAAATATTAAAACTGTTTTCAACACTGATAATAATTAATAAATATAATAAATCATTAAATATTTATAAATATTTATCTATATTTATAAATAAATAAATAAATAAATAAATATGAAAACTGTTTTCAACATTGATAATAATTAATGAATATAGCAAATGAATAAATATTTATAAATATTTATCTGTATTTATGAAGAATGAATTAATTAATGGATAAATAAATAAATAAATAAATATCAAGCATCAAAATTGTTCTCAACACTGATAGTCAATGAATATAGTAAATTAATAATTATCTTATCCATATTTATAAATGAATGAATGAATGAATAAATAAATAAATGTTGAGCATCACAACTATTTTCAGCATTGATAATCAATTAATATACTAAATGATTCTATGTTTATAAATATCTATCTGAATGAATGAATGAATGAATGAATGAATAAATATAGTGAATATAGTAAATTAATAAATATTAATAAATATTTATCTATATTTAAAAATGAATATATATATATATATATATATATATATAAAGCATAACAACTGTTTTTATAAATATTCATAAATATTTATTTACATTTATAAATAAATAAATAATACTCATCACAACTGTTTCCAATATTAATAATAATCAATGAATATGTATTAATTTACCATATTCATTGATTATTATCAATATTGGAAACAGTTGTGATATTTATAGTTGTACATATTTATACATATTTATCTATATTTATGAATGAATGAATGAATGAATAAATAAGTAAATATAAAAACTGTTTTCAGCATTGATAATAATGAATATAGTAAAGTAATAAATATTTATAAATATTTCACTATATTTATGAATGAATGAATGAATAAATATATACATGAATAAATTAATATTAAGAATCACAACTTTTTCAAAATTAACAATCAATGAACATAGTAAATAAATACATATTTATACATATTTATCTATATTTCTAAATAAATGAATGAATAAATACATAAAATATTAAGCATTGCAACTGTTTTCAACATTGATATTCAATGAATATAGTAAATGAATAAACATTTGTAAATATTTATCTATATTTAAAAATGAATGAATGAACAAACAAACAAATACATATTAAGTATATATACATATATATATATTTCTATGTTTTATTTATATTTGATTATATTATGTAATGTTATTTTTAGTGTATCTAGCATTTGAAGTACTGTATACAGTCTGCCTGAAATATTTTTGGTACACAACATAATAAATACTGCTGGGGAAAAAAAAAAAAGTTTGGTGGTCTGTCAGACTGACTTTCTAGATTTAGGGGTATTGAGCACTTGTTGGGAGACCAGCTAGACCAACTTAAACCAGCTTAGACTAACAAATCGTAGATTTTTTAGCTGGGAAACCAATGCATACTTAATGCATAAAGCATAAACGCTGAATACCTGGATCATTACTGTACCAAGACATTTATTTTCCGAATGCGTTCACCTCTGACAGGTGGGGATCATAAAATAGCGCCTCTGTGTCTCTTCTAGAAGCCAGTTTCACAGGCCACGAACACACATGCACACACTTTTAGCAGATGTGCTCCCTGTGTGTATTTGGTCAGCGCATGTCATCCATGAAATCCTCACATGAATAGGAGGAAGTGAACAGAGCCAAAGTTATCCTTAAGGAAGGGAGGGAGAGAGATGGTGACAGATGGAATGAAGTAGTTGACTTCTTTATTTTAAGGACTTTATTTCCTTCACTTTGGCAGCCTGTCATTTATATGCTCTCGCTTCTTTACAGAGCGCATGTAAAAACATGCAATTGCATGAAGGCGCATGCTCATGCACGCACACTCATGCGCACACATATGCATTGCTTTGCCTGGAAAGAAAAATAACCAATGCGGTCTCAATCACTCAGCTCTCCACAAATGCACAAACCTTTCTTTAAGTTTGGTGGAGAAAGCTTGTTCCCAGAGTCCCAGTGACTTTTCTGCTCCCAAGGTGAAAGAAACCCATAATGATAGCTAGTCCAAAGACTCAACTGCTAGTTATACTCAACAAATCTTGTGATATACTGTCAGTTTATGTGTAAAGAAAGAAACATGTCACAATAAGTTTGCAGTCAAACAATATATATTTTTTCTCTTTCTTTCTTTCTTTCTTTCTTTCTTTCTTTCTTTCTTTCTTTATTAATCATTTAGTTAAATGCTTTTCATGACATTGTATACACTTTTTTTATTGACTATTTATGTTTAAAATTGACTATGTTGATTTATTCCTATTCAGTTTTAGTTTTTAGTCAAAGTTTCTTCCACTTAAAGTTATTTCAGTTAATTAGCAAGGCAGTATTTCTAATTTGTAATAATTTTGTAATAATTATATTTAATTTCAGCTTTATTTCAATTAAATAAATGGTAAATGCAGTTTTTATAGCTTGTGTAAAGAAAATATTTAAGCCAAAAAAGTTTAATTAATTTAATTTAATTTAATTATGTATTATATATATATATATATATATATATATATATATATATATATATATATATATATATAAATATATATATATATATATATATATATTTTTTTTTTTTTTTTTTTTTTTTTTTTTTTTAATTTCTTTTCTTTAGATGTTAATAATTTAGTTAAATGCTTTTCATATTTTATATTTTTTTTATTATTTGGCTATTTATGTTTACAATTTCTTCAAGTTTCTTCAACTTAAAGTTATTTCAGTTATTTGGCAAGGTAGTATTTCTAATTTTTATTTTAGATTTGTAATATTTAGATTTTATTTTATGTCAGCTTTATTTAAATTAAATGTTACATGTTGTTACAAAAAGTTAAATTTAATTTAATTTAATTTAATTTAATTTAATTTAATTTAATTTAATTTAATTTAATTTAATTTTGAAAAGGTACTGCCCTAGTGTCAGCTATCACCTTTTTTTCTGTGTATGCAGTGCTATTTTACAATTATTTATATACGATTCTAGTTTTTATTAATATATATTTTTTTTCTTCAACTTAAGTTATTTGGCAAGGCGGTATTTCTAGTTTTAATTTAATTTAATTTAATTTAATTTAATTTAATTTAATTTAATTTAATTTAATTTAATTTAATACACTCAGGAAATTATATTAATATATATTTATTTCATCTTTATTTCGATTAAATAAATGCTAAATGCTTGTATAGCTTGTGTAAAGAAAATGTTTAAGTCAAAACATTTTGAATTAAATTAAATTAAATTAATAATGTTCACTCAAAAAAAAAAACAAAAAAAAGTTAAAATGTTTATTTCAATTATTTCGCAAGGCACTATTTGTAATTTTTATTTTAGATTAAGTTTTGTATTGTATTTAATTAATTTATTTTTAATTTATTTTGTTTTTAACTAATTCATGCATTTTTTATTGAATTGTTAAATGGTGAAAGCAGCATGAACATTCTTCTAAATATCTCATTTTGTGTTCCGCAAAGAAGGAAATTCATATGGGCTCGGAACAACATGAGTAATGGTGAATATAAATTGCAGAATTTTCATTTTTTGAGCAAACCGTTCCTTTAAGGGTCAGAGAGAGGGTGGAAAATGGTTGTATAAACCTAAATTATGACTGGTTTTGGTGCAAGAAACCTTGACTAACATTATGAGTGGATTTCTGGGAAAACGGCTTCAACACACTGTGTGTCCGATATGACGTGTCATTCTTTTATTAAGGGTATTTAGGGAGTGGCTTGCCACTCAGAAAGCTTTGAATAATAGAAACGCTGCAGACCATTGTCCCAAGAGTGGTTATTGTGACCTTGCACTTGGAATAGGACCCAAATGACCCTTCTTACCATAGATGTCTTAACCGTGTTAACTATCCCAACTCCTACGAGCCAATAAAATGCATTTTGTCAGCCAGCAGAAGCCTTTGCAGTAAATTTCTCATTTTTTCTCAGTTAAGTGACCAATTCCTGCCGAGCTGAGCAAGGCCTCTCTTCATAATATCTATCCAAACCTTGACAGGAAGCGTATTTCAGTGTGCAGGATTCATGTGGTGACTAATGTTTGGTCTTCTACCAGCCCTCCCTTCGGCTGTTAGAGCCGCCGCTGAGAAGGGGGAAGAGAACGAGAGCGAGCCAGCTTCCATTAATGTTTTTCCACTTAAGGGGAAAAGCTCAGCCAAACCTGAGAACACCTCCTAAACCCACTTCCAGTGTTTGCTGCCACTGCGAGCGCTCAAGCTGACAAACACGCCAATGCCATTTCCTTCTGGCAGCCCCTCCTCTTTGAAAAAACACATTTTGACAGGAAGTTGGTACGTTGGCCATTCGAGGTAGCTTGTATCAAATCCATTAATAGCTTCTTGTTGAGCGTACATGGGTGTTTTGACAAATTGTGACCTCTGGATAAGTTGAACAACATTCTTTGCGGTTTGCCTCAGTTTTAATGGAGCCCCAGGCTATGAAAGAGCGAGATAATGAAACTAGGGCTGATGTTTAAAGCTGTCAGTTAACCAGGACAGGTGCACAGTCATGAACAATGTAACCCCAGGCAAAGCAGACTAGCGCAGGTTTGTTAACACAAGCAGACAGCTTGCTTGTCGTCTTTTCATTCAGAGTGTGTGTAACCCTTCCTTACCTGTGCTGTTCATAAGTAGGCGTTTGCAAGCCAATATATACATCTGTTGCAATGGTAAAAGTATTTGTATCTCTGTTGTATTTGGATAAAAACTATTTTGGGTGGGGCTTATGGAAAATTGTCTAGAGTATAAGAATTTTATTTATTTCATAGTTAACATAAAACAAATAAATCCTCCAGGTCCCGCAAATTCATTGGTTTTCCAGCACCTTTTCCACATTTGAACCCTTTCCAGTGGTAACTGTATGATTTTGGATGAGATCCATCTTTTCACACTGTAGACAACTGAGGGATTCATACGCAACTATTACAAAATATACAAACATTCACTGAAGCTCCAAAAGGAATCACGATGCATTAAGAGACGGGGGTGAAAACTTTTGAACAAGATGAAGTTTTGCTAATATTTCTTTAAATATCATATTTTTTCCATTTAGTACTGCCTTTTAGAAGCTACAGAAGATATTTACACGTTTTACAGAAGACACAATAAGTACAATTTACCCTGATCTTTACATTCTAAAAGTGTTCACCCCCTCAGCTTATAATGCATTGTTTCCTTCACTGCGTGTATAATTAGGGTATTTATATCTGTTTAATACATACATACATAAATGTATAGCTAATTTTATGAAGCTTTAAGAAGCCCTTTACATTTTATAAAGGGGGCTCTCAAAATAATCATCATATTTGGGGTCTCATGGCATCAAAAATTCCTGATCCTGTTTTATGATGCAAGTTTTACACTGGCAACACTGCTAAGACATTTTAGAAAGTACTGCCCTTTAGAAGCTTTTTTTTTTTTTTTTTTTTTTAAATCAATTTAACACATCCTTGCTGAATAAAAGTAATAATTTCATTAAAAAAAAAAAAGAATAAAAATTTACTGACCCCAACCTTTTGAACAGTAGTGTATATTGTTAGAAAATATTTATATTTTAAATAAATGCTTTTTTTTAAACTTTATATTCATTAAAGAATCCTGAAAAAAAAAAAAAAAAATATCACAGGTTCAAAAAATGTATATATTAACCAACTCAGCTGTGTCCAGTAGTGTTGTAGTCAAGACCACCTAAAGTCGAGACCGAGACCGACCTGCACTCCTCAAATTAATTTGAAAGATCCACATTTACTGTGAAATGTCTTGAAAAAAATTTAAAAAAGTCATTGCAGTGGTGAATTTTATGATTTATTATTTTATAGGAATTTTCCTTTTAAATTGGCAAACATATACATGTAAAAGCTAAAAACAACTTAACCATCTTTATTCAACACTTATTGTCTGTTTTATCATAAGACTAACATATTACTATTTTGCTGTAAGAAAAAAAGCAAAACATTCACAATTTAAAATGTTAAAAAATTGTAAATACCCAAGATATGCACTGGGTGTCAAATGTTTAGAATAATTAAGATTTTTTAGTGTTTTTGCATGTTTCCTTTGCTCAACAAAACAGCATTAATTTGATAAAAATACAGACAAAAAGACATTAATACTGTAAAATTTTATTACAATTTAAAACAATTCAAAATTATTCAGTAATAATAATTAAATATTTAATAATAACTGAGCTCTAAATCAGCATACTAGAATGATTTCTGAAGGATTGTGTGACTGGAGTTATGATGCTGAAACTTCTATATGTTCCGATATGGATTTCTTTGAAACTATTTTCACTGCAGAAATAAAAGTTGTATTTAAAAATCTGTTTAAAATATAGTAACTTAATATTACTTCTTGTTTACTGAATGCTAGTATAAATATAACATTTGCAACTGTGCACATATTTATGAAAACTGCTCTCTTTCTTTTGTATTGCCTAATTATGTAATTATGTATTCTAATTATGTAATATTATATAAACATGATCACATACAAGCACAACAGTAGCTTAACAATAGAAATCAGTATAGAAATATGTTATTTAGGCTATTGCATTAGTAAGATTTAGATCCAATCTCATGATGTTCACAAAGACAATGCACTTGCAATTTAGTGATATCCACACAGTTGTGGTCTTGACCGGTCTTCAAGTAAAATCCTGAGTCCAAGACCGGTCTCAAGCAGTAGCGTAGCTAGGATTCACAATATGGGTGGGCCCAGAGAAAATTGGGTGGGCCTAGTCAAAAATGCATCTGTTATCAAAATTGACCAATACAACTACACCTAAACTAGTGTATTCTGAGATAGTGTCGCAAAGACCCTGATTTGCAGTCTACTCTTTGGATGCACCTTTAAAGAGAAATGAATCTTTACAGATTTTTATTTGTTTTATTTCGTTAAGTAATAATTCTATTTATATATTTATCATGTTTGTGAGGCATGTATGCGCTGAGTTTTGGTTTCATTTTTGTTTCGCACTCCTATAAGTACAAGACGGCTCCATGTTCTGCAAAGGAGCTTCAGGTTCCTCTCTACGCAAAAGAGATTGGATATGAGCAGCACACATTTATCTAGATTTATCATTTAAACTAACATCGTTTCATAACTACTTCAACTGTTTTATATCTATAGATTTTATTTTAGATAAGTCCTGATGATTTGAGAAGGTAAATCCTTCAAAACAAAATAAGTACAATTTACCCTGATCTTTAAATTCCAAAAGTTTTCACCCTCCAGCTCTTAATGCATTGTGTATCCTTAATTTAATTACGTTTACTGAACAGGCAATTTTAGGTATATAAATAGGGTCTGTATATCTAAAATAAATAAATGCATAGCTTATTTTATGAAGACCTTCACATTTTATGAAGGGGTCCCTTAAAATAATCATCATATTTAAGGTCTCATGGCATCAAAAAGTTTGAAAACTGATCCAGAATATATTGTTATGGCTTTTGTTATAGTTTTGCACTGGCTAACACCTCTCACACATTTTAGAAAGTACAAAATACAGTTGAACTGTTTATATATTTAAACCTAAATGAATGTGTACAGCCTGTCTTTCCGTGTACCCATCCGTCTGTCTGCCTGTCTGTCCCACAGCCAGATTGTGTGCATATCTGTCTCCACACAGGACCTTCCCTCCAGCCATGAATAAATTATAGCTGACATGTTGCAGGAAGTTCCTTTGGCAGCAGATACTTACAAACACTCAAGTATACACTCAGCAGTACCACCGTACTGGCTCTTCCCGAGTTTTCCTAAGTGAGTGCGTCAGATGTTGGCAGAGTGGAACATATCATATGAGCTTTGTTATTATCAGCAATCTGCACACGTTCACAAAAAGATGCCTAGCTATTGGTAAACCGATCTCTTCTATTTGATATCTCTATGAATTATCCACGCTTAGTCAAAATGACCTGTGACAGCACAGCAGAGCCAACAGGAAATGTCATGCACTTGTCAGGGATGTCGTCTCTGTCAGCGCCCAGGCCAAGAACATAACAAGACTTGATGACTTACAGACAGAAAACAAGACGTTATACACTTTAACGTCTCTGCTAAGCCTGAGTGAGGGCAAGATTGCTCTCATCGTCCGTTTAGCTTTCATAATAGCCTCAAATTCCACTCAAATGACTTAATTGCGGTGTAGTTTTCCAAATGCTGATTTTCAGGTAAATCGAGAAGGCGTCATCGTCAGGCCTGGATAGCAATTCTCACCCTGGAGGCTTTCATTGGATCCAACTAAAGGGCATCTTGCCTTGTTTCTAGCGCTGTTACCAAGGAGGCCACAGAGACACAGGTAGCTAAGGAAAATTGAAAAAACCAGCCACCCACACTTAGACACATTAAAAAAGGGGAAAAAGTTGCATAATTGTAGAGAATGTCAGCCAGCGAGCGCACTCCACATCCTCTAGTGTATATCCTGTTCTTTCAGAAGGGGTTTTCTCCTCGTGCTCCCGAACAAATGGCAGGAACTGGGCCTGGAGACAGGGAGGAGAAAGAGACAGGGGATGCTTGGGCTTTAGGCTCTGCGAACAAGCTTTTAATGCAACATGTTGAGACGGATTACTCTTCCGAGCCCTCGGGGGGAAGGCCTTTTCAGCAGATCACTTGCTCATCTCTCCTTCTATGGAGTTTTGTATGCAGGTATAGCTTGTAAATCATTGGCGTTTCATGAATGGAGAGGAAGAGCTACTGAAATCTGCTTATAACGATTTACTAACTTCAACAGGTATCAGGTGTTCTTGGTAATGCTACACAGGTGGGTCAATACCCACAAACCACTGAGTATTTTGATTTAGGGACAGCGAAAGAGTGAAGACAATTAAAGTCATACAATGTTTAATCACCAAAATATATTACCATCCCTGTTATTGCATCATTTTACCCCGTTGGCATTGGCATATAATTTGTATAAAAATATTAAGGTTATCAGTAACTACAACATTTATGAAACCAGCAAGCCAGAACTAAATTATTAATTAGGGTAAATGTCCACCCCTGTTACTCATTATTGCATCATTTTATGTAGTTTCTACATTTTATAAATATTGTTTACTGGTAATTTCTAGAAAATAATATAATTAAACAGAACTGTGTTTAGAAAGGTCAGAAATTAAAGTAAAAGGGTTGAAAAAAATTGCAAACCATATAACATAAGTCGAAATAAAACAGCTTGTATAAAAAGTATTATGTGCACCCATCTATAAGAAGACAAATAATCTAATTAAATTTTTAAACAAATTGTAATGAGTGCATTCCTCAAGCTCAATCTTTCAAACCTATTATTATAGGTAAAACTAATAAAAATATATTTTCTTTAAAGGGTACATAACATACACAGTTTCACCTAATCTCATGTTAATCCTGAGTACTTTTAGAGTAGTACTATATCCTTATTATCTCCAAAAAGTCTTTAGTTTTATCATATTTATAAAAGAAACATACAGCTTTTCGATTTTCTCCGGAAAAAACAGAGCTTCTGGAGGCGCGCCGTGGGCGGAGCTAAGTTCGACAATCACTTGTGCTAGGATTGCCAAAAAAACAGACATTTGATGCTGTTCCACTTACTATCTGCAGTTCTGAATCATGAGCGGGATCTTTTATGGCTGGGACCGCTCCATCTTTCAGTATCAAACAATGTGCAAAACCAGCGTCGAACTGGGCCTTGTATATGAAACGTTCATCAACAAACACACTTGCAAAACTCCATTGCTGCCCCGGAAAAAGGAACTGCATCCACTGTTCACGCAACACTGGGTTCTTCGGGAAGCTAAGCAAAGTTATCTTTGCCTTACAACCAAAACCACACTTCTTTAGAGACATTCTTCCCAAGTAAATCCCTTGCAGCAGTGCAGCCGAATGAATCACGTTGATGGGAACGCTCTCCTTCTCATGGTCTAGCCGACGTGAGCGCGGGCGCTGCTTATATAGTTCCACCATTGTCTACGTCATTAAAGCCACGATCGAAAAGAACAAAAAAACAGCCGAAACTTGTACCAACCCGGAAGTAAGATTTTTGGCAAAGGAATTCTCCGTCATTCCTCTAAATAATTTTTTTTTAACTTTGGCCATGTTTAGCATGAGAATCCAACTTTTTAACACTGTAAACAACTCTGAATATACGAAACACCATTGTACCACCCTTTTAATTTATAGGAAACATAAGGTTATCAGTAACTACAAATCAACATTTGATAATAGCTAGCCAGAATTAAATGATAAATATGCAACATAAAAATGCAAGCTACCCAGTTTTTTTTCTTCCCTCAGACAGGTCTGAGATTAAATTAACAGGGTTGAGAAAAATAAAAAAAACTCAAACCTCATATAAAATAAGTAGAAAATTAAACATCTCATATAAAATGTATTATATGGATAATATTATTTAGTTTTTACACAAATACTGTATTTGTCAAGCTCAATTTTTCAACCCTGTTATTTTTAAGAAAAAAACAACAAAAAAAACAACAACAGCAACAAAAAAATCAGTAGGAAATATGAGGTTATTATTAATCCCAAATCAACAATTTGATACCAAAACAGCTAACCACAACTGAGTGACTGCTTAATTTAGGCTAAATATGCCACCCTGTAACCTCTTCTGCCATATTATTTAATACAGTTTTAAGATAAAAAAAGATAAAACATATTGTTTTTTAAGTAAGTAAGTTTGTTTATTTATTTTTAGAAAATACCAAAATCATAGAATTTTTCATTTTGAACTTTTCATACAAGTCCTAAATTAAAGTAACAGGGTTATAAAAAAACTCAAACCTTGCATAAAATAAGTAGAAAATAAAACATCTTATATAAAATATATAATTTGCATTCATCCGCAAAACAACAAATGATCGCATTTTGCTTTCATAATCTCAACCTTTCAACCCTGTTATTATATCATAAAATTATATATATAAAAAACACATTAATTAATAGGCAATTTGAGGTTACTAATCACAAATTAATAATTTGATACCAAATTAGGTGGCCACAACTGAATGACTGCTTAATTTAGGCTAAGTATGCAACTCTGTGACCTATTCTGGCATATTTTTTCATATAGTTTACAGATTTAAAAAAGGATAAAATCGTCTCGGTTACGTATGTAACCCTCGTTCCCTGAAGGAGGGAACGGAGACGTCACGTCGGAGACCGACGGATTGGGATCTCGCTTAGAGAGACCGACCTACTTCGTGTGTATTGAACACGCCAATGCAATTGGCATGCGCTGATTGTGCCCAGCTGCAGCTGATCACAGCGTGAGTATATAGAGGCGGCTGGCACAGCGCATAGTCAGGTTTTCGCTGAGGAGCCGAGTCGGCTCGGCAGTACAGCGGCGGGACAGCAGCCATGGCGACGGGACGTGACGTCTCCGTTCCCTCCTTCAGGGAACGAGGGTTACATACGTAACCGAGACGTTCCCTTATCAGTCGGTCTCTCCGAGTCACGTCGGAGACCGACGGATTGGGATCCCTATGGAAAACGCCATGTCTACTGGCCTCCCCCAGTGTCCTGAGCAAGCCTCTACGCCCCCTTTGTGGCTTAGGCGGGGGCTCGCAACAAGAAACCAGTCACTATATGTCTTAACACTACTCTTCTGCAGTGAAGCTGGAACTGGAGATGCGGAGCCTAATCTCCCGAAGGTTTAAAGGCAATACACATATGACTCATTTTCTGGAACATATGGAATATTGAGGCGATGTTACATCCTCTAAACGCGATTACTCGCCGGGGAACACGGGCTCTAAGTCTTATACCGTGGAATATACACATATGAGATCCAATTAGGTCTTTCATATGGCCCTTAGCCCAACCCGGTTCTCTAGGATTCATCGAGAGAGGGCCTGGCACCGAACGTTCCGCTACGTTAGCACCGAGGGGACGGAGGAGCTCGACAGGGTCTACTTTGGACACTCTGGAGCAGTTTACAAGCCGACCTGAGCCAGGGCCACTCAGTGCTTCTACCCGTTTGAGGTGAGAACACAGGAGGATACTGGCTCTACACGAAGGCTATAGAATCTAGCGAACGTGTTAGGGGTCGCCCAGCCCGCGGCTCTACAAATGTCTGCTAGCGAGGCGCCTCGTGCCAACGCCCAGGATGATGCAACACTTCTAGTTGAGTGAGCTCGTACCCTGAGGGGGCAGGGCACACCCTGAGTTTGGTAAGCCAGGGTGATGGCATCCACTATCTAGTGGGCCATCCTCTGCTTGGAGACGGCATTCCCCTTCTGCCGTCCCCCGTGACAGACAAAGAGCTGGTCTGAGGTCCTGAAGCTTTGTGTCCGGTCAACGTAGCATCTTAAGGCTCGGACGGGACAAAGCAAAGCTAGGGCTGGGTCTGCCTCCTCCGGGGGCAGCGCTTGCAGGTTCACCACCTGGTCTCTGAAGGGAGTGGTGGGAACCTTGGGCACATAGCCAGGCCGGGGCCTCAGGATTACCCGGGAATCTGCCGGCCCGAACTCCAGGCACGATTCGTCGACCGAAAATGCTTGCAGGTCCCCTACCCTCTTGATGGAGGCCAATGCCAGCAGGAGCAGGGCTTTCATTGAAAGAAACTTCAGCTCGACTGCTTGCAAGGGCTCAAATGGGGCCTGTTGTAGCGCTGTGAGCACCAGGGACAGGTCCCAAGAGGGTATGGACGGGGGTCTGGGAGGATTTAACCTTCTTGCCCCCCTAAGGAACCTGGTGACCAGGTCGTGCTTCCCCACCGACTTACCATCTATTGGGTCGTGGTGTGCAGCGATAGCAGCAACGTAAACTTTGAGGGTGGAGGGAGACAGCCTTCGCTCCAACCCTAGCTGCAAAAAGGACAGCACAACTCTGATCGGGCATCTCCGGGGGTCCTCTTCGTGAGAGGAACACCAATCGACGAACAGGTTCCACTTCAAGGCGTAAGCATGTCTCGTGGATGCAGCTCTCGCTGAAGTGATTGTGTCTACCACTCCTTGGGGTAGATCACCTAGAACCTCCGCGTCCCGTCCAGGGACCAGACATGCAATTTCCAGAGGTCTGGGCGCGGGTGCCATAGGGTGCCCCGTCTCTGAGTCAGTAGATCCCTCCTCAGAGGAATAGGCCAGGGAGGGGCTGTCGCGAGGAGCGTGAGTTCTGGGAACCAGGTCCGATTGGGCCAGTATGGTGCTACTAGCAGGACCTGCTCCTCGTCCTCCCTGATCTTGCACAGTATCTGTGGGATTAGGCTCACTGGGGGGAACGCATATTTGCGTAGGTCCCGCGGCCAGCTGAGTGCCAGCGCGTCCAAACCGAGAGTTCCTTCGGTCAGGGAGTAGAACAACTGGCAATGGGACGTCTCGGGTGAAGCAAACAGGTCTACCTGAGCCTCCCCGAAATGTCTCCAAATCAGCTGGACCGACTGGGGGTGGAGTCGCCATTCCCCAGGGAGCGCAGCCCGCGACAGCTCGTCGGCTGTGCGGTTGAGCAAGCCTGGAATGTGAACAGCACGAAGCGACCTCAGATGCTTCTGACTCCAGAGGAGGAGGAGACGGGAGAGTTGCGACATGCGACGGGAGCGCAGACCACCTTGTCGGTTGATGTACGCAACGGTCGCAGTGTTGTCCGTGCGGACTAGCACGTGCTTGCCCCGCAAACGCCCTTTGAGACGCAGCAAGGCAAGGCGTACTGCAAGCAACTCTAGGCAGTTGATGTGCCAGTGAAGTTGAGGGCCCGTCCAGACCCCTGACACATGCTGCCCGTCGTACGTGGCCCCCCAACCGGTGGTGGAGGCATCTGTGTGTACCACAGCATGCCTGGAGACCTGTTCTAGGGGCACTCCAGCCCGAAGAAATGCAAGGTCTGACCACGGGGAGAAGGTTTGGCGACAGGCCGGTGTTACTTTGACCCGGTGAGCGCCGCGCTGCCACGCCCTCCTCGGGACTCGGTCGTGGAGCCAATGTTGAAGCGGTCTCATATGGAGCAGCCCTAGCGGAGTTACCGCTGCTGCCGCTGCCATATGCCCCAGGAGCCTCTGAAACTGTTTCAGTGGGACCGCTGCCCTGCTCTTGAACGTATTCAAGCAGTTCAACATTGACTGAGCACGTTCCTGCGTGAGGCGTGCTGTTTGTTCGACCGAGTCCAGTTCCATCCCGAGAAAAGAGATCCTCTGCATTGGCAAGAGTTTGCTCTTTTCCCAGTTGACCCGAAGTCCCAACTGGCTGAGGTGTGCTAGCACCATGTCCCTGTGTTCGCACAACTGATCCCGCGACTGCGCGAGTATGAGCCAGTCGTCGAGATAGTTGAGGATGCGAACGCCCTGCTCTCTGAGGGGAACTAGGGCCGCCTCCGTGACTTTCGTGAAGGCACGGGGAGACAGGGACAGCCCGAAGGGAAGGACTTTGTACTGATATGCTCGTCCTTCGAACGCGAACCGCAGAAATGGTCTGTGGCGCGGAAGAATCGAAACATGAAAGTACGCATCCTTCAGGTCTATCGCTGCAAACCAATCTTGAGGACGGACACATCTGAAGATGCGTTTCTGCGTTAGCATCTTGAACGGGAGCCTGTGAAGTGCTCGGTTCAGGACGCGCAGATCCAAGATTGGTCGTAACCCACCTCCTTTCTTGGGTACTATGAAGTAGGGGCTGTAAAACCCCGTCCTCATATCGGCTGGAGGGACCGGCTCTATCGCATCCTTCGCCAGCAAGGTAGCGATCTCTGCCCGCAGAACAGGAGCATCCGCAGCCCTCACCGAGGTGAAGCGGATGCCGCTGAACTTGGGAGGGCGCCGGGCGAACTGAATCGCATAGCCGAGCCTGATGGTCCGCAGAAGCCATCGTGACGGACTGGGAAGACCTGACCATGCTTCCAGATACCGTACGAGAGGCACCAACGGAACCACCGGCGTACCCGCGGTGGGGCAGCGAGATGGAACGCAGGGACCCCGCTTGGGCGTCTCTATGCCGGTCCGAAGCGGGGTCTGTGTGTCTGTGTGATGTGTGTGTGAGACACGTACCTGCGTTCTGGCCGCCGGGACGGGAGTAGTGCCGTTGTTCTTGTGTACACTCTCTAACCATCCGCAGCTGGCAGCTGGCGGGAGAGGAGGGTGAGCGATGTCGGGGATTGGCCCACGCATCGCACCCCAACCGCTCTGGTGACCCAGAGATAGAGGAAACTGCTCTTTTGTCGAGATTTTGAGTGCCACTGACCGTGAGGCCAGTGGCGGGGAAAAATGAAACAAAAGATTCTCCACCCGGCCCTCCTCCGGGGGAGGGAGTGGTGCGTCCACCATCTCCCGAAGAGCTGTCTCCTCCATCTCTGGGTCGCCCGTCTCAGGGTCGCTTGCTCTTTCGCTTCCCACTGGTCCTGGTGGGGGCCTGGACGGGCTGGGGGGCTGCCCTGCGACCGGCTCCACGGCGCCGTTGTGAAGGCTGCTGCGGCGGCTGCGGTGGAGCGGAGGCGGAAGCAGGGGGCCGCCCTCGGCGACGAGCAGACTGAGGCGCTGCGGCCGGCGGCCGGGTGGAGGCAGCAGCTGCGCGCCGGGGCAGGATGTGTTTTATCGCCTCAGACTGCTTCTGGGCGGCAGAGAACTGCTGGGCAAAGTTCTCCACCGCGTCGCCGAAAAGGCCGGTCTGGGAGATGGGAGCATTCAGGAACCGAACTTTGTCGGTATCCTTCATGTCAGCCAGACACAGCCAGAGATGGCGTTCCTGGACCACCATAGTGGACATGGCACGACCCAGAGATCGCGCGGTCACCTTCGTCGCACGTAGCGCGAGGTCCGTGGCGATACGAAGTTCTTTCAGAACTTCTGGGTCGCGACCACCCTCGCACAGATCCCTCAGAGCCTTGGCCTGATGGACCTGTAACAACGCCATAGCGTGTACGGCGGAACCAGCTTCTCCACAAGCCGCATAGGCACTGCCGATCAATGCCGACGAGTGCCTACAGGCCCGGGAGGGGAGCAACGGATCGCCCCGCCAGGTGGAAGCGGCACCAGGACACAATTGCATCGCTACTGCACGCTCCACCGGCGGGACGCCCGTATACCCCCGCGCTGAACCGCCGTCAAGGGTGGTGATGGAGGATGAACCTCCGGAACTGTTTCGGGCAGTAAAAGGTGCCTTCCAGGTCCCAGTAAGCTCATCATGCACCTCCGGGAAGAAAGGCACTGGGGTGGGGCCCCGAGAACCGGCGCGAGCCACCCCAAGATACCAATCGTCCAGGCGAGAAGGCTCGGGATCTGATGGAGGTTTCCACTCGATCCCAACCTTCCCGGCCGCCCGGGAAAGCATAGCCATCATCTCAGGGTCCGTATCTGGAACGGACGATCGTCTGGACGACCGGCCTGAACCAGATACATCCTCCCCGGAGACTACTGACTCCCCATCCGATGCCGCGGTCGACATCTGTTCGTCGGGAGGAGCCCCAAAGGAAACGAGCGGTACCCGTGAAGGCCCAGCTTGCCCCTCTGAGCGCTCTGATGGTACCGGAGCGCCGGTGGGGGGGGGAACCCCCGACGGATCTCCCGCCGGGGAATTCTCCACCGTCACCGTTAGACCAGTCAGCCCCTTGCCCGACGCAACGTCTCCCCGGCGTTTACCGGGAGGAACATTGGATCGCGGCAAAGGAACTGGCACCCCGCCCCTTTGCAGGAAACGGAGTCTGGTCCGCAGCTCCGAGATGGTCATCCTCCCGCACAGAGAACATGACTCATCCACGAAAGCCGCCTCAGCGTGCGCAATGCCCAGACACGTGAGACAGCGATCGTGACCATCGCCCGGCGCCAGGAAACGGCCGCATCCAGAAACGCACGGGTGGAAAGGCATTCTCGTATCTACAAATGCCTTCGTCTTTAAAAAGACGGCCCGTGTAGCACTCTTTTAGAATTTGCTCTTTTGTGCTGAAGCGCCCAGGGGAGATGGCCGCAGCACACAGAAGGAGAGTAGTGCAGCCTAATGTGTGCTCACCCACTCGACACGGGGACCAACGCCGCTGAAACGCCGTGCCACCAACAGAAAAGAACGAAAAGATGTTGCTTCTAACACACTCCGTAGTGAAGTCGGCTCCGAAGCGAAAAGCTGACTATGCGCTGTGCCAGCCGCCTCTATATACTCACGCTGTGATCAGCTGCAGCTGGGCACAATCAGCGCATGCCAATTGCATTGGCGTGTTCAATACACACGAAGTAGGTCGGTCTCTCTAAGCGAGATCCCAATCCGTCGGTCTCCGACGTGACTCGGAGAGACCGACTGATAAGGGAAATATTGTTTTTTAAGTAAGTTTGTTTATTTCTTTACTTTTAGAAAATAACAAAATCACAGAATTTTGCATTTTGAACTGTTTTCAGATATGTCCTAAATTAAAATAACATGGTTCTAAAAACTCGGTTCGGTTCTGAATTTTAAAATGATAAAAAAAAAAAAAAAAACTTTAAGCTAAGTAAAACATTTTTATACAGTTTACAGATTTAAAGAAGGATAAGTAAATAAATAATTTTATAAATTTAATTTTACTTTTTACTTTTACTTAAAAAAAAAAAAAAAAAAAAAAAAAAACTAAATATATATATATATATATATATATATATATGTGTATATATATATATGTATATATATATATATATATATATATATATATATATATATATATATAACATTATTTATTTACTTTTAGAAAATAACTTTTGCGTTTTGAACTGTCCTAAAGTCCTAAATTAAAGTAACAGGGTTATAAAATCTCAAACCTTGCATAAAATGAGTAGAATGTGAAACAGCTTATATAAAATATATAATTTGCATTCATCTGTATGATAACAAGTGATCAGTGAGTTTATTCATTAATATCAGCCTTTTGACCCCGTTACTATATCATAAAAATGAAATAAAAACAACAAGGTTAGTAACAAGGTTAGTAATCACAAATCAATCATTTGAGACCAAATCATTTAGCCACAACTGAGTGACTGCTTAATTTTGGCAAGTATGCAACCCTGTTATCTATTCTGGTATATTTTTTCATACAGTTTATAGATTTAAAAAAAGGATATATATATATATATATATTTATTTATTTATTTTTTTTTAAGTTTATTTATATGTTGTGTGTGTTTTAAACATCCTAAATTGAAGTAAAAAAAAATCGAACACTGGATAAAACTGCTCATAAATCAATTAGTTTGACCTCCTGTGGAGACAAACAACCATTTCTGAAGATGAACAATGTCTTTTCAATGACCCATTTTCAAAAAAGAAAGACAAAGTTTTAAGCCCCATTTTGTATCCTTTTGTGGAAAGCAGCCTTTATTTTATTATTTTTTTGTCCTCACCTTCCTTAGAAAGGGGTTTGGGTTGAGAGTGCAAGTGAATTAAGCTTGTGTCTTTCTCCAGATATGGCCTCATCCACAGTTTCTGTCACAGAATAAATATTCTGTCAGTCAGGAATTAGCTGGAGGCTTTAGAAAAACCTGAGAATTCTTCTCAGTCAGCTCTCTGATTCAACACGAAAAACAGAACACGAAGCATTTCAGGGGCCTGACCCCCTAATTAAGGCTCAAAACCCCCCAATTCAAGTGGCAACACAAAAGCTCGAGTGCATTTTCCAGCGGAGACGTGGCCTGGTAGGTAGCGCACTTGTCCTGACACGTTGTCCGGTGGCGCTAATACAACCCAAGTTCGAGTCTGACTCGGGTCATTTCCCGACCCCCTCCCTTCCCTCTTCCATTTCCTAGGACCTCCATGGTTGTCCTGCTATAAACTGGGGTCAGAAAATCCAGACCGTTCATGTTATATGAGGAACGTTTCAACAGGGTTTCCAAACAATCTTTCAGTAGCTGCTAAATGCAACAGTTATAAGTTAATCAGAGCGCGTATTTCCACTTGCCACCAAATAAACGCAAACGTCCTTGGCTAAGTGCACCATGCGAAGTTATAAACGTACAGTATGTGGAAACGAATCCCTCTTTAAACAAATTGTGAGATGATTAGCTGTAACAGCCTTGAAAGTGGGGGGTGTGACACCACTGAGGTTTTCATTGGCGAATTGGCCATGCTAATGTTTGCTGACTGGATTTGCCGCCAAAAAGCCCAGAAAGTCCTCCACCTCAAGGCCTGACTGTGTGGTCTCTACTCTATACCCTTTTTCAGGGTTTTCCAATGACTAAAAGCACCATATTAGTCTCTCGCCAGACCTTTAAATGGAACTATGGCCTTTAGGATGGTCATAGCGGTGTGATTTTGGTCCGTCCCGGCATATGCTAGGTTTTATATTTCAGAATCACTCTGCTATCATCTCAAACCTCAGTATGATTCCGATTCTCATTCCAAGCTCGAATGAAACTGCATTAATATTTTTTGCCCTATAGTGTGTCTGGCTTGCTAACTGGAAGGCCAAATAAAATAAAAAGTAATTACATATTCTGTACTAGAACAACTCTTTATGTTGTTGTTTTTCTTGGCAATATAGTTCACGTTTTGATTTAAGTTTTAATAGTAATAAATTGCGGCGGTGGTAAGTACCAGTGTGTTCGGCTCAGACCCACGTTCCCAAAGCCTCTTAGCGGAGAAGCTAAAATAAGTCATGGTTTGTTAAGGCTGCGGAGGCTGCCATTATGTGGTTTGATAGATCCTGTTAGCGCTAAATTTAAGCACAAATGAAGTACCTCATCAGAATCTGTGGCTGTAAGACAACAGCACGCTCCAAATGTGGCCAGACGACACTTTTTCGTTTGTTATTTACAATCTGGCTCAGGATCTAGATATAGAGAGGAGGCAAAGAAGCACATCGGATGACATATAGGCCTAAAGAAACAAAACAGCAATGCTACTGTTAACTTTGCAAGTGTTTTATTGTCAACAGTGAAGACTTCAAATTGCAAAGTGTAAACAATGCTATGACATGCTGACTTTTCAGGTGCATGATTATCAACAAAGTTGCTTTCTTCCAAAAATAAATAAATAAATAATAAAGAAAAATAAAAAGAAATAAAGAAATAAAAAGCCTCTGTTGAAGATTAACACAATTAACAAAATCAAATATTAATTAATTATATAATAATTAATTTTTACAAAAAAAAAAAGAAAAAAAAAAAGAAATTAAAACATTTGTATTAGACAAAATTTGAAACTAACTGAAATAAAATAAGTAGAGGTAATAAAATAACTTAAGATTAAATACAAATTAAAAATATCAATCAATCAGTCAATCAATCAATAAAAGCTTTTTTTTTTTTTAATAAAACAATTTAATTAATTGTAAGATTCCATCAAATAGAATTGACTAACCCTTACACAGTTGAATTGAATAATTGATTAAGGATTTTTTTTTTAATTTATTGCGATTTTACTAGTAATTAAATTGGTGAATCTTAGAAAAAAGGGGATTTATTTATTTATTTATTTATTATTTATTTATTTATTTTGGGGGTTCTTTATATCTGAAAAATTGTGTTTTATCCTTATGTGAGCTAGGATCTTACATTTATTGTATTTTATTAGTATAAAACAGTTTTGATATAGTTGAACTAAAACTGAAACTTTATTAAATTAAATCTGTTTTTGAAATAAAATAAAAATTAAATATTACAAAAAATTTAAAACTAGAAATTAAAACATTTAAATTAGAATAATTAATTAGAAACTAACTGAAATAAAACAAGTAGAGGTATTAAAATGACTTAAGATTCATTTTGAATTAGAAATATCAATCAATCAATCAATCAATCAATCAATCAATCAATAAAAATACTAACACAATTTAATTAATTGTAAAATTCCATCAAACTGAATTGACTAATCCTTACACAATTGAATTGAATAATTGATTAAGAACTTTTTTTTTCTTATTATTTTCTTTTTTTCATATTTTTTTCTTATTTATATCTTATTTTTCTTATTTATATCTTTTTTTTTTAAGAAAAAATGTAAGCATTATTAAAGTTTAATTAAAGGGTTCTTTATATGTGAACAATTGGGTTTTCTCCTTATGTGACATAATAACTTACATTTATTGTATTTTTTTTAGTTTACAACCTGTTTTAAAATAATAATAATAATAATAATAATAATAATAATAATAATAATAATAATAATAATAATAAACATTACAAACTTGTTTTAAAAATAAAATAAAATAAAATAAAAATAACATTAGAAACACTTTTAAAAGCTAGAAATTAAAGCATTTGAATTAGAATAATTAATTAGAACCTAACTGAAATAAAATAAGTAGAGGTATTAAAATTACTTAAGATTAAAAAAAAAAAAACAATCAATCAATCAATCAATGAATCAATTAATAAAAAAAAGCCTTTGTTTAAAGTTTATTACAATTTAATGAATTGGAAAATTCCATCAAATTGAATTCATAAATCCTTACACATTTTAAATAATTGATTAAGGATCTTTCACTTGATCAAATGTAAGCATTATTAATTTAAATTTATTTATTTTATTTTTATTTTTTATCCTTATAAAAAGGTTTTATCCTTATTTGGAACTTACATTTATTGCATTTATTAGTTTAAAACAGTTTTGATATTGTTAACTAAAACTGAAACTTGAATAAATTAAAACTTACAATGAAATTAAAATGAAATCTTATATAAAAAAGCTTTTAAAACTAGAAATTAAAACATTTAAATTAAAATAAATAATTAGAAACTAACTAAAAAAACAACAAAAAAAAAAACAAGTAGAGGTATTCAAATTAGACATATTAAGATTAAGTCCGAAAAAAAAAAAAAATATATATATATATATATATATTACAATGTTTTATAGGAGTTTTATATATATATATATATATATATATATATATATATATATTATAGGAGCCCAGCATAAACCAAATAAGCCAATACCAGCAAACTTCACAGATTTAAGCAGATTTATCATCAACTGTGTAGATCTCTGTTTGCATGACATCACACACTTGAGATCAGAGTTCTAGATTTTCCACACAAGTTTCCAAGCTGGAAGTCCAACTCCAGTAGCACTCTATTGTACTTTTTCAAGCAGGAACTTGGAAATTTTGACTTGCAGTGTAGCCGGCAAAACCACAATTTACTACTTATTTAGCAGCTTGAGACAGGAAAGAATGGGACATTCATATTCTAGAGAGTAATTTATTGAACGAAATAATGTATATTCATTTTCAATATTTTATTTCATTTTCCTGGAATAGAAAGGCTCTTGATTTTTATCTTCAAATCTAATTTTTTTGTTACTTTTTAGAAGTGCACTAGATGACCTCAAAGCTGACAGACGCAGACTAAAAGCTCCCGTTAAAGCAACTATGGCGAAAGCTCTGAGGTGAAGTTATTCCTGCAGTAAGAGGAGCAGCTCAACAGCTGGAAACAGAAAGAAAAAGTTGTTGTTTGAATTGACTGTGTTGTTTTTGAACAATTGCCACTAATTTGCCATCTGGTTTGAGCGCCATTGTGGTGAGCTTAAAAGAACATTAGCAGGCTTTTCATGGATGGGCCGATGTGAGTGTGTGCTACGGTTACGTTGCGTATGACTGAAGAGGTTTCAGGACACTGAGGTTACAACTACAGCAGCACCGTAATGGTCGGCCATGAGAAGTGCGGTATTCAGTGTCAAATGAGAAGTTCTCCTGTTGTTATTAGTGAAAGACTTGAATCTGCACCTGCCTGTCAGAGTGTGTTCCTCATGCAGAGGTCACTTTAAAAAAAAAGTCTTCATTGTGTCAAGTGGAAAAATCTTGCTCTTCAAGTTCAAGACAATGAATTTTCTGAGGAATTAAATTGTCTGAAATTTTTTTTTTAATGTTTTTTTTTATGAAGTAACGCAATATTGTAATGCATGACTTTTAAAAATAACTTTACCCTATGAAAACAACTATGCATATGTTTATGATTTTTTTTTATCTTTTGTAGTTTTTTTTTTTTTAAATTATCTAAATAATTTATTCATTAATCATGGGTTATATATGTATCTATGTAATCAATCAATCAATCAATCAATCAATCAATCAATCAGCATGCACAAGATATTCATTAAGGAGAGAAAAAAATAAGAAAAAAACATTATTTGAATCATATAAAGTGATTCATTCATTCATTCATTCATTCATTCATTTATTCATTCATTCATTCATGACATATGCATCAAACCGAATATAGGATATTCAGTGATACCAACAATGAAACATGTTGGTAATCATAATCAGGAATTAACTAAATCATATTCATTCATTCATTATTCTTGACATATATGTAGATCAGGAAGTACAGGGCATTCAGTGAGAAAATTTGGTGATAATCACAATGAGGAATTACTTGAATTATATAGAGTAATGAAATGAACTGAATCATAAAGAAGGATTCATTCATTCATTCATTTATTCAATATATCATATAGAGTGAGTGATTCATTCATTTAATCAATCATTCATTCAAGATATATGTATAAAACAGTGTGGTTATTGCAATTCAGTAATACCCATAAAGAAAGATGTTGGTAATCATAATCAGGAATTAACTAAATCATACTCATTCATTCAAGTAGTTGAATGAGGAACTACTTGAATCAAAAAGAGTGATTAATTAATTAATTAATTTATCGATTCATTCAATATGTATATTCGAATCAAGAAATTTTTAAATCACTGAAATTAACTGAATCATACAGAGCGATTCATTCATTCATTCATTCATATATGCATACAACAGTGTGGTAATTGCAATCAGAAAATAATTTAATCATATAGAGTGATTAATTCATGCATTCATTCATTCATTCATTCATGATATATGCATACAACAGTGATAATCACAATCATATAGAGTGATTCATTCATTCATTCATTCATTCATTCATTCATTCATGCCTGGTATATGCATAAAACAATGTGGTAATCACAATCAGGAAATAATTGAATGATATAGAGTGATTCATTCATTCATTCAGTCCTGATATATGCATAAAACAATGTGGTAATCATAATCAGGAAATAATTAAATCATTTATAGTGAATCATTCATTCATTCATTCGTTCATTAATTTGTTCATATAGGCATAAAACAGTGTGGTAATCACAATCAGGAAATAATTAAATAATTTATAGTGATTCATTCATTCATTCATTCATTCATATAGGCATAAAACAGTGTGGTAATCACAATCAGGAAATAATTGAATCATACATAGTGATTCATTCATTTATTCATTCATATATGCATAAACAGTGTGGTAATCACAATCAAAAATTAACTGAATCATATAGAGTGATTCATTCATGCATGCATTTATTCATACCTGATATATGCATTAAAACAATGTGGTATAATTACAATCAGGAAATAATTAAATCACATAGAGTGATTTATTCATTCATGATATATGCATAAAACATTGTGGTAATCACAATTAGGAAATAGTTGAATCATATAGAGTCATTCATTCATTCATTCATTCATTTATGATATATGCATAAAACAGTGTGGTAATCACGATAAGGAATTAATTATATCTAGCTTGTTTGTTTATTTGTTTGTGAACAAATAAGCCTCAAAATTAGCACACAGACACACAAAAACAATTACAATTATTTTTAAAAAGCCTTCATAAATCACCAGTTTTTATTTATTTATTTATTTATTTATTTGACTTCATCTTAGATGTTTGTTTTTCGATTTAGTTGAATTCAAAATGACAACAAACATTTCAAGCTATTAGTGGCACACATCAGATTTAATATAAAAAGAATTAGCCATATAGTAGCTATTAATAAATGTGAATAGTGTAGCTCAGATCATGGTCTTGGGAGATTGAGAAATGTTTGAGTCCATATTGAATCTCTGACTGCGAACTCATGCATATAGCCAAATCTGAGCACAATTTGAGAGCATTCAGAAAAAGCAGATGTGCAATTTCTGGATCTTTTTTTTTTTTAGGAGAAAAAGCTGACAAACAGGAGGCTTCAGTAAATGTCCCAATTTACTGGACTCTGTTTTATTTTATTGCTGCCTAGAAGAAACAATTGAGGCTTATGAGACAGCTTGATTTCTCTTTCTTATTGGTGTGTGTGTATGTGTGTGAGTGTGTGTATTGTTGTTGTGTCCAGATTCACTGAGCTGATGACTAACTGAATTTCAGCACATTAATCAATAGACCCCTTTCACCTGCACACACACACACACACACACACACACACACACACGTCCATCTGAGAGACAGGGAGAGAGATCCCTAAGGTATTAGGCAGGTAATGCATTATTGAAGAGTGCATCTTGCCAAGCAGACTGTCCTAAAATAGTGTACCACACTGCAGTCAAGCACACAAAAACACTGACCACAGCTAGATTTTCCTGCTTCTCAGCTACTTTGTAAACCAAGGTAAAACCTCCAGCTCTCTCTGGCAGAACGCACAGATGCTCCGCTGTTGCTCGATTCATCCAGAAAGTCAATAACAATGTAACACTGTGTTTATTTTAAAAACTGTTAATAATGCATGGAATTACGGGTTTGTGTCAGAATTGTTTATAGTGAACGCTAAGTCAAAAATCAATCCTACATATAAAGTTGAGCTCGATCGTCAACATAAAAGATAAATATATCAATGTTTTATTCAGCAAGGACAAGACCACGAGGAATTAAAGTTGTGTGTAAGACATTAGTTTTGAGAAGCAAAATACTGTAGAATCTTTTCAAGATGTGATATTTATTTTCCAAGAGACTGAACTTACGATTTTATGTATTTCGGATAATAAAACTTAAATTTCACAAACTTGGTCTAGTGAACAACGTGCTGGTAGCATGGTGAAAGTGTTGGTATGTGTATGGTAACTAAAACTATTATGAAAACTATAAATATAATAACATTTTAGATTTTAACACAATTTAAAATTTTTATTTTTTTCATATATATATATATATATATATATATATTAGTGCCGTGAACGATTAATTGTATCCAAAATAAGTTGTTTATATAATATGTTTGTGTACTGTGTATATTTATTATGTATACACACACACACACACACACACACACACACACGTATATATTTAAGAAAAAAAAATGTTTATATATTAAACATATTTATAAATAATATTGATTATATGAATATAAATGTATACATATAAAAATTGTCAAAATATATTTTGTATGTTTGTGCATTTATATATATTCATAAATACACACAGTATACACAGATATTGTCACGGTACCGTGAAGGAAGGAGCGCAAGACGAAGAGAAATGTTTAAAGATAATGTTTTTAATATAAATCCACAGGTAAATCCAGACAGGCAGGTAAATCCACAGACGAGAAGGGCAGGAACACACGTACACAACGATGAGACCAGACAACAAAGCATAGAACAGAAACAACACTTAAAGGGTAGCTAAAGAACTCATACAGGTGTGGGTGATTGACTAACGAGGGCAGGAACAGGAACATAAACATATATGGGCAAACAGCGCCTCGCGCTGTAGAAGGACCAATGGCGAAGGGAGGGTGGGGGTTCAGGAGGAGGACAGACGTCCAGGAGAAGGCAGACGAAAGGAGTCCAGGTTGGACCAGATGGAGGAAGGAGCCAGGGAAAAAACGGTGGAACCCGAGGCGGAGACGAAGAACCGATGAGCCAGGGCGACACCGACGATCCGGAGGTCCAAGGTGGAGCAGATGGCACTGTGACTGAGGCAGAGGTGGAGATCCGTGGCAGAGCTGGAGTGACAGAGGACTAAGGTGGAGCTGGAGGGAGGGAGGAGCCCAATGGAGCTGGTGGGATGGAGCAACGAGGCGCAGCCGGAGGAATGGAGTCCTGAGGCGATGGCAGGTAGATGCCCGACCAAGGAGGAGCCGGAGGGACGAGGGAGCCCAGTGGAGCTGGTGGGACGATGGGTGACAGTGGAGACGAGGCAGCTAGGTGCCATAGTGGAGCCACTGGGTCGAAGGGCCGAGGTGGAGTCCAGGACTCTGAGGCTGGAGGCAGATATGAGGGATCCTCCAGCCATGACACCAGTGGAGACTGGCAGACCTGTGGCACGCCCACCGGTGGGCTAAAGGGCAAGCTGAGGGGCTGTCCAGTGGTGGTGCAATGGGCGGGGCTTTCCGTAGCCCCCTCAAGCTCCACTGTTACTCTACACTGTTAAGCATGAATATGTGGACTTGGGCTCATACTCCGCAGGTCAGGGTGGTGGTGGGCTGGGCTCTGGGTTGTGCGTGGGGCTGACACCAGCACCCACTCAACGTATGCAGCAAAATTTCCCCGAGGACCATCTCCAGACAACTGCGTTCTGCACTCGTTGTTCAAGCTGGTCTTATAGAAAGTGCAGAGGCAGTAGTCCGGTTAATGGGTAAGGTTGGAGATTTCCACGAACAGTCTTGTATGGTCCTTGAGGGAAAGGCTCCAGCATGAGGAGGAGGCAGGCAGGGTTATTCACGATAAAACAAAAAGAAAACTGACAGAAATTAAAAACAAAACACGCCTGTTTACTGTTTGGTATGGTTTGGTCTTCTGTCATAGGTGTGTGAAAGAAGAAGACGAAGATAAATGTGAGCACCGATGAGCCAGGGCGACACTGAGGTTCTGGAGGGTCAAGGCAGAGCAGATGGCAGCGGCGACCAAGGCGGAGATCCGGAGATCTGGCCAGAGGCAAAGTGACAGAGGACTAAGGTGGAGCTGGAGGGAGGGAGGAGCCCAATGGAGCCGGAGGAACAGAGTCCTGAGGAGTCAGAGGGACGAGGGGGGCCCGGTGGAGCTGGTGGGCCGATGGGCAATGGTGGAGATGGGGTAGCTAGGTGCCATGGTGGAGCCGCTGAGTCGAAGGGCCGAGGTGGAGTCTGGGACTCTGAGGCTGGAGGCGGATATGAGGCATCCTCCGGCCATGACGCCAATGGAAACTGGCAGACCCGCGGCACACCCACTGCACAGATGGTGGGCTAAAGAGTAAACTGAGGGGCTGTCAGGTGACAGCGTTGGCAGAACTGAGGCAGTGGGGATGATAGGTGGAGGCAAGAGAGGGAGGGTGGGTGGGTAATTCAAGCAAGTAGACAATTCAGGGCAGACAGTGAGTTCAGGGAAGGTAGAAAGTTCAGACGATGGGAGGAGGATGGGTAACTCACTCTGAATGTCAATTAAATCTCCCGAGTCCAAATCTTGCACACCCCGAGTGGTGGTGCAGTGGGCGGGGCTTTCCATAGCTCCACTGTTACTCCCACTGTGCTCTAAAGCCGGCTCTCACACCTGGTTGGACATGATGGGCTCAGGCTCCGTGGTGATCCTCCACAATGTTGCTTCATTAGGCGATGGCTCTGTTGCATTGGGCTATAGCTCTCTGTCCGTGGTGGACTTGGGCTCATGCTCCGCAGGTCAGGGTGGCGTTGGGCTGGGCTCTGCGTCATGGGTGGGGCTGGTGTCGTCATCTGCAAAGTCCACGGTCATCAGGGAATTGCAGGACACCAGCACCCACTCAACGGAGGAGACAGGCAGGGTTATGCATGATAAAACAAAAAGAAAAACTGACAGCAATTAAAAACAAAACACGCCTGTGTACTGTTTGGTATGGTTCGGTCTTCTGTCATGGGTGTGTGAAAGAAGAAGACGAAGATAAATGTGCAAAGATAACATTTTTTATATAAATCCACAAGTAAATCCAGACAGGCAGGTAAATCCACAGACGAGAAGGGCAAGAACACACATACACGATGAGAACAGACAACAAAGCATAGAACAGAAACAACTCTTAAAGGGTAGCTAAAGAACTCAGACAGGTGTGGGTGATTGACTAAGGAGGCCAGGAACATGAACATAACCATATATGGGCAAACAGGAACTGGAAGGAACCAAAAACAAAAAAAAAAAATTAAACCAATATGAAAGACAGAAACAAAAAAGACAACAAAAGAGTTCTTAACTGTTACACATACAGTATATTATATAAACAACAACTTTATTTTAGATGCAATTAATCGTTTGACAGCACTAATATAATTTGATTAAATACATTTAAATGTTAAAAATATAAACACAAAATTAAAACAATTGCATTAGTAGCAACTGAAATAAGTAAATAAATAAAACTAAATAAAGTTTAAATAAATTAAGTAAATTACTGTATAAAATAATAATAATAATAATAATAATAATAATAATAATTAAGATGAATTCAATTACTTTCTAAATCCCACATCAGCCTTGATCGGCTAAACAATACAATGTTAGATATATATATATATATTTGCAGCTTCATATCTAACATTGTATTTGCAGCTTCATATCTAACATTGTATTGTGTATAACATTGTATATATATATATATATATATATATATATATATTTAAAAAAAAAATCTGCTTTTGTTTATTTATTTATTTATTTATTTATTTATTTATTTATATTTTAAATAAACAATATAATATTGCATACATAATTCCTGAACTGACCAATTTTTATAAAGGGATAAGGTTACAATAAAAACATATTTTAACATTCTACATTAGTTAACATTATGTTAAATCCACTATTGTTTTATATTGATTTGTTCTGTAGTTTATACAGTATTTAATGTGATTACATTATAAGTAACTAATTAAATTACAGCGAAATCCCTTACTTTACTTTTTTCCAAGGGAAAAGTAATCAAATCACAGTAATGAATTACTTAGTAATGCATTACACTCAACGCTGTTTATGCTCTAGTATTGTGACAATGCATAATTTAGTTGCCATTTTAAAGAATCTGCTGTTCTGGTAAATACTTAATGTAGATAAAACAATAATTAATAGCTAATGGTTTGTAAAAATGTTAAAACGCAGCCCCCTCCAAACACAACAATGCATCTCCAAGGATAAATAATTGATGCAAGCAGTTATAATGCAAGTCTCTAATGCAAGACTTCATTAAATAATCAGGAAGGTTATCTGATGTGCTAAATCTTTTACTTGCAGCTCATTAATTCACAGTTTCTTGCTAAATGATGCAGTGGCTGGAGAAAAAAAAAAGAAAAAGAAAGAAAAAATCAACAGTGTCAGTGAATTATTATTGGCCTTGTGGGAATGTGTGGCAAAACATTACTGAATATAGTTCACATATATTCATTTTTCTCTCTTACAATTAATAAACTCGCCTCTCTTCACTGTTATCAAACAGACTTCAACGAGCGGGTTGAATTCAGCGCTTTCTCTCTGTATGTCACTTCACGTCAAGTTCGACTCTCACATACGTTTGAGCGCGTCGCATTGTTGTCACATTGAATATTTATAGCAGGGGTTTGAAAAAAGCCCAGAAAAAAGCCTTGATGAACATCTTCTAAATAATACAAACATGTACAAATGTCAGCGTGATTTGTTAGCTTAGCGTGAGAGCAGCCGGCTCTGACAGAATGGCAATCTACATGTCAATTTCTCTTAATTGGCCGACGCGAGTTTGATGCGACTTTTGACAGCCGTTGGCGGCGAGGCCCTAGATCTGCAGTATGACATTCCGCCGTTGTTAGGCGATGTTACGTCTGTTTTCTGCAAAAAGCCCTTCTTGTTGATTTTTAAGGATCCTGATCCATAATAAGGGGATTTGGAGTCGGATTGTTTTTTTCCTTGGTGCGTGGGGTGGCGTCAACCGAGGAAATTTGTTTCCCTCGCAATTTTTGGTGCCTAAAAAGTGGCACCCTGGAGAAAGAGGGCGAAAAAAAAAAAATCAAAACACACACATATCAAGACTTTTTGGTCTAATTAGGATAGAGGCATGTTATTTGCTGCGAGGCATATGCCGACTGTATTTAAATGCAGCCTCCTCCTGTAATTACACTGCCAAAGGGCTTATTCTTTCAGCTCGCCTTACATGCCTTTATGAAAACAGCTTACATAGACAGTAAGTCAGCCTTAATTGTATTCCCGGGCTTATACGGTGGCAATCGAAGGCAATGAAATATGATAAGACCATTTCTATTCGCAGGCTTCTTTGTAAGTGCTTTTTTTTTTCAAAAGGTTAGAGGTCTGAGATCTGCTATGAATAGAAACTTTGATAGTCAGGAAACAGAATGGGCTGAACAAACTTCCTTAAAATAATAAATCTGATTGTAATTGAGTTATTGTGTGAACTGTAAAACTTGCTAGCACAATGCATATTGTTGAGTAGTTTCTAGGTGGTTCTGGGCTGCGTTTCCCAAAAGCATCGTAAGCTTAAGTTGATCGTAGCTCCACTGGTGACGATGGTTCTCCATGATCAACTTAAAGGAACATTCCACTTTTTTCGAAAATAGGCTCATTTTCCAACTCCCCTAGAGTTAAACAGATGAGTTTTACAGTTTTTGAATCAATTCAGCCGATCTCCGGGTCTGGCGGTAGCACTTTTAGCATAGCTTAGCATAAATCATTCAATCTGATTAGACGGTTAGCATCTTGCTCAAAAATGACCAAAGATTTTCAATATTGTTCCTATTTAAAACTTGACTCTTCTGTAGTTACATTGTGTGCTAAGACCGACAGAAAATGAAAAGTTGCGATTTTCCAGGCTGATATGGATAGGAACTATACTCTCATTCTGGCGTAATACTTGAGGAACTTTGCTGCCGTACCATGGGTGCAGCAGGTGCAATGATGTTACGCAGCGCCTGAATATAGTCCCCAGCTATTTTACTATTAGCTTAGTGGCTTAGTGCTGGTCACATTGGAAGTTACCTAGCTGGGGACTATTTTCGGGCACTGCGTAATATCATTGCGCCTGCTTGACATTAAATGTGAAACATGTGGAACCATCAAGTAAAAACATGTTTTCCTCACACTTTGAAAATATTTGTTTGGTAACAAGTTTGGGGAAAATAAATAAATTAAAATGTGAAAAAATAAATAAAACATTTTTAAAAAGGCAGTTGCAACTTTTTGTGTTACAATTTTGTCATCACAATTACTTTTATAATTATTATTATTATTATTATTATTATTATTATATTTGTATTATTCTGGAAACAAGCTATAAAATAAAATAAAATAAACTTTTTTGTGAGATAAAATGTCACAATTACTATTCATTCATTCATTCATTCTGGAAACAAATTTCTGCCACAGAAATGCAATAAACTAATATATATATATATATATATATATATATATATATATATAAACAATTGCAACTTTTTATCTGATAATTCTGACTTTTTTCCTATAAATTCTGTGACATAAAACGTCACAATTAGTTTTATTATTATTATTATTATTAATATTATTATTATTATTATTATTATTCAGGAAACAAGTTTCTGACACAAAAATAAAATAATAAATACATAATAAAATAAAATAAAATAAAATAAAATAAAATAAAATAAAATAAAGTGCAGTTTTAAAAAGGCAATTGCAATTTTTTTATCTCACAATTCTGACTTTTTGTGAGATAAAATCACAATTATGTATTTATTTATTTATTTATTTATTTATTTATTCTGGAAACAAGTTTCTGCCACATAAATAAAATAAAATATATTTCTGAAGTGCAAGATAAAAACTGTGAGATAAAACATCACACTTATTTTTCTGATTATTATTATTATTATTATTATTATTAATTTATTCTAGAAACAAGCCGCAGAAACACAATAATTAATAAAAAAGGCAGTTGTAACTTTTTATCTCACAATTCTGACTTTTTTTCTGTTTATATCTCACAGTTCTGAAGTGCACGATAAAAACTCTATTTCAGCCATAGAAATAAAATAAATAAATAAAAATAAAACAAGTTAGATTTGTGAGATAAAACGTCACAATTATTATTATTTTCGTTATTACATTTCTTTTCGTCGCAAAAAACAAACAAACAAAAATGTGTTACTTCACATTACAAGTATTGCAAATTGCAAACTCAAAATACTGAGATTTAATTTTCTTAAATAATTTTCATATTGCATATTTTCCCTTTTTTTAGTTTTTGTTTTGAAATTATGGTAAATACTGGTAAAATGCACCAACAATCACATAAAAAATATACACTTTTTGATATACCATAAAAATAACAGGTAACCTATCTAAATGATATAACAATTAGGCTATCCACCTCATAGTAGCCTACCAACATTTCATTAACAGTAAGTGAAATCTTATTGTAGTTTTCACTGGGTACTGTCTTAGCCTACGTTCTAAAATCACGTACAGAGGAAGTTTGATTTCATCAGGCTAACATAACAGTCAAGACTGTAAGCTTTTCTTTGTCTTTTGTTTTCAATCGCGTTGTTCTAACATTACGACAAACATTACATTACGTATTTCTTGACACACTCGGTTTACTCAGATTTGGCGCCACCTATAGTTGTGGGTGTATTACTGACATATCAAAGTCTAGACCCGAATATAAGACAAACGCGTTTTTTTTTTTTTTTTTTTTCTCGGATGTATATGTTCAGTCTTTTATTCGGGTCAATACGGTAACTTTTCCCTTACTTATTCCCTTATGTATTACAGTAACTTCCTAAAATACTTTTCATTTTAATTTTCTTTTTATATTGCTGTTATTTGTATTACATTACTATATAAACCTGACAGTGAGACACATTTCTGCCACAGTTTCCAGGATTGAGTGATGTAGCACTGGAGAAATAATAACAAAAACAATGACTTCGGCAAAAGCAACAATGGTGGTATTATTCAAACGCCGCTATGAATTTCATAGTAAGAAAAAAAGAAAAAGAAAACACACTAAAACAACTGTCTGGCCTTTTGTCACATTGACAAGATGGTAAAATTGAATCCCTGTTCTTGCTCATATCTGTGGTCTGGCGCGGGTCCAGGATTCTCCCAGTGGTCCCGCGCAGACAGTCCACCGCACCCTGTTGGGCCGTATCCAGGGAGACGGTGAGTCTTGGCGACGGTCCTGCCGGCCGAGCGTGCAGGACAGGAAATGGTTGGAGGTGTAGTGTATTCATTTGGGCTCCACACCCTCCCTGACAGCAGACGACTGCACGATACGCACAAATAGATGCACACGCTGATGACCACACACCCAACTGCAGCTATTACTCACTCCACACGCACTGACACAAATGAGACGCAACCATCTACTGAATCTCAACTCTAACAGTTTCCAATCCAATTAGACAGGAAATCCTACATGTATGTAAACTTACATTTGAGCCTATCATGTGGCTTTAGAAGATTAAAAATAAACCTCTTATGGTACTTTTTTGTCAGCCACTCATTGTCATTTCCTAGTCAAAAAACTCTTGATGTCAACATTCACATTCCATTTTACTGTGTAACATGTCATACAGTATCAGTAGTTGTTCAAATAAAACAAAGATTCTAGGAGTTTGTTTGTTTATTTATTTATTTATTTAAATTTAAAATCTCACATTTAACATTTGAGTGAACCCCCATCCCCTATAAATAAATAAACAAACAAACAAACAAACAAACAAATAAATAAACCAAATTATTTTTAAATATTACATAAACATTGATTTATTAATTTGTTTTTAATTGTTTGATAAATAAATAAATAAATAAATAAATAAATTAATTAATTAATTAGCTTTTTATTCATTACAAATGTACTGATTGTAAAAACATAGTTTATTTATTTATAAATATTATATATAAATAAATACATGTATTTATATATAAATAAATAAAGCAAATTATTTTTAGTATAACGTATACACAATACAAAAATCAGTGAACAAAAATCTTAACTTTTAATCCATTTAAAATCTTTAAATAAAAATGTTTTTTATTCATTTGTTTATAAGTAAACTAATTTTGTTTTATTAAACAAATAGTAACACAATATAATAACTTTTTATCATTAAAATATCTGATTGTAAAAACATAATTTATTTGTTTAAAATAATAAGTAAATAAATAAAATATATTTTTAATATAACATATACACAAACAATATTTATGTATGTGTTTGTTTGTTTGTTTGTTTAATAAATAAATAAATGAACTTTTTATCCAATAAAAATGTACTGATTGTAAAAACATTATTTATGTATTTATAAATAAATAAACCAAACTTTTTAAATGTAACATAAACACAATAAATATATATTTATTAGTTTGTCTAATTGTTTAAAAAAAATAAAAATAATAATAAAAAAAATAATGTATCCATTACAAATGTATTGATTTTAAAAACATAATTTATTTATAAATAAATAACTAAACCATTTTTTATAATAGCATATACACAATAATCAGAGAAAAAAAAAACTGATCTTATTTATTTATTTATTTATTTATAATAAACTAAATTAGCTTTATTAAACAAAACATAACACAATAATCAATGAAAATAAATAAAATAAGAAATGTAACTTTTTATCCATTTAAAAAATAAATAAGTGTACAAAATATTTATGTATTTATTTATTTATAATAAATAAATAAATAAATAAATAAATAAATAAACCACATTGTTTTCAATATAACATATACACAATAAATATTTATTTGTCTGTTTGTTTCATAAAATAAATAAATAAATAAATAAATAAATAAATAAATAAATAAATAAATAAATAAAATTGTATCCATTAAAAATGAACTAATTGTAAAAATATTATTTATGTATTTATAAACTAAATATTTTTTTTATTAAACAAATGTGTGTTTGTTTGCTTGATAGATGTAGTACATGTAGTTAATTAATAGTACTAATAGTATTAAATGTATAATTGCACTGTAACAAGGACACCTTAAAATAAAGTGTAACCTTTATTTTATATTAAAATAAAGTAGGTAAGTTTAGGGACAGGTTTGGTGTTTTGTTTTAAGTTTATATTAACTATAGAAATTAATTCTGTATGTAATTACATGATGTGTTTTCAAATACAAGTACAATGCAAATAGGTGTACACAATATGTTTGTGCATTTGGGATTTGGGAATGGTGGAGAATTTTTGTCCCCCAATGCTTTGCTCCACTACTGTGTTCTTTTGCTCTCTTGCAATTTCACAGACTGTTGCTAATCACCATTCATGACAGTTTCCAAGCACTGTCTACTCTAAAAAAAAAAAAAAAAACAGAACCGGAATTGTCAAGTGAAATGGGAACTAGAATTATAGTTACATTCCTTACAATTACCATTGCTAGTTTTGTGTGACATGAGAGTGCAAAACTAAACTAATGTTATAATTTTAACTTGGGTGAATGGCTCCTTTAAAGGTCCTCAGGCATATCAGCAATTACAAGTGCCTTATTATCTTTTTTTTTCAGACCTCTGAGTCATCAGATGTAAGATCAGCACTTCTATCTTGACTCCATCTTGGTGGTCTGGGCGGTTTACATCGAGCGGCTCCAGTCAGTCAGTCAGTCAGTCTGTCTCCCTGAGAATGACTGTAATCCACTCTAAACACAAATAAACCTGGATTACCACCAAAAGCAGACTCCTGTACAACATTTTGCACCTAAAACCAATATTGCTATGCGTTTTGAAGCGCTCGGTTTTGTCTCCCCCTGAGTTGCACACAATGCAGGTTAGATTGAATTTGTTTACGCACCATTTCCATTCAAAGGGCTGAGGGAGAGGAGGTGCGAGAAGGGTCGGCCAAGATTGAGGATCAGCCTCCATTTGCTGATGAAGACGCTATGACTAAGATAGAGTTTCTGAACGAATGTCGCTCCAGGAGACGAGGCACAATAGAAGAAGTGTAGTGCAAAAGGCTAGCTTTTTTAGTCTAACTGCTACACCTGTCAGTCTCTTCTGCCTTTCAGAGTAAAAAGATGTTTGATTAAATAATATTTTTTTGCGAGACTAATGGAATACGATGTGATTTGTAGTGAAGTTGAACAGGTTGTAGCTTTTTATCTCACAGTGTCGACTTTGTTCTCAGAACTGTGTGATACAAACTCGCAATTCTGACTTTTTTTCATCAGAATTGTAAGATATAAACTTGCATTTGCTAGTTATAAAGTCAGAATTGCAAAATATAAACTTTTTTTTTCCAGAATTGTTTAAGTTTCACATTTGTGACTTTTTTCTCAGAATTGCGTGATACAAACTTGTAATTTGACTTTTTTCACAGAATTGCCTGATATAAACACGTACACAAATGTGAGTTACGTCAGAATTGCAAGATAAAAACCTCACAATTTTGACTGTTTTTCTCGCAGTTGTGACTTTTTTTCTCAGAATTGTATGATACAAACACACAATTTGACTTTTTTTCTCAGAATTGTCTGATATAAACTCACAATTGCGAGTTAAGTCAGAGTTGCAATTCTGACTTTTTTTTTTTTCTCAAAATTGTTTTTATATCTGGAAATTGTGACTTTTCTTCTTATAATTTCAAGTTTATATTTCTGATTGTGACTTTTTTCTCAATATTTCAATCTTGCACCTGTGACTTTTTGCTCAGAATTGCGAGTTTATGTCTCGCAATTGCGACTTTTTTTCTTAGAATAAAAAATTCTGACTTTCCGAGTCTAGCAATTCTAGCAATTGTGAATTTTTTCTCAGTGTGACTTGTGATTAATTTTTTTTCTTCTTCTCAGAATTGCCTGGTATAAACTCACAATTACCAGTGATGTCAGAATTGCGAGATAAAAACTTGTAATTCTGACAGTTTTTCTCGCAATTGGTTTTTTTCTTGCAAATTAAGCTATAAGTTTATAGCTCACAATTTACTTTTTTTTTTTCTCAGAATTGCATTACATAAACTCACTCTGAGTTAAGTCAGAATTACGCAATTCTGACTTAAATGCAAGTTTGTTTTTTTCTCGCAATTGCGAGTTCACAATTCAGACTTTTTTCCTCAGTATTGTTTATAGTGACTTTTTTTTTTCCTAAAATTGCACGAAACAAACTCACAATTTGACTTTCTTGTCTGATACTCACAATTACGAGTTAAATCAAATGTGAGTTATCAAATGCGAGTTTATATCTCACAATTCAGACTTTTTTCTCAGAGTTGCGAGTTTATATCTTGCAATTGTGACCTTTTTCTCAGAATTGCAAGTTTATTTCTTGCAATTGTGACTTTTATGATATAAACTCACAATTGCACAGTGGCGGCTCGTGGGTTTTAAAATAGAGGAGGCACACTAATTGTATTGGTCTGGGAATCCATGCAAATTATTATTAGTATTATTAATATTTGCTTACCCAAAATAAAATGGCTTTTTGGTTGCTTTGAGTCACAAAATGTAAAATGACACATATACAGCAGGATAATATAATTTCACTTACCTGGCCTATCACTTGAAGCAAACATCCATAAAAGAGCTGCCTGTGCCATTTAGCCGTGACTGCTGTAGCCTATATCCAGCTAAGGCTATCAAATATTCAATATCGCTACTTATTGTAAGTACCTGGTACATTATCAGCGCAGCGGGAGACTTTCAAACTAATATCACATAATTTACGTCTCTATGATGATTGATACACCAGAAGGGAGGCTTGCCTCTCCTGCGAGGTTTCCTCTCTCAACACTCCTCAGCACTGAAAGTGAACACTCGATGGTGATTGGCTATTTTTTATTTTTTTTTTTACCAACAGAAGCACCAGAGTTCAGCTCTCTCCTGGCCTGCCCCTTGCCTTCTCTATCACTTAGCGGTTGTAATGACATCATCAGATTCGGTACATTCGCGATAGAAAAGTGGCGCTTTCCAACTTCAGTAACATATATATGAAATTGCAAACGAAAACATACACATTCTGAGACATGAAATTAATGAATTGTAAATTTTATTAATATTAAATCGTCCTCCTCCCATTTCCACTTCAAAATTTTGGGGAAGCTGTGCCTCCCCTGCCTCCCCCGATGAGCCGCCACTGCAATTGCAAGTTAAGTCAGAATTGCAAGATAAAAACTTTTTTTTTACGCAATTGTGAGTTTATATCTCAGTATGTTAATAACTCAGACTTAATAACTCTTAATAATATCTTAGACTTAATAACTCACAATTGCAAAAAAAAAAAAAAAAAAAAAAAGTCATAATTGCTTATAATTGATCTCTGCGAAAAAAAAGTCAGTTGTAAGTTTATATCTCACAATTTTGGCTTTATTTCTCAGAATTGCAAGATTATCTCGCAATTCTGACTGTATAACTCGAGTTTGTATCACTTAAATTCTGAGAAAAAGGCAAATACTTGGTTAGATCCTGACATTTTATTGATAGAGATGTGAACTCTACAACCCTTCAGCTTTATCAAACATCAGGGAGTCGAGACGTTTCCCCCAACATGCTAATTGGTGTCATTTGGTCGTCCTTCCACCTCCCCTCCTTTCCTTCCACTCACCAAACGGCACATTCCACCTGTCAATCATCTTCAGCGGTCAGAAGACGGCCTATAGGCTGAATGCAAGGAGGCGGTGGCTTAAACAGCACTGACTGTGAGCAGTTGTCCTGGCCTCTCACCCCTTGACTTTACTTCTCATCTACTCATTCTGATTCTCCAAGCCAACCGATGTGCGCAGAGAGACACAAGCTGAGGCAACAGCTAGGAAATCAGAATATGGGAATGTGAGAATACTTTACAAGGAAGCGTAAAATAGGGTTTCACAGGTACTTGTGCCAGAGGGGCTCATGTTTATTTGTCTGGATCAGTATTTTTAAGACCATTAGACCATAAGTTTTTTTCTTATTTTCACCCATTGGATTTTGAGGTGAAATATGACCTAGACACGTACTTTACAGATTTTGTGCAGTTATGTCATGAAATTGCATATATTTGGACTGAGCCACTAGTCATGCATGCTCCTTGCTATGTTCATTTCTGTTCAGAGAGTTCAGAACTAAATGATTCTACAGTAGTAGGTTGTGTGTGTGTGTGTGTGTGTGTGTTTGAGAGAGAGAGAGAGAGAGGGGAAAGCGAGCGAGTGAGCAAGGGAACACGTGGATAGAGTACAAAACGTTTAGCTGTGTAAGTTTTTTGCTCAGGCGGGGCAGGAGATGCCTCAGATGTCTGGGGCTGGGGGCTTCACGCTGTGCAGGAGGCCTTCGGAACTTGTCATCACATCAGGAGGTGTCTGTAGGAGGGCTGCCATACCCTTCACACACACACACACACACACACACACACACACACTACTCATTCACTACTGCTGCCTTCCTGGCAGATCACAGCTGAGGTACGTTAACATCTTCACAAAAACCAGAAATGAAAAATCACAAGTGAGATCTCTTTAATTTGAACTGTGTCTTAGACAGCAATGAGTTTAAATGAGATTTTTGCTCTTGCTTCTACTAAACAGACCTCCAATAATCTCAGACATATCTCCTCTAGAGTTTCAGATCTCGAATAGTTCTCAAACTGATTGGCAAGGTCTGAAAAACAATATGAATTCAGACATTACATTCTCAGATTTGTGGACACTGTCTTTTTTTTTTTTGTGGTTGTAACAGAAGGCCTTCACCTGCTGTGGAGTGAGAGCACTAGATTGATTAGACTGGAAGATGAGTCCCAGATAGATGACCTCAGAGGAAGTGACCCGTAATTAAGCCGTTTGTCACTCATTAGCCCTGCTCTAACTGGAGCAAATTCCTACATGTCCCTGAGTGAACCCTAAACAAAGCGACTCCAGCTGCAGGGCCACTTTTAGCATGGAGTACTTTAGAAAATCATATCCAGAAGTGCAAAATTAATACATAAAAATGAGACACAGAATATCTAAAAATGAAACATAACGAGAAATTAATACATAAAAATAAAGCAAAATGAGAAAAAAAAGAACAAATAAATGCATAAAAATTTACATAAAATAAGACTGAAATACACTGAAATTACAGAAGTGTTATTCAAAGAGCTTATGTCCATTCATTACAGGAGATCTTCATCAAATCAACTAGATACTTATGTAGTTTAAATGCGCCTTATGTATCTACAATTGTTTTTACAGGTCTTCCAAAGGAACACTTTATCTTTGTATACATTCTTCAGTTAGTTTTTCTTTCCTTCCTTTCCTCAAAATAGCTAAACATTAGATGAAAAGAGAAAAAATGGACATAAAATGAGAAATAAAATCACACAAAACCTAGACAAAATTAGAAATAAAGGACATAAAAAGGAGACATAAAATTAGACAAAAAAAAAAAAAAAGATTAAATTGAGAAAATAATGACAAATAAAATACATAAAAAGTACATAAAATGAGAAATAAAATATACTGAAATTACACAAAAAGAGAAATTAAATATATTCGAATGAGACAGGAAATTACATAATAAAATAAGATAAAATAAAATAAATAAAATATATAAAAATGAGACATAAAATCAGACAAAATAGACCAAATTATAAATGAAGTACAAAAAATGAGACAAAATGAAACAATAAAAATAAAAATATAAAAAAACACATAAAATTAAAAATATCTAACAATGAAACATAAAACCTTTTAAAAAAAGACATAACATGCAAAATTAATACATAAAAATGATACACAGAATATCTAAAAATGAAACATAACGAGAAATTAATACATAAAAATAAAGCAAAATGAGAAAAAAAGAACTAATAAATGCATAAAAATTTACATAAAATAAGACTAAAATACACTGAAATTACACACAAAGACAAAATGAAAATTAAAAATGAGACATAAAATGAGACAAAACGACAAATAAAACAAACCAAGATTATATACAATTAAATATATCTAACAATGGGACATAAATTGAGGCAAAATAAGAAATGAACATCAAATGAGACATAAAAATAAGACAAAATAATACATACAAGACAAATAAAATACATAAAATCAGACAAAAAACAAACAAACAAACAAAACAACAACAACAACAACAACAACAAATCTAAATTACATAAATATATCTAATAATCAGACATAGAAATAAATAAAACCGCTATAAATGAAACATAACATAGAAATGAAACACAAAATATCTAAAAATGAGACAAAATGAGAAAATGGACAAATAAAATATGGACAAAATGAGAAATAAAATTCATTGCAATTACACAAAAATAAAAATAATATATATGACATAAAATGAGACAAAACTTAGATCAAATTAGAAATGAAGTAAATAAAGTTAAAATGAGAAATGCAATGCATAAAATGAGACATAAACTTCTAAAAAAGACACAAAAATTAGATAAAACTCAGACCAAGTTAGAAATTAAGTACAAAAGAATTAGACATAAACTGAGACAAAAATTGAAATGACATATAATGCAAAAATATTCAACAGACATCAAATTAGACAAAATGAGAAATGAAATAAATAAAATGAGACATAAAATCTCTAAAAATGAGACAAAATGAGAAAAAAAAGACAAAATAAGAAATAAAATATATAATAAAAAGAAAATAACAAATAAAATGAATATAAATGAAATAAAATGAAAATTATCTAACAATAAATGACAAATAAAATATATATATAAGACATAAAAAGAGATGTAACACCTCTAAAAATGACAAAATGAGAGAAAAAATACATACAAATGAGACAGTTGTTGACACACATTAATAGCATAGATTTATAAAATGAATGGAAATGCATAGCTGAGATTTGTTTTTGACAACCAAAAGATTTTTAGTAGAAGTCTCATTTCCTCTCTGTTTAATCTCATCTGACCAACCCCACACAAGTGTTTAAAGATAATCTAGTTATTCCTTAGTCAGCCAGTGGTTATTATAGGTCTCATAAGTCATGAATGACTGGTATATGTGTTTGCGTGTGTGTTGAATAGGGTGTGCTGTGTGTGTATGTGTGAAGCCCCCAGAGGTCAAAGGGAGGGACGGGCTCTGACTGATTGATAGCCGCATGGCCTGGTGTGGAAGGTCACAAGGGTGACACAAGGCTTGACTGGGAAAATTTATACTGCCACAGTCTCGAGGTCAGGGTTTAAACATTGTTGTGCACTCTGGGTAATTTCCATAGCCTTGTGAGAAAGGAAAGGCCTCGCCTGTGTGAGCGCGTGTATGTCTCCACAAAACCTGCTTTAGGGTCTTGTGAAAAAGGCACCGGGCTGGAAATAGAAGCGTCATTTGTTTTGCTATTTGCTTTTATGGTGTTTGATTTGACATACTAATTGCCACATGGTGGAACAAAATATCATGAGGCTCCAGGACTGAACGTGCTATTGAACCGAAACAAGCTATATTTAGAAACTCAGGCACACATCCTAGGTTTTCACATATGAAACAAGAAGCAGAGAGAAGATACTCCAGAATTCAAGATGATGTGAAAATTAGGTTATTTTTGCAAAAACATACACTACCAGTCAAAAGTTGTGTCCCTTCTGCTCACCTAGCCTGCATTTATTTGATCCAAAAGTACAGCAAAACAGTAAAATTTTCAAATATTTTTACTATTTAAAATAATTGAATGTAATGTAATTAAATGTGATGTATTAAATGTGATGTATTTTGATTTCAAAGCTGAATTTTTAGCATCATTACTCCAGTCACATGATCTTTCAGAAATCATTCTAATATTTTGATTTAAAAAACAATTTTTTAGTATTATTCCTCTTATTATTACCATGGTGAAAACAGCTGAGTAGATTTTTTTTTTCTTCTTTGATGAATAGAAAGTTCAGCAGAACAGCATTTATCTGAAATATAAATCTTATGTACCATTATAAATGACTTTATCATCACTTTTGGTCAATTTAAAGCATCTTTGCTAAATAAAAATATTAATTTCTACCATATTTTATAATGATTCCAAGCTTTTAAATTATATAGTGTAAGCTTTTCATTTTAGAGAAATGCAGATCTTTGGATCTTTCTATTCATCATGAATCCTGAAAAAAATGTACTCAACTTTTTAAAATAATAATAATAATAATAATAAATGTTTCTTAAACAGCAAAACATATTAGACTATTTTCTGAAGGATCATGTGACACTGAAGACTGGCGTACTGATTTAGTTTTGATGACAGGATTAAATTACATTTAAAATATATTAAAATAGAAAGTTATTTTAAATAGTAAAAAAGTAATATATTTAAAAATGGTCCTGTTTTTGCTGTACTTTGGATCAAATAAATGCAGGCTTGGTGAGCAGAAGAGACTTCTTTAACATAAAAACAACAAAAACATTTGACTATTAGTGTAATATACAGTATCTTACAGAAGTGAGTACACCCCTCACATTTTTTTGTAAATATTTTTATCTTTTCATGTGACAACACTAAAGAAATGACACTTACAATGTAAAGAGTGAGTGTACAGCTTGTATAATAGTGTAAATTTGCTGTCCCTTCAAAATAACTGAACACACAGCCATTAATGTCTAAATTACTGACCTACACCCCTAAGTGAAAATGTCCAGATTGGGCCCAAAGTGTCAATATTTTGTGTGGCCACCATTATTTTCCAGCACTGCCTTAACCCTCTTGGCCATGGAGTTCACCAGAGCTTCACAGGCTGCCACTAGATTCCTCTTCCACTCCTTCATGATGACGTCACAGAGCTGGTGGATGTTGGAGACCTTGCACTCCTCCACCTTCCTTTTGAGGATGCCCTACAGATGCTCAGTCCATCACCTTTACCCTCAGCTTCTTTAGCAAGTAGCATTGGTCATCTTGGAGGTGTGTTTGGGGTTGTTATCATGTTGGAATACTGCCCTGCGGCCCAGTTTCCAAAGGGAGGGGAATCATGCTCTGCTTCAATATGTCAGAGTACATGTTGGCATTCATGGTTCCCTCAATGAACTGTACCATCACACCATCACACTCCTACCACCATGCTTGACTGTAGGCAAGACACACTTGTCTTTGTACTCCTCCCCTGGTTGCCGCCACACACTTTTGACACCATCTGACCCAAATAAGTTTATCTTGGTCTCATCAGACCACAGGACATGGTTCCAGTAATCCATGACCTTAGTCAGTTTGTCTTCAGCAAACTGTTTGCGGGCTTACTTGTGCATCATCTTTAGAAGAGGCATCCTTCTGGGACAACAGCCATGCAGACCAATTTGATGCAGTGTGCGCTGTACGGTATGAGCACTGACAGGCTGACCCCCCACCCCTTCAACCTCTGCAGCAATGCTGGCAGCACTCATATGTCTATTTCACAAACGCAACCTCTGGTAATGACTCTGAGCATGTGCACTCAGCTTCTTTGGTCGACCATGGCGAGGCCTGTTCTGAATGGAACCTGTCCTGTTAAACCTCTGTATGGTCTTGGCCACCATGCTGCAGCTCAGTTTCAGGGGCTTGGCAATCTTCTTATAGCCTACACCATCTTTATGTAGAGCAATAATTCTTATTTTCAGATCCTCAGAGAGTTCTTTGCCATGAGGTGCCATGTTGAACTTCCAGTGACCAGTATGAGAGCGTGAGCGCAATAACACCAAATTTAACACACCTGCTCCCCATTCACACCTGAGACCTTGTAACACTAACGAATCACATGACACCGGTTGAGAGAAAATGGCTAATTGGGCCAAATTTGGACATTTTCACTTAGGGGTGTACTCACTTTTAGACATTTAGACATTAATGGCTGTGTGTTGAGTTATTTTCAGGGGACAGCAAATTTACACTGTTATACAAGCTGAACACTCACTACTTTACAAACTACTTTACCAAAGTGTCATTTCTTCAGTGTTGTCACATGAAAAGATGCAATAAAATATTTACAAAAATGTGAGAGGTATACTCACTTCTGTGAGATACTGTTTGGAATATATAAAATAATTCAAACCACTTTAAACACATTCACACATAATCAAATAATGAGAATGTGATATTTTTACATAAAATATAAAATATTTCTCATCAAAACAATTTCACAAACTTGTTTTTATTGATTTTGGATGCAATATACTGTATATAAGCTGAAGAGTTCATTGTGACATTCACCCAACAGCACTGATAGAAGCAGACAGGATGAAGAGGCAGGCAGCAAATCAGGTTCACTGTGGCAAGAGGAGCGATTGCCTCTTCCACTTTCTCTCCTCTGACCTCCAGTTTCTCCTCTGTCCAGATCTCCGTTCTTTCATCCCTGTATCCCGGCTCAGTGTCTCCCTGATCCCTGCAGCAGTGGATGTCTTACAGCGGCTGACAGACAGACAGGATGAGAGCTGACAAGCTGAAATAATTACACACGCCTGTCTGCGAGAAACACCTCAGCTCTGCCTTCAATTAAACAGACAGCCGACGATTGGAGTTGATCACGGATCGTGGCCCAGACATCCAGCACAGGCTCTGCAAAATGAGACTAACTAGCTGCCTATCTGTCCGATTAGAGGCTGAAAGCTTTGATACAGGAATATTAAAGGGATAGTTCACCCAAAAATAAAAATTCTGTCATGAATTACTTACCCTTATGTCTTTCCAAATTTGTAAGACTTTTGTTCATCTTCAAATTAAGATATGTTTGATGAAATCAGTAAGCTTTCTGATCCTGCACAGACAGCAATGCAACTGACACGTTTAAGGCTCAAAAAGGTAGTAAGGACATTGTTAAAATAGTCCTTATGACATCAGTGGTTCAATCTTAAGGTTATGAAACTACGAGAATACTTTAGTAATAATACATTATTCATAATAACACTTCCTCCAGTGGAAAATAACTGTTTTAGACTTTTTGTTTTGCGTGTAAACTGTGCTTTATCTTTTACAGTGAGGGAAAAAAATCAGTCTAGTGATCAGTCTATAATATTAATGGTAGGCTTATTTGAAATGTGAGAGACAGAATAACAACAAAAAATGTAGTGAAATAAGTGTTTAATCAAATCCACTCTAATCAATCATCAAGATTTCTGGCTCCCATGTGTCTTTTATACAGTTAACAAGCTGAGATTAGGAGCGCTCTCTTAAAGGGTTCATTGGATGCAAAGTTCACTTTTGCATGTTGTTTGAACATAAATGTGTGTTGGCAGTGTGTGTACACATCTACCCTATAATGATAAAAATCCACCCAGTGGTTTTTTATATAATCCTTTTTCAAATCAAGCCATTCTATGCTTCTTAGTGTGGCGTCACACCAACAGAGGGCACTCCCATGTTAGATCAGACCCACCCTCAATGAGCTGTAACAGTCCGATGATCGCCATTCTTTCAATGCCAGATCAGGGACGTAGACAAGAATGGCTCTTAAGTGACAGAGATGTTCTTTTGTTGGATGTAATAATGAACATAGTAGTCCTCATTTACTCCCAAGCCTCCTAAGATGCAGTGGATGACTTGTTTGTGAATGGAATGTGCCACCCGATCAACATAAATCGTGCAAATCATCCGTGATCATCCAGCTTCAGAAGTGAGTATATGTTTTTTTTTTTTATGAATCTTTGCAATCGCCTGTCCTAATAACATTCTAGTTAGCAAGTTTGTGGCTAAACACAGCTAAACACGCTAAAGCATGGCTCGTCAGTCCACAGAGAGAAGAGCAAGGCGGGGAGTCCATTTGCATTTAAAGGAACATGCAACAGTATGAGTTGATTTTTTGCAAAGCTGATTTTGATAAGGTAAAAGGGTGTTTTTTTACACTATTGGGAATTTTTAACCAAAGTATATTATAAACTTTTTATTAAGACCCTAAAGAATCATATCAACTTGTGAAAAATGGGCATACAATGACCCCTTTAAAGGTAGTGCTCCTAATCTCAGCTTGTTACCTGTATAAAAGACACCTGTCCACAGAAGCAATCAATCAATCAGATTCCAAACACTCCACTATACGGCCAAGAACAAAGAGCTGTCCAAGGATGTCAGGGACTGTCAGGGATGGGCTACAAGGCAGCTTGGTGAGAAGGTCACAACAATTATTCGCAAATGGAAGAAACACAATTGTCAGTCTTCCTCGGTCTGGGACTCCATGTAAGATCTCCATGTAAGAACTGGGTGAAAGTGTTGTGGACTGATGAGACAAAAATCAAGCTCTTTGGCATCAACTCGCCGTGTTTGGAGGAGGAGGAATGCTGTCTATGACCCCAAGAACACCATCCCCACCGTCAAACATGGAGGTGGAAACATTATGCTTTGGGGGTGTTTTTCTGCTAAGGGGACAGGACAACTGCACCGCATCAAAGGGATGATGGATGGGGCTATGTACTGTCAAATTTTGGGTGAGAACATCCTTCCCTAAGTCAGGGCATTGAAAATGGGTCATGGGTATTCCAGCATGACAATGACCCAAAACACACGGCCAAGGCAAACAAAGAAGTGGCTCAAGAAGAAGTACATTAAGGTCTCCAGACCATAATCCCATAGGAAATTTGTGGAGGGAGCTGAATGTTCCAAACGTCAGCCTTGAAACCTTAATGACTTAGAGAGGATCTGCAAAGAGGAGTGGGACAAAATCCCTCCTGAGATGTGTGCAAACCTAATGGCCAACTACAAAAAAAGTCTGACGTCTGTAATTGCCAACAAAATTTTTGCCACCAAGTACTGTAATGCTAAATTTCTCCAATACATTCCAATGAAAAACAAGCTCATTTACATCTCGGATGGCCTAAGGGTGAGTCAGTTTTCAGCAAACTTTCATATTTGGGTGGCTTCTCCAAAGCAAAAGAGTTCCAAGTCTTTATGATATTATGGTTCCTAAAGACAGCTTGGCTCCTCCTTATCACTTGTTTTATGACAAAAAGTCGTCTGCCTGCTTAGAAAAATAATTACACACCTGTCTGAGGTTAAAACGTTTGAGGTGATTAAAAGGTTTGATGGTGTTCCCACCACACCTCAGGTTATTAAGACAACAAGATTACAAGACCTGTTTTAAACTTGGATTTAAGCTCATCATTGACAGAGTCTGTCAGTGTCTGTCAATGTCTGTCTCTCATGCAAGTGGACTTGACTGTTAAGGGGAACGATGAGTTTGAGGAATGCTGTCTCCTAAATGAGCGAGGTTAATTGTGACGCTGACCCCTTCATTCCAGCAATAGCTCCGATGTGTTCCATGCTGGGCACATTGCTGAGGTCACACATGAGCGGGCAGGGAATGAAACGTCGCTTATTTACATATAGAGTGATGGCTGTGCGCTTTATCACCTCTCAGCGATTAAATATTAACTGTGGTAGAGAATGCTGTAAAGCCACGCTCGGGAATCACAGCTGACTTTTGGACTGCTGTTATAAAGGTTCACTGCAGTAAGTAAACA
>CM065140.1:5615000-5732500 GCA_033026305.1 Cirrhinus molitorella
AGACATGCCAAAAGATAACACTAAACTAAAGAAATATAACACCATTAAACATTGTAAAATCACACCAGTTATAGCAAATTTTAGATATAGGTATTTTAGAAATACTAACTAAACTGAAACTAGAAAAAATGTCGGATCAAATCTTATACGCAATATAATTTGACTATAAAGAATTGAGCTTGTGCAGTTAAAGAGAGGATAGATCGTCCTCTAGGCTATAAGGTCTGTTTTAAATTTGAAATGATTTTCCCCCCTCATTTCTACATTTCAGGTGACACCGGCAGCGGAATCTGTCTGCGTATGAAGTATTTTCAATGCAGAGGAAAATCGAATCATTGATTAGTGGCCGTGTCTCTTTCTCTGTCCCTTTTTCTCACTCTCCTTTTTAAAACATAACATCCTCTTTTCATACATATTTCATAGCCTGCGTGAGGGTTGTCGGTCACCTGTCTGGGGACCCTGACAGATGTCCACACCGGCCCACTCCAGGACACTTCGGGGAAGGGAGGGGGTCTGCTATGGTAGTTCCTCCCATCTCCATGGGTCCCATCTGTTGGGTGTCTCCAGCTCGGGGTTTCAATGGCTGGCTGCTGTAGATCAGATAATATTTCCTATGCAGGTCCAACAGAGAGAAATGCATATATTTCTCAATGTGCTCTTGGGGGGGCTGCACTTGGGGGGTATTGAAGCCATCATGAAACCAGTTGATATTATTTTCATCCGGCGAGGGTGGGAGAAATTAAGATGACGGAACGACAGATGGTATGAGAATCTCAAATTTGGGTGGCATGAGCCAAGGCAAGTTTAAGGAAGGGAGGTCATGGGAATGTGGCATAAATGAATGACAGTATCAAATATACTGTGTAACTAAACATTTATAGAATATGAAACGGCATAAATAAATGATACAAAATGACTAGTTTAAATATACAGCAATTATAAAGCAGAAAGTACATCTCCAAATATTCACTGGAGCCAGTGTAAGTCAGTGAGAAGTCCAGAGGGGCGTCTGATTGTCTCAATCCAGGGTGGTCCAGCGGCCGGCCATAAGGGGATGGGTCAGATACCGACATGCTGGCCCCTGGATATAATTACTTGCCCATCTTCAGCCCTCAGGATACTCTGGAACCTCGGTGTAATGTTCACATTACATGGTGAAAATGGCTCAAATAAGATTTTGTCTGTATGCGACAGATGTGATTTTTCCAGAACAGTGAGGAATCAAACAATCCAATCTTTTCTAATCTGATTTGGGATGTGTGAACTAACATCTGAACATATTCAGTCTGCAGCCATGCAACAGAACAGACGGATGGACAGACGGACGGATGGATAGATAGATAAACAGTATTGGGGAAAGTTACTTTTAAAAGTAATGCATTACAATATTGTGTTACTCCCTAAAAAAGTAACTTTACATCACTTAGTTACTTTCTTATGGAAAGTAATGCGTTGCATTACTTTTTAATTCTGGGCAGGGCTTGCTTGTTTGTTTTTAATAGAAAACGTTTGATTCTTGGCAAATGTAAAAGCCCTTTCACACCAAAATGAAATTAAGTGAACAAACCTAAGGCTAAAGAAAAATTAAATTCACGTCTGTACAGTAGAACTGCAGGAAAAGAAAGTTCAACACTCTTCAGCAATGAGAAAAATGAAGCACAAATGTTAATCTAAAGTAAGTTTTGCTTATTAGTAAACTGTAAAAAAATGCTTTTTTACTTAGATTTTTTTGACTTGTTTTCAGCCAAAATATCTACAAATTCTTAAATCAAGAAGGATTTTCTAGACAAGTAAAAATTGTCTTGTTTTTTTTCTTCTGAAAACACGTCAAAATTAAGTGTGTTTTTGCTTGAAACAAGAAGTTGTCTAGAAAATCCTTCTTGATTTAAGAATTTGTTGATATTTTGGCTGAAAACAAGACAAAAAATCTAAGTAAGAAAAGTATTTTTGCAGTGTACGGTTGAATTGGATCAACAAAGGTCAGCAGCAAAGTCATTGGTTAATAAAATGGGATTAAATACATAAATGAAACAAAAAGTAACTGGCGATACTTAAAAAAAAAAAATGTGTTACCCTCAACACTGTAGATAGATACATATAGATAGAGATTTTCAATTATTGGGTAGGATTAAAAAAAAAAAAAGTGAACACTGCAAAAATGAATAAATAAGGAGCTTTCTTAAAACTGCAAAATAACCCATGCACATTTTCTTAATATGACAATTAAAAACCAACAGACCAATGCAAATGTGGGACATTTTCTCAATATGCGACATGCAAAGTGGGCATTTTCATGGCAGACGCAAATTTTCAGGTTTCTCCAGAAATATTTGATTGGGTTCAAGCCCAGGCTGTGGCTGGGCCACTCAAGGACTTTCACAGAGTTGTCTATAAGCCTCTCTTCCTGTGTATTTAGGGTCATTGTCTTGTTCTGCCCAGTCTGAGGTTCTGGGTTTTCATTAAGGCTATCTCAACATTTTGGTGCATTAAGCTTTTCTTCAACTCTGCTGAGTCCTTCAGTCTTTACCACTGAAAAACAGCCCCGCAGCATGAGGCTGCTTCACTTTTGGGATGGTGCTCTGCAGGTGATGAGCAGTGCTTGGTTTCCTTTAAACATGATGCTTGGGACTGAGGTTCATCAGACCAGAGAGTCTTGTTCCTCACAGTGTGAGGGTTCTTTAGGTGTCTTCACTGAGGGGAGGATTGAGTCTTGCCACATCAGCATAAAGCCCAGATCGGTGGAGTGTTTCAGTGATGTTTGTCCTTCTGTACGTTTTTTTTTTCCTTTTTTGGCATGGAGCTCAACTACAGCGACTACCAGCTTCTTGGTCACCACTCCAAAAGACCTTCTCCATCAATTGCTCAGTTTGGTCAGGAGGCCAACTCTAGGAAGAGCCCTGGTTGTTTCAGACTTCTTCCATTAAGGGTAATATAGACTACATACTTCTGTGAACCTTCAACGCAGCAGATTTTTTTTTTTTTTTTTTTTTTCTGAATACAGCTGATACATCTTCCCTAAATGTGTGGCTTGATGCAGTCCTGTTTCTGAGCTCTACAGGCAGTTTTTTTTTACTTTAGGGTTTGGTTTTTGCTCTGACATGCATTTTCAGCTGCTAGACCTTTCATTAAGATGTGTGTGCCTTTTCTAAATCATACCCATTCAATTGAATTTGCCACAGGTTAACTTCTCAAAGTGTAGTAACATCTATAAGTAATATGAATGCTCCCAAGCTAAATTCTACCAGTCCCCAATAAGAGTATGAATAATTATGCAATGGAATCATTTAAGTTTTTTTTTTTTTTTTTTTTTTAATAACATAATACGCATTAAAACCTGATGCCATTATGGTGTATGGAGTGTAGAAAAAAAAAGTAATTTAAAGCAGTTTAACATAAGGCAGCAACATAAAATGTGAAAATAATGAAGGGTTATAGATAGATAGATAGATAGATAGATAGATGTGCATGAGTGTGTGACAGTGTGTGGACTACACATGTACAGTACATAGTGCAATCCGACTACACTCTACTAGAGTACTCTATACTCAGTGTGGAGGAGGATGAAGCAGAATATGGAAGAACTGAAGTCTTTTCAGCTTGGTGTGAAACTAGAGTTCAAACAGAGGGTCACATGGGCAATGCAGACCCCAAATCCAGCCACACACAGTCAGGCACGATAGCAGTAATAACAGCAAGCGTAGTAGAGCTTTCTAAATGCTACAGAAAGCAGCAGCTGTGTATGTCTGTTTGTAGTGTACACACATAATATAGTGCCTATCCATCAAGCTCATTAAAGCTTGTGAAGTCCAGGAGGAGAAGACCTCATTCTCAGGGGCGAGCGAATTTGACTGGCTGTTGCGGGGAGCTTGCGTGTAGCCTGTGGCCAGGTGAGCAGCGCTCTGAAATATTAATGAGCGTATTACTGACTGGCCTCTACCAGGTCAGCACAAACCGCATGAAGCTAATGGAGCGTGTATGCCATGACTCTCATGGGTTTAATGCGCTATCTCCGGCAATAACAACAACTGTCTCACACACACACAAACACTCACGCAGATGCACGCTTGCACACGGACTCACATGGACACACAGCCCCAGGTGTAACTCCAAGGTATAAGCACACATCTGCCTGCTTGACAACCTCAAGAATTGTGGAATTTTGGTCTTTTGTAGAGGCATCTTATGTACTCGAGGCGTTTGTTCAACAGCGCAGTCTGAGGAAATTTTATACTCTGTCTTTTGACAAATCAGACATACTTGTGCAGTGACCCTGCATTTTTCCCAGGTAGTGAAACGGGCTCTTAAATCAACACGTTTCACATGTTGAAACAGTGAACACCTTTATTTCTGTGCATGGAGACAAATTTATAAATGAGCAAGGAATTTTCTTTTTCATAAGCCCTCAGGAAAATTGATGAGGTTATTCAGTCCAGCGTTGTTTTCTTTGGACTGCCACCGGGGCTCTAGGCATGATTATGGAGTGAGTTTTTCCAGACTTTTCTTTATAGTCACCACAGAAGGCAGTGGAGACCCAAGAGAGCATCTAATTTCCTGTGCTAGCGTGCTAGCGCGTTCTTTTACGGGCTGCTCGCTCTGATGGAGGACATGCTAATTTCAGAGATTCGCATCTGGACGCTTACTTTTTCCTCCGCTGACCTTACGAAGAGGTGCTATGCGATGATATGGAAAAAAAGTTCAAATTAGCTCCACCAAATATCTTTGAAACAACAGTCAATCTGAAAAAAATACTTGACAAATTTTAAAAGATTGAAAAACTCAGGCCACTCATTTACAGTATTACAGTGCACCCTGGAATACTTGAAGGTTTATTACAGGTTTTTAACTGACAACAAAAATTGACAGATCAGCTATTAAGTCTTCTAGATCATTACATGCGGAGGCTTTTGGTCTGATAATTAACACCTCTTTTTTAATGAATTTAGCAGTGGGAAATTACTAGTCATTCAGTTTTATACATTACAATACATTCTGTTAGCTTTGCAATTTGGCATGCTTCGTCTGGCCACAAATAAATATAGAGTTGAGTATCATCAGCACAACATTGAAAACTAGCACCATGTTTCCTGATAATATCTCCTAACGGTAACATGGAAAGCGTGAAAAACAATGGTCCTAGCACTAAGCCCTTTGGTACTCCATACTGCACTTACGATCGATATGATACCTCATCATTCACTGCTATGAACTGATGACAGTCGAATAAGTATGATTTGAACCATGCCAATGCACTTCCACTACTGGCAACATATTTTCTAGTCTATTCAAAAGAATGTTGTGGTCGATAGTGTCGAATGCAGTGCTAAGATTCAGTACCACTAGTAGAGAAATACAACCACGATCAGATGATAAGAGCAGGTCATTTCTAACACATGCGTTGTTGTACTCTCGTGAACGTGTGGTGGAGACTAACATGAAAAAAAAAAAAGTTGATAAAAGTCTTTTTTAATCCTCATAGCTTCATATAATTAAGGTTGAACCACTGATGCCACATGGACTATTTTAAGTCCTTACTACCTTTCTGGGCATTGAACGTGGTAGTTGCGTTGCTGTCTATGCAGGGCCAGAGATCTCTTGGATTTAATAAAAATATCTTAAAGGATTAGTTCACTTTCAAAAATGTACAGATAATATAGTCACCCTCTTGTCATCCAAGATGTTCATCTCTTTCGTTTCACTAGATAAGACCCTTCTTCTTCGGCTGGGATCGTTTAGAGCCCTTTGAAGTTGAATTTAAAATGCAATTTGGAAGTTCAAATTCGATGGCACCATACATATCCATTATATGGAGAGCAATTCTGAAATGTTTTCCTCAAAAAACATCATTTCTATATGACTGATGAAAGAAAGACATTAACATCTTGGATGACAAGGGGGTGAGTACATTATTTGTATATTTTTGTTCTGAAAGTGAACTAATCCTTTAATTTGTGCTCTGAAGATGAATGAAGGTCTTACAGGTTTGGAACAACATGAAGGTGAGTAATTAATTACATAATTCTTTTTTTTTTTTTTTAACTAATCTATTAAAAAAAAATACAATGGTTTAGTTTTATTTTGTAGTAAAACCATGGGTAATTTTCATAAGGGTCATTTGTTTGTGAATTCGACTATACAGGTCAGACTGCTGTCTTGGAGCTCAGCCAGTACTGAACTACTGAACAGTACAGAACTGTAGTGCCAAAGGCGTAAGTTCAATTCCCAGTGAATGCATGAACTGATAAAATGTTTCTTGAATGCAATATATGGATAAAAGTGAGTTCATAAAAAAGTGTAAAATATGATTCATTTTGCATGGTGGTGTAAATTCAGGGGATTCAGGAAACATTGCCTCTGGGATAGATAACCAATAAAAAGTGGCCAAAGAGAGATTATTAGTGATGTTCACCATATGTAAAGAAAATCTTCACTGTTGCCATTACGGATAATTACACTACAGTGAAATTACAAGGGTTGATCTATTTCTTCATTTTTAGACCCTGCTTTAAGTCATATCTCTTTGCTCATGAATATTCATGGTCATCCTCATTATGACAAGAAGACTGACAGTCTCAAACTTTGTCTATTTCCCACACAAATGCTAATGAAATGGAACTTGTTTGCAAAGATTCACAATTGAAGACAACAACAGTAACAATGAAGAGTGACTATAGTTATAGGACTTCCACAAACCCTCAGCATAATAAGCTGCGAAAGTACTCGGTCCGCAGGTCTCAGCGCTTTGTTATCCCCTCAAAAATGGTGAAGGCTTTGGTGGGAATGCCAATCAGGAGAAACCGGCTTCATTATTTTTTTCTTTCCCCCAGAACACCTTCCCCTCTAATGGCTATCCAAACAGGTCTGTTAGGGCCGCTAGTGGAAGCTAGATAATGAGTGTTCTGTTAAGTGCAGAAGCTCTCTCTACCTTTCTCTCCCCTGAAAGCCACCTCAAACTTAAGAAGCAGGTCCTCTGGGCATGCTCAGAAATCTCCTAAACAACAACAGTAAGGGCAACAACAACAGGCGAGGCTGATACAATTAACTGATCGGAATGGCTGAGGTTGTATGTTTTATGAATGCAGTGCAAGCACATTCAGGCACCGTTGCGCCTCGCGCCTGAACTGGGTCGAGAACTTTCAAGATTCACCTAGTACCAACTCATGTGAAATATTTACGCTTGTCTGAGGGTTACACGCTAGGTGTGAAAATCTGTTGAGGGATATTCGGGGCGACTTCTTTATTCTGATACTTCAGCAGTGGCCACAAATTCATCCGAAACGACCACCGATTCTTCAGGGCAATAATTCAATTTATATTTACATATTTAGAAACCCATGGTTGTGGTCAGAATATTATAACCCGCAGAAATAAATGGAAGTGTGTGGATTGGATAACTCAAATCAAATTGTTTAGTGGAATGTTGTGGACTCTGCCAGATGTAAAGTTGGGTATAATGTTCAAATGCCTGCGGAGGGAAATGTTCACTGCTTGGCAGCGTCGCTGTAAATCTATCTATGTGAGAACAGAGCTACACTCTGTTAAAGCGAACCCAACTGAATGGACAAAGAGAGGTTGCCAATAAATGCGTGAGATTATTTGGTCTCATCTGCCAGACACTATTCTTGGGATGGAAAGTCATCCAAACGTTATCAAGTCCAAATAAACAGTGAACAGTCATGAGCTTAATTTGATCTTTGGGAAGAAATTATGGATAGCAAACAAGCCTGTAAGAAAAATATATACGAAAACGTCAATCTCGCGATTTCATAGTCCTCTGTACTGTCAACAAATTCAAGAAATCCTCAGCATAACACTACGCTCAGATATGGAGTTAAGAAAACATTGTGTGGTCCTGATGTGACCTGTATGTGTCCATTGGGTTCTGAATTCAGTAAGCTAAATTTATAGAGCACAATAATAATGACTACAACAAAAAATCATTTCAAATATTAAATACATTTAAATTCAGTGGTATATTCTGTACCACTAGTGTCATCAAACGGAATTGCAAAATTTAGTTTAAAGGGATGGTTAACTCAGAATAAAACTTCTGTCATAATTTACTCACCCTCATATGGAAGCCCATTTCTGCAACTGAATAAAATAAATAAATAAATGGATAAATAAAAGGATTTTTTTCAGAATTGTGAGATATAAACTTGCAATTTCAGTAAAGTCAGAATTGCGAGACAAGACCTTATAATTGCAATAAATAAAGTCTGAATTGTGGAATAAAAACTCACAATCTAACCTTCTTATAAACTTGCAGTTATGAGTTTATATCTCACAATTCCTAGAACAAATTCTGTTCTGATTTTTTTTTTGTCTCAGAATTGCGAGATATAAACTCACATTTGCATGTTACAAAGTTCTGAGGGGGAAAAAAAAGACTAATAAGTTCTCAAAATTGCGAGTTTGTCTCACAAATCTGTCTTTTTTGCACAACTGCATGTTATAAAGTCAGAATTCCAAAATATAAACTTGCAATTCTGAGAAAAAAAAAAAATAAAAAAAATAAATTTAGAATTTATTTATCAGAATTGTGATTTTATTTTAGTTTATATCAGGCAATACTGACTTTATAACTCGTGTCTGCAAGTTTATGTAAAGCATTTCTGGGAAAAAAGGCAGAATGTGAGTTTATATCTCACAATTCTGACATAATTTCTCAAAATTGCGAGTTTGTATGATGCAATCCCGAGAAAAAAGTCAGAATTGCAAGATGTAACAAATTTATGAGAAAAAAGTCAGAATTGTGAATTACCTTGCTTACTTACTTATTATTTATTTATTTATTCAGTGGCACAAACAGGCTTCTATACCCTCAGGTTGTTCCTTGAATTTCTTATAGCTGAAGATATTTAGAATAATGTAACTAAATAGTTGATGGTAGCAATTGACTTTCATAGTATGAAAAAAATAAAAAAAATAAAATAAAAAAAAAAACACTATGGAAGTGAATGGCTACCATTTGGTATTTGGTTACCAACATTTTTCAAAATATCTTCTTTTGCGTCCAACTCTCAGGTTTGGAACAAGTGGAGGGTGAGTAAATGATGACAGAATTAAATTTTTTAGGTGAACTATGCCTTTAAATGGCCATTCTGGGCTGGTGAAACAATTCGGTACTACTTGTTATTTGGTCACTTTAAGGCTTGTTCAGTGCTAGTATAAATATGATACAAACCTCAAAATTCCAAACTTATATGGTCACGAAATTCAAACATTGTAAGAATTAACATGAGGCTAATTTTATAAAATAATAATAATAAAAAAGTCAACATTTTCTTCAGTAATGAACATTATGGTCATTATGCCCTTGAAAGAGTTTACAATCTGGGAGACATGTTACATTCTAAACGTCGCAATGACCACAAATTCAAGATGACAACACAACGTTCTACATCCTTCAACTCTTCAACATTTCTATGCATTTCTATCAACACCTAAACACTGTGGTCATATGGTACAATTTGTATCTCTCAGAAAATTCCCACCAAAAAATAGTTGTAATTACAAGTTCTACGAGGAAGTGGGTATCCCATAATTGAGGTAATTCCCTCTATTACCCTATATCAGGAATTAGCATGAACAAATAAGCATAAAGGATTAGCAACAATTTGAAGAAAATAAATTTAAAATCTGTTTATAACAACTTGCCTGAATGATGTTTGGTTTAATGGCACAGACATCTGAAGAGGACTCTATTGCCCCCTGCAGTAATTAGGTTTGTTATTGCGCGTTAAGTACAGTATGTTCCTCTGGGCTGCACGTTGGCAGTTCTTAAGCGTCCAGAAAGCCATGTCATAAAGTGGTCAAGAGCCATTTCGCTCGTAATGTTTTAAAGTTTGTCCACTATAAAATGACATGTCTAGATTATAAATTTTCATAAGAACACTGAGTAGATAAAGACATGTTGGAGCACTCGGACAAAGAAAAACAAACAGACAAATAGAACCAGAGTTTGAACTTTTGTCCTCTGCCCAGGAGCAGCATTTACTTTGCCATCAACCATGATAAACAAACTGAAGGGCAGTTGCGTTTCACATAATTGCTCGGGCAGAAAATGTCCATTACAGCATGTTTTGCTTGGCACTTGGAGTCGAACTTTAAACTTTCTGAGAAAAAAAAAAAATGCGGGGCCGTGCTGGAAGCTACAATGGTTTTGTAATTAACGCTTGGGTAGGAAAGCCAGTCACTGCAGGTCTCTGTTTGGACAATATATCCTCTTTCTCAGTCCCGCACAGATGGTATCAAAAGAAGACGAAGACGAGGAGTTTCTTGGGCAAACAACGGCAGCAAACACTCAAACATAGCTGACCCTAAGAGTCAGCAATCCATCTTATTCTTAATCACTGCTTTCTGTTGTCCTGATGCCTCAATGAGACAATGTGACCCGGGTTACGTATCTTTGCAACAATGCCGAGGCAGATTGTGTTGCGTGCCCTTGTTTAATAGGCTTATCTATCTCAGTTGGTGTGCACTGCTCTGCCTCTCGCTGACCACACCATTTGTCCACACTTCACATACCGTTATCCTTTGCCTAAGGCTCCACTGCACAATCGAGTGCCATTTGGAAAAAGGAAATTTGGACAACCTTTCCACGAAACTGGTGACATACTCCATCCCTGCTGTTGGAAAGCAAGAAGAATTTCCCAACTTCCCGAGTGCCACTGGACAGATGCTGTTACTCTTTCCCTGGGACTTGGCAAAGCCCTGCCGCGAAATATTTCCAAAACTTTTGTGTGCAGCTGTGCCTCCCATTTGTCAAATCTTGTCTTCAAGTGGCGGAAGCAACCCTCCAGAATCCCGCTCTAATTACAAGGCACAGTGCACAGTCTTATTGGAAGGGCAGCCGCACGGCCCTCTCGGGGCTTAAGTACTCAACATGTGGCGAGTGGGGTCTCCATTCTGGCTTACATCAGCCCCCAAAATAACAAATGCCATCCTGATTTCAACAAATGTAGTGCCTTTTACAATAAATGCATTGTTTTAGTTTTTCATATTTGGGTGGTTCTTACAGGCACTTTTGGTCCTGTGGACTTTTTGAAATTGAATCTTAAAATGCTTTTAAAATCCACTACAGAGAAATTATGTCATGATTTGTTTCCCTGAACTGGTATAAAAATGTCACATCTCAACATACTTTACATTGTAAAAGAAAATAATTCAGGGTTGCAAACATTATTTTGTTGAGTTCAGCTGACATAATAATATTGATCATTCATTGCATTAACTTGTATATATATATATATATATATAGTTAACACACACACACACAAATACGTATTTTTTACTTATTTTTAAGTAATTTTTAGAAATATAAATATGGATAGATAGATAGATAGGTACTGTCTTTTTGTACTTTATATAAATATGGATAGATAGATATATAGATAGATCTGTCTTGATCTAAGAAATTAAATACAACAATAAAATCAATGACATATAAAACAAATAAATGACATGCTGAAAAGCATGTTGTTAATCGCCAACAATCAATGAGAGGACCTCATATTTCTACTCAGACTGAGAGTTCTTTAGCAATTGGAACATGCTAACGGCAATAAACTTGTTACAGTAAATATAGACGTGATGACAGATGTGCTATCAGCCTTAAGTGTCATTCCAGGCATTTGAATTTCCTGCTCTGTTTATATTTCCACACCATCACTGTATTGGTTTGGGACAACTCATGTGCATCCACTCAAGCCATAAATTAGCATTTACAATGGCCAAAGTGATAAATAGTTCTTGTCGTTTTGGCAGGGAGTGCTGGGTTTAGCAAGCATGCAGCACAGAAAAGGAAGTGATTTATGGAGTGTTCTGGTTCAGCTGGAAGTTGATTGCACTTTTAGTGTTGTGTATGAGATTTTTATTCTCATATTGTCCACACAATGGTTGATACTCATACTTGTGTCATAGTAGTTTATGCGAGGCTAGTCAAAAAGTATTTAGAAACTCTTTTATAGAACATCTAAAAAATATTAAACATGCAAACTTTGAGATCATTTATACAGTACTAGTAGGCTTAAATATGACTAAATTAGCAGATTATGTATTTTAAATATTTTGAGAAAATAAAATACTGGTAGTGTATCCTGCACTATACATTTTTCAAATTAAAAAAATACAATGTCCATTCCCCAACATTATAGCACCACCTGCCTCAGGTTAGCACTAGCATTTAGCAAATCATGTTTGACTGCTGTAACTAGTGATGCAAAGCCCGATTCATTTCTATGAACTGGTTCTTTTTGGACAGTTCAGCTCAGCTCATTGAATCAGTTCAAAAACCAATTAATCAGTTCCTGATGTCATCAAGCAACGATGTTACTACGCATTTATTTTCTAACAACCCAGTGCCATGAATGAAATAGATCAATGAAATAGTCAAATAGAGTAATTTGTGTCAACACATATTGAAACATTCAAATAAAAGTTATTGGTGTGAAAGCATATTGCTTATTATTGCCTTTCATTCACTTAATTTAATTGTGTCTGTGGTCACAGTTTCATTCATGGATGCTTTATGTCAGATACCACTCACCAATAGTTAGAGTTTTTTCATGATGCGCCATCAATCAACCATATTGGTAGCACTGAACATAAACAATGCCACTGAAAAGATCTAAACTTTCATATTTTGCTGATTATTGCTGCTGAAAATGGTCAATTATTGTCTTGTTTTGGGCTGTACTAATCGGTTGGAGTGGACAAAAAAATCATTGGCATACTTTAGACTGACAAAAGAGACTGAGGGAAAAAAGGCATTTTTGGTTGGCCAAACTGAACCAGGATTTCCAGGGCAAGAATATTGACAGCAATTGCTTTTTTTTCCCCCTTATCATTTACATCAGGTAGTTTGTCAAAATATTGTGCCCTTTCCTCCTAAGTCATTCTCTATATGATTTAGCAGCTTCCACATGTTTTTTTTTTTTTTTTTTTTTTCTCCATGGGTTAGACAGCATAAATCAGCAGAACAACATTTTCAGTAGTACATTAACTGTGCAATCTATGCTGTTGTTTACATTTGAGTATTGCCAGTATGGCCACACATCTGGGTAACTGACAAAACTGTGACGTAAGTGCAAACCCATATTGACTAGCCTACAACTCGGATAGGATTTCTAAAAGTTTTGCACATACAGCACACATTACAAACACTGATGCACAAATGCAGATATATTCTATATATCTAAAGTATAAAGAAAGCATAAACTCTATGATTTCCCTTACAACTTAAAATATAATTTGCGTGCACAATAAATTAAAGTAAAATGTATTTACATCTCAAGACATAAATGTTTTTGCAGCTTAATTGTTATTTACACTGAACAAAATTATAAAAGCAACACTTTTGTTTTTGCCCCCAACTCAAAGATCTAAGGCCATTTCTATGTACACAAAAGGCCTATTTCTCTCAAATATTGTTCACAAATCAGTCTAAATCTGTGTTAGTGAGCACTTCTCCTTTGCCGAGATAATCCATCCACCTCACAGGTGTGGCATATCAAGATGCTGATTAGACAGCATGATTATTGCACAGGTGTACCACTAAAGGCCACTCTAAAATGTGCAGTTTTATCACACAACACAACGCCACAGATGTCACAAGTTTTGAGGGAGTGCAGGAATGTCCACCAGAGCTGTTGCCTGTCAATTTAATGTTCATTTCTCTACCATAAGCCATCTCCAAAGGCGTTTCAGAGAATTTGGCAGTACATCCAATTGGCCTCACAACTGAAGACCACGTGTAACCACACCAGCCCAGGACCTCTACATAAAACTTCTTCACCTCTAAGATTGTCTGAGACCAGCCACCCGGACAGCTGCTGCAACAATCAGTTTGCATAACCAAAGTATTGGAGGTAAGCTCATCTGCATGCTCGTTGTTCTCATCGAGGTCTTGACCTGACTGCAGTTCGTCGTCGGAACCGACTTGAGTGGGCAAATGCTCACATTCGATGGCGTCTGGCACTTTGGAGAGGTGTTTTCTTCATGGATGAATCCCGGTTTTCACTGGTGTTCCAGTTCCTGCCAATATCCAGCAACTTCGCACAGGCCACAATCAACAACATGATTAACTCTATGCGAAGGAGATGTGTTGCACTGTGTGAGGCAAATGGTAGTCACACCAGATACTGACTGACCCCCCCCCTCAATACAGTAAAACTGCACATTTTAGAGTGGCCTTTTATTGTGGCCAGCCTAAGGCACACCTGTGCAATAATCATGCTGTCTAATCAGCATCTTGATATGCCACACCTGTGAGGTGGATTGATTATCTCGGAAAGAAGAATTGCTCACTAACACAGATTTAGACAGATTTGGGAACACTATTTGAGAGAAATAGGCCTTTTGTGTACATAGAAAAAGTCTAAGATCTTTGAGTTCAGCTCATGATAAATAGGGGCAAAAACAAAAGTGTTGCATTTATAATTTTGTTCAGTGTAATAACAGTCATAATAAGCATATTTCTACTCTGTGTCTCAGGCTTGCACAGTATCGTCAACCCTTTGGTATCTTCGGTAATCCTCTCCAAACTTTGACAGTGGAGTGGACTGAACTGGCTCACTCGGTTCGGTTCTCATTCGGATGTGCTACTTCGGCTGCTCATCAGTGCTGAAATGAAGTTCGATTCAGTTTGACTTAGTGAACCGGCACGTCCGGTTACTTCCTGAGAAACAGCTCAGAAGAACAATTAGTTCAAGAATCAAACATCACTAGCTGTGACTGGCTTCTAAATTTTCCTGCCTAACCACGTATCAGCAACGTTATTCATTACCACAAAGCAACAAAATGCCGATGTTAGCTTTAGCTTTGCAGGTGTTTGACTGTCAATAAAATAGACTCCTGACAACCAAATGGTAACCAGTGCTATAACTGTGTGCATTTAGTTTGACCATGATAAGTTAATTACAGGCTGTAAGTGGGCTGACAAACTGAAAGTCTTTATTATTAGTATGTATTTTTATTTATTAGTTTAAAGAAAGCTGGCATCCTTATAAGTATAAAACTCATAAATAACAGGCTAATGTTAAGTCTTTAACCACCGTTAGACATTACACACAAACACATAAAGCCTTTGTAAAAAAAAACAAAACAAAACATTAGAATGTCAAGCATGAGGTTAAATCTGTGAAGTTTGTAGGACATAAACATAGACCATTTTATGCAAATGAAGATGTCCTGCTTCACGGTAAATACATTATCTATGTGAATTTGAGCTTTTTAAGATTCACAGTTCTGATTGCCAGACATTTTCCATGCTGTTGACCTTACATTTAAATTTATTTAGCATGGATGTGATTTGTTTTGCCCATTCATTACTTAGGAACGGATTACCAAACAGCTGATGTTTAATGGACATAATCGGATAAGGAGGTCTGGACAAAATTATGAGCATTGTCGCTGCACAGGTTATCAGGTTAGCTCGTAAGACTTAACACAAGCAATTATTTATTGAACAAGTGGGTAATCAGCTCCTAAAATATGAGGCACATAAAGATTGCATGAGTGTCAGTTGTGGTCACGTCAATCAAACTCTATCTGCGTTTTTTAAAGGTTGTAACTTGGGCTCAACAAAACAAGAAATGTCCTCCGAAAAGGGCTGCAAACGTAGCAGGCATTACTTATTGATCAAGTCATTATCTTTGGGGTCATTTGGATTTGGGCGGGAAAGTAAATTGCCTGTGTTTTCAGCCTTCTCTTCCTCAGCAGTGGTTTGAACTGAATTGGATTGGGGTTGACTCGGCTGTCCACTCCAGCCTCATGAATGATTGAGAGCGAATGAAGCAAGAAGCTCTCATAAATAAACACAAGTCTGCTGCTCTCGCTGCCTGGACCCGAGCGCGGTGTTACTGTGCAGGAAACATAAGAAGACGGGGCCCACAGTCTCTCAAATTAAGCCTTTCAGTCTGAGTTAATGCACTGTATATCATTACCATACGGAAGCGGACCAGCAGTGAGGCACTGTGAGCTGGGGAGACTCTTCATGTGTCGCTCATGACAGCGAGGGAAAGAGGTAACATGCACTTTGTAACCTTGACTAGCACACATCTACTTTTTTTTTTTCTTCACTCTCTCAGGGAGTACTGTAGATGGAGTCTGTATACTTTGTAACCCCTAGCCAACAAACACACAGAGCTGCAGAAAAAAACTACAAGGGCAACTCATTTTCTTCAACAAGTCGCACAGGTTCACAGAACAGGGCAGCAATGATGCTTTAGCAAATCACTGCTAATAAAATCCCAGTGATTGTGCATTTCATACAAGCTTGAGCTGCTAAAAAATAATCATACTGTGCTTGTCTGCACCGAAGGCTTTTATGCCTGTGCACTGCCTAAATTTTAATGCCTGGGTCCCTTGGTGTCTTACCTATAGAAGGGTCTATATGTTTATTCTCGGTTGGGGTCCGAGTGTTGCCACAGGATGAAATCAGTCAGAAACAGAATAATGCCTGAGAGAAAAGACCTGCAGCATCAGGATTTGGAAATCAAATTTGGCCTCTGTGGACAGCTAGTGTTTTTTTGTGTGTTTGGTTTGTGGTCTAGGTTAGAGCAAGTACAAGATGCTTTTATTAGATTTGGAGAGAAACTGGCTGAACTTAAGTACTTTAGCTGTTAACTTGAGCACATTTTCCATTGGTGTGACATTATACCTTAGCTTAGAGATGCATAGTATTAGATTTTTGCCGATATCCAATATGCCAATATTTGCCTATAGCTGAGATATTTCATTTTGTTTGAAAATAACAAAGAGACTATAAACTAATTATTTGTAATCTTTTATTATAAATTTTTATTATATATTTTTTTTTCTTTTATTATGAGAGTACACTAAAAGCTTTGAAACTATAAATCAACTATAAATCTTATTATATATATATATATATATATATATATATAATTTTTTTTTTTTCAGACAGATGCAATGGTAGCAACCATAGCATTACACATTTTATTTCAAGATTTAGTGTTCTAAAGCAAAATTTTGAAAATCTTTTAGAGATTGTATTTAATTTAAAAAAAAAAACACATTAATGAATACATTACATTTACATTGTCATTTTGCAGATGCTTTTATCCAAAGTGACTTACAAATGAGGAAAATGAAAGCAATCAATATCAACAAAAGAGTAATGCTCATAACATATATACACGTGCACTGAAAAAAAAAACACAATTTGTTGAGTCAACTTAAAATAATTTGTTACCCTGCTGCATTAACATTTTAAGTTCAGTCAACTCAAATACGTCTATTCAAGTTGAAATGTTAAGTTGTACTAAGTGACAACTTATTTTATTCAAGTTGACTAAACTAAATATTAGAGTAAGTTAAACTTAACTGCTGTGTTTGTTACTCAGCTGCCTTAAAATTGTAAGTTGTTTTTTACAGTGTGTAAAATCATTTACAAGTGTCATATTTGCCATTTTTTTTCACGTAAGCTATAGCTACTGACCTTAAAATCAAAACATACTTGTGATTTTAAAACATCAATTACTGCTGTATTTATTCAGAAATCTTAACGCTATTTGTGTATTTTTCTTGAAATTTATTTCAATTACACTGTAAAAAAAAAAAAAAACATTTGTTAAATCAATTTAAAATAATGTTACCCTGCTGCCTTAAAATTTTAAGTTCAGTCAACTCAACAAGTTTATTCAAGTTGAAATGTTAAGTTGTACTAAGTGACAACTTCGATATTCGAGTTGACTAAACTAAAAATTAGATTGCAAAACTTAACAGCTGTGTTTGCTACTCAGCGACCTTAAAATTGTAAGTTGAATCAACTCAAATATCAAAGTTGTCACTTAGTAAAATGTAAACTAAACGTTAACCAAACTTTTTTTTTTTTTTCTTTAAATTGACTGAACTTAAAATTTTAAGGCAGCCAGGTAACAAATTATTTTAAGTTGACTCAACAAACTGTTTTTATTTTATTTTATTTTTTTTTTTAAACAGTGTAGGCCAACAGCACCCCCTAAGTAAATAAAATGCCTTTTGGACCTAGGGGCTGTTGTTGTTCCTGCTGCATGCGCCAGCAGTGTTGCCAAGTCCACATTTTTCCTGCAGAACTGGGCTACTTTTACACTATTGCCAAGGGTTGTTTTTCATGTTAAGTTAAAGTGACCCCAATAACATAATATTCAGCCTCAGGAATGCTAATTTTGCCAGGGGAACCTTGCCAAAAAAACATGTATTTAATCCCCCAGAAAGTGAATTTTACCAGCATCCCCCACTCACAACATGATTGGGCTACTTTTAAGCTAGTTTTGAGTAGCAATTGGCCAGGTTTTGTTGTGAAAACCTGGAAACCCTGCACACTAGTGACTGTTTACTCTATAGCACAACAGACTTGTCATTCTGTACTTGCATTCTCAGATTAAAAATGGCAAACCAAAACAGTTTATCTAATCACCATTCAGGTTAAATTTCGCTTCAAGAATGACCACACTGCTGACATGACCCTGAGGACATGTGAGTCATTTGTCTTGCCGATAATGTTCCAATTATTATTATTATTATTTTTTTTTGATAATAGTGTAATTTAGCAATGTAAAACTGTGGTATCAGGGTTTTTAACGCCACACTTACAGTTAAATCACCTGAGCAATAATGTTAAATGTTTCTGTTGCACATTATTATTATTATTATTATTATCTTTTTTTTTTTTTGTCTTGTAGTTAGTGTAAATTGTCACTCTAAATTATAATATAATGACTTGTGAATGATAATTATTCACAATATGACAAAAATAGTTTGCTACTACCACATTTTGCAATGGTACAAGAAGAAAAAAACATAGGCAGCGGGCCATTTGTAGAGTCCATTAACGTTGCAATGCATTTGCCAAGCATTGACGTCTGTGATAAATACTTGAGTAGAGTATCTTTTTGACCCCATGATGAAACTCTACCAGTGATAAATAAATATGTGGGTATTTAGTCTATCAAAACTAAAGCAAAGACATTAACAAAATGGATATGTTTATATGTGGGATTTGTTGTCGAGCTACTGCAATTTAAAAGTCAGATTGCCTGTTTGTTTATCACAATTGTGCGAGAGTGTGTGTGTGCTTCTTTTTAAAGTTTTGAGCGTTAGATGAAAGACGCAAAAGAAAAGACTAAAGCGTAAATTATTTTAAATGGCTAATTCAAAAGCTACATCTTTTCGCTTGTAAACACCATCAAAAGATCTGAATTTGTGAGTCATAGGAATAGGTAATTAATTCATATGACCTCTTTTGGATATTCCTAGATGACATGAAATTTCTCAGAATTAATTAATCTCTCTCTCTTTTTTTCCCCCCTAGAGGGATGAAAGTCAATAATAGAAGTGCATTAAATTAATTTGTATCTGTTTGACTAGTGTTTGTTTACACATATGTGATATAAGCTAATAAAAAATATAGAAGATGAAATGTAAAGACAATACATTACATAAAACACAAAACTCGTTCAAAATTCCACAAACCTAAGAAGTGCAATGTGGTTATAAAACAACTATAACCTTATATCTATCAAATTATTATTTTTTTTTAGCTAAAGGGTGGAGCTAAACTATAAGCAATTAGAACAAATCCATAAAAAAAACAACAAAACTAACGTTTTCATGTCATTTGTTTCTCATTCCCATCCCTTTCTGGTCCCTTGGCCATGGCATTCATCACGCTAACATGGTCCAACTGCGGTGACTTTTGCCATTTTTTGTTTTGTTCTGATTTACCATTACATTCTAACTAGATTTGTGACACAAATTGTTATATCGTCACAATGGCCACAAAGGTTAGCGCCATTTAGCTTTCCAAATAGCGACTGGTATTTCAGCTTTGTCTCGCGCTCCTAATTCCTTTATGGGGCTGTGAGAGACCTGCAGAACACACGGCTAAATAGCAGTGACTGGGGCTGCTCTGAAAGGCAGCGCGGCTTGTGGGTTTTGCCTGGCTAATGTGGGACTTTGGGCAGGGAACGCGAGAACACAGCGAGGGGTGGCCCCCGCAGGACAATGGCCCCTGTGTGGGGAGCGTCAGAAAGGGGGTCAAGAATCAAAATGCAGATGACATTTGCAGTCGGCAGATTGATACAGCACCATTGATTCCCGGACTGGCTGCTCATGATCTGAATTGCAAATGATGAGCGGCTTTGGCCTCTCTGCTGTCCGTCGGCCGACGACGGGGCTGTTCCCACAGTGTGCGAGCCCCCTCCCTTTACCCCTCCTGAATTAGCCCTCCGCCCCCAGAGCAATGGGTTTGGTCTCCCAGGCCAGAGCCTTGTCTGTGGGGGACACAGCTAGCTCATTGTCTGCCACACCATGGAAGGGAAGGCCGGGAGGACGCGGTAGCTCTAAGGTGCACCCAGCCCACCCCCCACCCCACTCGCAAAACCTAAAAGGGCCCCTCGACTCTAGCCAGGGAGAGAGGGAGCTCGCCTCATTTAAAACCCAATTAATGGGCTTTCTCCTTTTAAATGTGTTCCATAAGTGGGATTTGCTGGCTTTCCGGAGATTTCTCTTTTAAAAAAAAAAAAAAAAAAGAGAGAGAGAAAAAAGTCAATACGCCCCATTTATTCTGAGCTGAGGTTAAACTGTTGAGATTCAAAATGGCCTTAAAGTGGTTTTATGAAACAAGGGCCACTGGAAACCTTTCGTTAGCTTTGTGCGATATTGAACTTTAAACTGGATTGATTTGAAGATTTGCTTTTCTTAACACATTAGTGCATTTAGTATTCTGCTCCATTAGTGCTAGTACAAGCTAAATCGGTTTGTGCATGTTTAAAAGGATGTAATGGGGTCGATACCTAAGGATATTATGTGTGTTGGTTTTGTTTTTGGTTTAGACCAGCACTGGAAATTTAGAAACTCTACTTTTGTTTCTTTTTGCTATCCTACCTCTAGTTGGCTCTTTGGCTTTCTTAAAGTATATGTTATTGTATTTCCTGCCCCCTGATTCTGTACAGTATAATTTCAGTGTCTTTAAGCTGTGTAATTTGAGTGTGTGCATGGATGTTGTCTCTGCAAGCTTTGATTTTGGACTTTTCAAACTTTTGACTGTCAGCACGTCCGGTTCACTTTGTAGCTTTTTCTTGCCAAGAACTACCCACTTAGACAGGAAGAGGCCTATCACTGTTTGTTTTGTTGTGTAAATGTGCAGTTTGGGAGCTGATAAATCTAAAAATGAGAAAAATGGTCTAAAAAAAGTTTTTTATAGAATAAGAATTAGAATAAATATTCTAAACAAAACTCTAAATATCTTCTGAAAATTTGATGCCACTATAGTTCACTGCACAGTAAGGTTAAGTGTAGTAACCATGTTTTTTTTTTTTTTTTGGCGTATTGATTACATTTGTAAAACCACAGTTTTACTAAAAAACTATGATTAGAATGTTAGAACCACAGTTAATTTGTAGTTACATGGTTTAAGTATAATAACCATTGTTTTTCTTTTTTTTTTTTTGTCGTAAAACCATGGTTAATTTTCGTAAGGGTATAGCTAATATCATTATGTCTATAATAACAAATTTCCTGAAAATGTATGGATCAGTTAGATCACAATTTTAAGATATTATGATTGTTATGTAAGGGATAATGCACAGCTACATGTGCATTAAACGATTGTGGAGGCCAAGAATGGTGGCTTCCACAGAGTGCATTAAAATCATTTAAAGAATTTGCAGATAATGTACTTACCCCCTTGTCATCCAAGATGTTCATGCCATTCTTTCTTCAGTTGTGCAGAAATTATGTTTTTTTTTTTTTTTTTTCACAGAAAACATTTCAGGATTTCTCTCCATATAATGGATATGTATGGTGCCCCAAAGTTTAAACTTCCAAAATGCAGTTTAAGTCCAGCTTAAAACGATCCCAGCCAATGAAGAAGGGTCTTATCTAGTGAAACGATCGGTTATTTTCTAAACAAATTGACAATTTATATACTTTTTAACCACAAATTCTCATCTCTGCAATGCACATGTGTAGTCTGTGTGATCCGGGTCAATATAGTTAGGGTATGTTGAAAAACTCTCATCTTGTTTTCGTCTTCAACTTCAAAATCGTCCTACATTGCTGCAGAACTACCAACCCAATGTTTACAAATCGAACAAAGAAGATCAAACGCCTTTTACAACAAAAAAAAAAAGGTAAAACAGTGTTGTAGGACGTTTTTGAAGTTGAACTCGAAAACAAGATGTGAGTTTTTCGACATTCCCTAACTGTATTGACCCGGATCACACAGACTACACATTGCAGAGACGAGACTAGATGAGCATTTTCGGTTAAAAAGTATATAAATTGTCAATTTGTTTTGAAAATAACCGATTGTTTTGCTAGATAAGACCCTTCTTCATCGGCTGGGATCGTTTAGAGCCCTTTGAAGCTGGATTTAAACTGCATAATGGAAGTTCAAACTTTGGGGCACCATTCATATCCATTATATGGAAAGAAATCCAGAAATGTTTTTCTTAAAAAAACATAATTTCTTTCCGACTGAAGAAAGCAAGACATGAACATCTTGGATGACAAGGGGGTAAGTACATTACCTGTAAATTTTTGTTCTGAAAGTGAACTAATCCTTTAATGCATAGATAGCAATGCATTATCCTGCTTATATACCACGGTGTAATAAATGTTTTAATGCATTCCTGCTAGCAAATTTGAAATCAAGTTTTCAGATAAACCATGGTATAATCAGTGTTAGTTCAAATGCACTGGGGTTATATCATAATTCAAGCAATTTTTCTTTCATAAATATTCAGTCTGTTCTCCCTCAGTGCTCCTTACCCTTTTTCACAGTGTGTGATGGTCTTGCATTTAACTAGTCTCCTCTCTTTGACCCCTGAATCTCAGCAGCTAATGTTTGCTATTCCAATCAGCCACATTGTCTGTGCCTCTACCAAGCAGTGACCCCGGGGTGGCCGACTTCAAGGCTAGCCACAGCGGCTGGCAACCCTGTGTTTGCTGTAAACACTGATTGGCAATTCATTAACCTTACAAACATTTTCCCAAGGAGTTTCTTAGGGGCGTGGTAACAATTCCAACTTAAGGAGTACTTGTGGTTTAATGGCAAACACTGGCCCGGGGAATTGATTGAAGGAGCTAGTAGTGGAAAGGCAAATATAAGTGTTGAACCTGTGCTACCAGCTACTGCTAAGCACTGCTTCAGGCCACGACCTTGAAAGTTGTTCCTGCACTCTCTCAGTATTTTGGGGGTAAATGGAGCACTGGCTTACCTAGTTTTGGATATCCTATAAAATCTAGTTCTTGAGCGGCTCCTCTTGAGACTTTGATGCTATACAGCTAATATCGCTAAAGGCAGTGTCCCACTGGCCCAACTTGAAACAGCAAGCTCATTTTTGCTGACATATTACTTTCCTCTCTCAGGTCTGCAATGCTTGCTAATTAAGAATGAAAAAGGGGGAACGGACTAAACAACTGCCACTGTCGTCTCTCTCTGATTCCAAGACAAACACCCCATTTTTGCAGCAAATCAAAGCAAACTTTGGCAATATAAAAACATCAGTGTTCCAACCGTAATGTTATGAAGCTACAAGAATATTTTGTTGTATTCAAAGAAAAGAAAAATAATGACTGTATTCAACAGTTTGTATTTTGCGCCTTGTGAAAAAGTTTCCTCAGGTACGTTTTTGTCATGAGATCAGGAAGAACTAGCTAGTTAACAAATTAAACAAGAACCACCCTCAATCTTTTAATTGAGGAGGGAGATAATATCCTTCATTAAAAAATAAAAAGAAGATTTATACCCTTTTTGGCTTCAGAATTGAAATATTCTTAATAATCCTAGGGATCTCACTAAAGCCATTTCAAGGAATATTGTGCCATAAGCTTCATCTCAACAGTGTTGACTAGCTTGCTAGATTTACCCTGCCAAATAAAGCTGAAATATGTCATTGAGCTCTGTGCAAAAGCATCCATTACATGACACTTAGGACTCTATTAAAAGCTATTGTGCGGTCTGTTTGCAGTGGCATTCTTGACAATAATCCCTCCACGATACTCAATGTAATGTCATCCATCCATCACTAAGAGGATCTCACGACAAACTGCAGACTTGTGACAGAGCCCCATCTTCACTTTGAACATATAAGTAACAGCAAGGCGCAGAAAATCGACCTAGCCCCGGCACTGTCATGGCCTGGGTAAGAGTGAATGACACAGGCCTAAGCCCAAAGCGCATTACACCATCTTACCGGAGTACCTCTGGCTGCTAATAGAGAGCGATGGAACATATCCCCCGTGCAATAATAACAGGGATCGGGGGAGAAGCCCCTTTGAGGCCTGTCACCGGCTTTGACAGGAGCCCTAAATTTAATCCTCAAACCTGCTGGGTTGCAGAGAAGCTAAGCAGCGGGAAAGCCACCCATCACGTCGAGCAGCCCGTCTGACTTTCAAACGACCTGTCACAAAAAGCTTTAAAGCTGATGACAAATTCATTTCACACCGTTGCACCTGGGAGGCTGATGATTGTTCAGGCGAAATACAAGTACACGACTAATCTATGATGTAATTATTACTGCATTCAAAGAACCATATGATGAACTTGGCAATCCCTTCTCTGTACATTGAAAGTAGTGATTGAAAGACAAACTGGTCAGTTGGTAAACAAGACTAGCTTGACAAAGTCTTGTCTGAAGTTAGAAAGCTATATAGACAAATGGTGAATGTGATTTGACCAAGTACAACATGGTTCTGGATCAACATTCCAATCAACTAATCAGAACTGAGGGCTATTTTTGCAGGAAATGTCAGTTTTAGGCTTACGATCAGGGTAAGGTGATTCCCTTGTTAAACAGCTAACATTTTCCTCTGATTTTAGGAATAAATTATGGGTAAGGTTAGGTTTAGGGGTAGGGGTTGGGTTAAGTCTATATTTTTGCACAGTAATGTTGATCCAGGATCAACAAAAGATGTTGATCCATGTGATGAGTGATTGGTAATGTATGCTGGGGGCATTGATAGACAAAGTCAGAAAAGCCTACTTTTCATGTTTGCTGGGTGTAAATTGACTCTAAATTGACAAACTCTTGTCAATAGAAACAAACTCTTGTCAAAAGATGCCAAGTCAAAGAGTCTGAAGGACTGTGATAAATTTGTGTGAATGTTGCTTGAAAGTTCTTGGAATCAGGAAAGATTTCGAGATTTTGAATGAACACTAAACTAAGTTTGTACAATGCCGGTTTGTTGGCTTTGTCAAGCCTGCATAATCAATAGTAATGTGCAAATCAATCTAGAATCAATTTACTTTGCTCAACCAACAGGGGTTTGCCCAATTTTTCCTTTTTACTGAGACGGAGTTCGCCATTCCAAGGCAGTCTGATATCAGTTGATTATGTGGCGACATCTTTGAGACAGCATAGCCTAGCAAGGAAAACTGATTTTCCGTGTGAGTGGAGAGTGGATTGCAGTGCTGGGCTGACCGGGCCTGCAGGGAAGCTGCTCTCTCCTTACCGCAGTGGCATATGCTTCTCCCTCCTCCTCTTAATGTGTGTGCCATGCTAATCGTTTGGTAGTCTGACATCTGGAAACCTCCCAGTGGAGGGCAAAATCGCTCAAGCCTTTTACGCCCAAGATTCCCCCAATATTTGAAGTTGTCACACCTAATCTATAGAAATGAAATGTATTCAAATAAGCGTTGTCCCCCCCTTCTTTCTATCCGACTGACTGTGACTGGGTAAAGCAGTCAGAAGTGTGTTATAGCACCTTTGGCCCTTGTGAACCGTGGTGTCCTCTCATCTCAGTCTACCTGATTTCCATATTCAAAGTCAAAAAGGCAGAAAGAAAAACCTGACAGCATTTAATAGGCGCTTTATGCAAACAACTTTTTGTTGGCATAACAAATTTTTAAGTCCCCAACAAGGACTGTGAAATTTTTCAATAAGTCTTTTTGCTTTTCCCCCCTTATTTCCCCCCGTGTTTGTGAATGTACCTCGGGCATTAAAATTTAATATGAATAATGTATGTATCTTCTGTTACATTCTTTATAAGATTTTGGCAGTCAGTCCATCCTTCCGAGCTTTCAATCATGGGCCCCCTGGGGTCTTGTGGGATACCTGCTCTTTGAAGCCATCTGAGGAGCCGGAGAGAGTGGGGACTGCTGGGAAGAAGGAAAAATCTCACTGCTGATTTATTACATTCCACTAGAATGCCGCCACTATTTAAACGGCAATTGGAGGTGCATTATGCAGACAGGACCCCCATTGAAAGATAGGGAAAGGCTGCTACCACAAGTGAATACATGTGAAGTTTTGTCTGTGTATGTTTTAAAACATTAACTTTTAGTTTTAGCAATTTAGTCTTTTAGATGTTTGAATACAATGTTTTTTACTAGCCAGGTGACAAATCTGTTCATACAAGAACAACTCCGTTTTGAAGAAGCCTACAACATTTTAGATTTTAAGAACTTATGGTTAAAGAAAACTGTTCACCCAAAATTCAGATCTGGTAATAATTTGCTCACCCTCATATTGTTCCAAACCCATATGATTTTATTCCTTCTGTGGCCAACACAAAGCAAGAAGTTCAGCATCATAAAAGTAGTCCATGTGACTAAACAGCTATATTCTATCTGAGGTTGTACAATAGCTTTGCATGTAGAGCATATTGAAATTTAAGTTGCTATTTGATGTAGATTTTGGTAACACTTTAGTTTAGAGACCAATTCTGAGAACCAATGCAAATCATCAGTATCACTGAAGTTACAGATTAAAGAAACAAAGCTAGTGTTTGCGGTTCAGAAAATATAGTATACAAGTACTATGGACTATTATGATTTTGGAGGTAGTTAGTTTCTGGTCACTATGGGTGCTTCTCAATATCCATACTCGTTTCCTCACTCCTCTATCCCCAATCCTATGACCCGGAAACCGATTGAGCTCAGCCATCTTGTAGGACATCTCAAATCTGTAATTGCACTGCAAGGAGGTAAGGATTAAGGAGTGAAGATGCTTCATGAGGAGTCTTGAACGAGGATACACAGGTGTATCCTATGCGGAAGTCTTTTTCAGCAAAAATCTGATGCATGTGTAAATTCTCCTCCCCCTTCACATCTGTTGTAATAATTTACATTTATATTTTACCTTTGCAGTTTAAATAAACCATGCATGTCATATATTTCAACAGGCATCTTTAGCGCAGTTGATGACGCTTTGAAGTGATGCTTGAGTGTTCAAGAATATTCCAATGTTCATCCTTTGAGTTCTCCGTCCTTGTGTCCTTCCCTCGCATCCTGAAGGGTTGAGCTAAGACGTGAGAAAAGGAAGCAAGGAAATGAAACAAGGATGGACAAATAAGAAATGAGAAGCACCCCTTGATTCAGCTGCATGAAGAATAACACCTTAGACAAACTTTTAACCCTTTATTTTATTTAGGCAAAATTAGTAATACAGGAAATGCATGGGGATGAGTAATTGGCAGGATTTTCAATATTTTGCCTCATATTCACTGCACCTTCTTTTCCATCCTTCAAAACCCTCCACATTTTCATAAACATTCATGAAAAACACTTTTCTTCAAGTGCGGGAGATTAAGCCCACTTCTACAACAGCTTTGAGTAGATGACGTTTTGTGTCATTAATTGTATTTCTTTGCTTTCACTCGAGGAGTCAACAGTTGCTAATAATTGGAAAGCTGTCCCCTGTCCTCCAATTACTCTGCATGTGTGCTAAAGAAGCACTTCAAAGACTGTAAAATTTAAGTCGCAACAAGCTCCGCTCGCCATGAGTTAAAGCATGCCTGTGCGTTCTGCGTGTCTGAGCAGGATTTGCATGTATAGTAGAATCGCAGTGGCTTATCTTAAACGCCCCAGTCTGACTTCTACCCATCTGCACATCTGAATTACTGCTGTCCATGTATGAAGAAAAATAATCAGTCCTATCGCTTCTCTCAACACCTCAGCCTATATTCAGGATCTTTTTGTTTACATTTGGAAGACTTTTAGATATAGTTTTTATCTGTTTTGTCGAGGTGAAAGGTAAACAGGACTGACACAGACATAACCCTGACAGGATGCCACATGCACTGAATTATGTAACCTGATATAGTGAGTGATATATCCTGCGTTGGGAAGTTGCAAACTACATGTAGCAACGCCACTTTCTCTGCTTTTAAAATAGGGTAGTGTTTCTAGTAGCAAGCTATTTGCTCAGCCAAGTAATGTATGATTTATCTACAGTTGAGGTCAAAAGTTTACATCCCCCTTTCAGAATAATTCAAAATGTTAACTATTTTACCGAAATAAAAGGGATCATACAAAATGCATGTTATTGTTTATTTAATACTGACCTAGATAAGATATTTCACATAGAAGATGTTTACATATAGTCCACAAGAATAAAATAATAGTTGAATTTATAAAAATTACCCAGTTCAAAAGTTGACATCCCCTTGATTCTTAATACTATGTTGTTACCACAGCTGTTTTTTTTTTTGTTTTTTTTTTTATGATAGTTGTTCATGAATTCCTTGTTTGTCCTAAACAGTTAAACTGACTGCTGTTCTTCTGAAAAATTCTTGAGGTCCCACAAATTATTTGGTTTTCCAGATATTTTGTGTATTTGAACCCTTTCCAACAATGACTGTATGATTTTGAGATCCATCTTTTCACACTGAGGACAGCTGAGAGACTCATATGCAACTATTACAGGTTCAAATGCTCAGTGATGCTCCAGAAGGAAAAACAATGCATTAAGAGCTGGGGGTGAAAACTTTTGAACAAAATAGATATGTGTACATTTTTCTTATTTTGCTTAAATATGATGATGATGATTATTATTATTATTATTATTATTATTATTATTATTTCTTTTTTTTTTTTTTTTTTAGTACTGCCCTTCAGAGGATACAGAAGACAAAAGTTAAATTTACCCTGATCTTTGAATTTAAAAAGGTCTTCTGGAGCATCAGTGAGCGTTTGAACCTTCTGTAATTGTTGCATATGAGTCCCTCAGTTGTTCTCAGTGTGAAGAGATGACTAAACAAAAAACACAGCTGTGGATCATTCAGGTAACTACATAGTATTAAGAATCAAGGGGATGAACTTTTGAACTGGCTCATTTTTATAAATTCGACTATATGCAAACATATTTTATGTGAAATATATTATTCAGGTCAGTACTAAATAAATACATACATACAAAAAAAAAAAAAAAAAAAAAAAAAAAAAAAAAATTGTATGATCCCTCTTATTTAAAATGTGTCTATGATTCTGAAAGGGAGATGTAAACTTTTGACCTTAACTATATCCTTAATTGGCAGATGGTTCACTTTTTGGAGTCTAATTGGCAAGCTAAGCAATCCAAATCAGTTTGAATCATTCAGCCTGTTTACTCAAGGACAGAATCGTTTTGGGTAAAACAATACCACAATGCTTTATAAGCTTTCAAAGTAGTTAGCTACTTTTTCTTGACTTGCAATGTCTCCTCCAAAACAACTTTTTGCTTTTATGTAACATCTGATTCTGTGTAATTAATATTTATTGAATCTATAGGCAACATGCTACTCATTACTGAATGCTCTATTCAACTTGAGAAGCGGTCATGTGACCACTGATTTCTTTTCCTATTGGTCTGACACTTCAAAAGACGCCTCACAACTTGAGCAAAGTGGGTTTCTCCTTTCTTTTATGACCGACATCCTCCCCCACCCTTTTGAAAGCATCAAACACACCTCGATCAAACATCAAAACTTCAAACAAGGTGTCATCCAGCGTCTAGCACTATTTGATGTGGAGAAGGTAATAATGCATATCACATATAAGGTCAATATATTCTAGTGCTATAATATCTCATTGAATGGCCTGTCCTGTGATGCCACCAACAAAGCAAATCGTGAATAATTAAGATGGTCACATCCATTTGACTAATAGTAATCCTGCATTTCAAACTAATTAGTTCGTTTTAAGTATGGAAATTTAGTATGGCATTAAATCCAAATATGCCAAGCAGAAGTACATTGATCATTTAATTTTGAAAATAAATCTATAAGATGTCCTTAACAAGTCGAAATGAGAATGACATATTAAACTTTGTTATTATTGTTGAACTTCCAGCAAATATATCCGATTTTAGTAATACTGCCTACCCCTAGCTTGTGGTAAGTACAAAATTTCAACACTGCACTCTTTGGGACTGTGTGTATCCGTCTAGCCAAGTTGAGGTTGACCACTAACACTTATTGCTTTACACTTTTAAAACAACTCCTCAACCAGCTGCCTGTTTACACAGGAAATCAATTACTTTAGAGCTCAGTCAAATTCCCATCCCACTTCATGGTGAAGCTTGTCTATTTGAGCAGAAATGGCTCCAGCCTTCTCTGGTTTCACCCTGAGTCTTACCCCGAAGTCTCGGGCTTCGAATTGGACCCGGGTGACATTGACCGAGCTGTATCTTTCTGAAGACCAATTTGCCGCACTCCCGGAGGACCCTGAGCTTGTGTTGTTCTTGGCACCGGTCGCCTCTCCCAACCAACAAATCCTGCCTTTTCCAGACCAGTTGGCTCAGAGAGCCACCAGAGGGATGAAGGGAAGACTTGGAGGGGTGTGGATAGAGACTGTGTTTGTGTATGTGTGCGGGGAGACGGGGGATACAGCCTCAGGGCTGGAGCGAGATATTGTATGCTTGTGCATTCAGCCGAAAGGTTTGCGGCCAGCTGCTTAAGGATTTTCTGTGGAGTCAAGATTACCCAGAGTCAATAAAGAGATGTGCAAGAGAGCTGGCTCTTTCTTCCTCTTGTGCATCTTAATTCTGCCTAAAAAACAATAAGGCGTTCTGTCTAAAGGAAGACGTGATTTTTCTCTCTCTCTCTCTCGTCCCCTTTCTAGCCCTGATTTAACTGCAAGTGGAGGGAGATGGAGAGAAGGGAAGCCAAAAGCAACGTGTTTTTTAAAGTCACAGGCCTCAGAAGAGACTGGCCATTCAGAGTGGCCATTCACTGCTGCTTTCTGGGTTGTATTTCCCAGCTTCCTCCGCTCTGAATGGTGTTCTCACAGAAATGTCCTGTCAATAGTCCCCAATCCGTCTTTCCCATTCAGGCAAGGAAGCTTGAGGCAAATCTCAGAAAAATGTGTCTACACCTTGCCAAATAAGCAAGTCAGTGTCTTCCCGCCAGTATACTCCTGATTCTGCCAACTTAAGTTTGCATATCTTTGATCGTTTTAAAGATGATTCACATTTCACGGGATCCCATGCATACAAAGCTCACTATATTTGTTTATTTCACTCTGGCTCTTACAGCACATTGTGGGATTCTCTTTTCTGTAATAGATAAAGTCACTGCTTTAGAATTTCACCAAAATTTGGTTAAAACATTTTGGAAAAGTTTTCAAGTTAGGAGTGCACCTACTGTAAGATGCCTTGAAGTGTATTTTCATGCTGTTCATCTGAAGAAGTTGGAAAGTTATCAAAGGGATAGTTCACCCAAAAATGACAATTCTGTCATTAAATTACCCTCATGTTGTTTCAAACCCATAAGATATTTTTGATGAAATCTGAGAGCTTTCTGACACTGCATAGACAGCAAAATAATTGCCATGTTTAAAGGCCAGAAAGGTAGTATTGTTAATGTGCGTTGACTGACATGGAATAGAAGAAATTGTTGAATAAGGTACTACATAAAATACTTTTTTTTTTTTTTGCACAAAAAGTATTAACAAAAAGGTAACATTACGATTGAACTACTGATGTCACATGAAAAAAAGTTATGTCATGACAACTCTCACAGGGATTGGCATGGTAATGTACATGACAGTGTTAATGTATTTGGTCTTGGAGGAATAGATCTGCTACGCTGCTGTTGCTGCTGCGGCAGAGCAAATACCAAGACTTGCTACTGCCAATACATCCCCAACATGCTGATGTAAGCATGTAAGAAATACTGCTGCTGCACATATAACATATATGAATAACCGCCATAGCATACATGAATCACCTCATAGCAGATCTATACAGGTGGAGCTGGGGAAGGTGAAGGGTTTCTAAAGCATGCTACAAACTGCTACATTGAGCACTAGTCATGTATTTGAATGTTGCGCAGTGAGCTCATTTGACTACTGATACAAGAGAGAACCAATCGGCTGTGCCATGTGCTTATGATGTCATGTTGTCAGATTTAGTTAGACCCATCAGACTGCATTCTAGAGTTTAATGCCAGAACTCTGTATATCATATATATGTATATATTTTTTTTTTAAATGTCACCTTTTCTAGTTAAAATATCTCAAAATGAAATGAATAGAGAGGTAACACTGTAGATAAGGCAATAAAATGTTAAGACTTATTTCCAAATAATAATTTTTAGTAGTAGTAGTGCGTTCAAGTATAAACGGTTGAACATATAAAAATCTGGCAGTACAATTAAAAATATATATATTCTTAGTATTGTATACAGTGTTTCTCAAAAGTATGTTGTATGCAAATTTCCCTATATGAAATTATTGTCATATTAAGTAAAATATAAAATGTAAATGAAAGAGAAAGAGAAAAATGTCTTTGTATAATCACTTGCTAAACCTTTATCAACCAGTGTCACCAAGACCAATCCAACTAGTTTAACCAAGTCTTGACCTGCATTTCTCATAAATTATCCTGCTTCACTTGGAAGTATGATTATTGATCTTAAAAGAGTTTCTAATGCAGTTTAATGTTGACTAACTTTTGTTTTGTTTCTCTAAATGATACATAACTCCGTACCAGACAAGACATTCCCCCATGCCCCTCCATTGTCAAATACTGACCTTCCTCCATGTTTTTACAGCGTGCCTTCAAGGAGGAATTTCAGATTGTGCCATTTTGCCTGACCTCTTCTCTTGGGCCAGTTGAGAAACTTGTCAATGCCTTTGTAGGAACACCTGTGCTTGATGCCTCAACAAGGTACAAAGATCGCATTTCAGCCTCTAAGCCCTCCCTCAACCAAAGGTGCCTTTTCCCAGTTGCAAGAGAATGCAAGCAGCAAAAGAAAAGGCCACCCATCAAAGACCTTTTTCATGGATGGATAATTGCATTTGCCTTCATTTTTGGCAAGGCCATTATGTTTACCATTCTCACCAATCCAAAAAAAAAAAAAAAAGAAAGAAAAAAATTCACAAACCCTGGTGAATCTCACCCCCTTTCCCTTTAGGACGTCGACGGGGAGATCAAACTGATCCAAGCTAAGGAAAACCCCTCCTCAAATTCTTATTTACCAATCAGTCTCAGCTTTAATAAAGCTCTAAGCTATGCCAACAAACACAGGCAGAGAGAAGAAGGAACGGAAAGCGAGAAAGAGAGTGCGAGAGGTCACGCCAAAACCGCTAAGTGTTTGTTCTTCTCCCGCGAGGAAATCTGGGAAAGCCGAAAATATCCCAGAGGCTCCCACTGTTATTGTAAGGCTGGAGGTGGGTGATGCTCTAACCCAGGAGGAGCGCTCGTGGAATGGGAATGGAGGGGCTTTGTTTGGATAATTGTGTTTTTAGATTACACGCTTTACTGAAGTACAGCCACTCCTGCTTTCCTACTCTTACCCTAGGCTTTGTTTTCCTTTTCTTTTTTTCCTTCAAGAGGCCCTCGCAGACGGCAAAAGAAAAAAAAAAAAAAAAGACATAACCGCTGTGTAAAACGTCCATTAATCCTCTTTCCACATGTTTGAAAAGACCGGACCTGACAGTGAGGTAATTCCAGTGAGTCTGGAGGTGAAGAAGGAGAGGTTTGCAGGTGATTTAGTGTGAAAACAGATCAGGCCCCTGAAACAACAAAATCACAATAGAAAATATCTGAACACTCAGCACTGCCAGGTGACGTAATGGGCGTCTAATCTCATGTGACCCAACACATATTTTCAGTGGAGGTGTAATGGCCATACAGTTCCAGGCTATGCGACATTTAGTCCCCTCTCTGCAGATTTGAGTGTTATATTTGCAAGAATGCAGTGAACTGACTTACTCAAACATTTTGTTTAGGGAGTTTTATAAACCAATAGCCATAGTAACCTCTGCAGTTATTTAACCCTGAAACACTTAAAGGAATAGGCCACCCAAAAAGTTGAATAGGACTTTCTTCTTTCAGACGAACACAGTTGGAGTTCTATTAAAAAATGTCCTGGCTTTTCCAAGCTTTACAATGGCAGTGAATGGGTTTTGAGATTTTGAAGTCTAGTAAAGTGCATCCATCCATCATAAAAAGTACTCCACACGGCTCTGGGGAATTAATAAAGGCTTTCTGAAGGTAATCGATGCATTTGCATAAGAAAAAATATCCATATTTAAAACTTTATAAACCATAATCTAGCTCTGCTAACTGTGGAAGTGACATTGATCATGAATTAGAAGTACAAAACAAGGATTTTTAAAGAAAAATGTCAGAGGATTTCAATATAAGCCAAGAGGAGGCTGGTTTTCCTTTTCTGTAAACAAAACTTTCTTCTGTGAGCTTAAACTTCACATATGTCCTACGTCATCCGCTGGAATGCCACTTTCTTGTGAACACACACACAGCAGTTAGTGGAAGCTAGAGATTGCAGTTTATAAAGTTTTATAAATGTACATTTTTATCACACAAACACACCAATTCACTTCAGAAGGTCTTTATTAACTCCCAGATATGTGGAGTACTTTTAATGATGGATGGATGCACTTTATTGGACTTCACTGCAATTATAAAGCTTGGAAGACCCAGGGCATTTTTTAATATAACTCTGATTGTATTTGTCTGAATGAAAGAAAAAAACAAATAATTGCTTGAGAGTACAAACATTGTTTGAATGGTCTTCTTTCTTACACTGAAAAGGAATTGGTGTAGAAACAATTTTCACTCAGAAATTGATACTAATTTCTAGAATTATATGTGAAGAAATAATAAGTACCATATTTAATTAAATTCAGAAGTAGAAAGACTACATTTTTTTAACAGTTTTGTATTTTCAGTGTACTTTTTATATTCTTCTCAGAAATGTGCTTTATATACATCTCAGAAATATACCTAAAGTGACATTAAGTATACTTGACTTATACTTAGAAAAAGTTTAAGTATATTTGAGCTATAGCCCACTGGTTCTCTGAGAATCCGTGTTGTCTTTGTTATTGCACATCTTCTGTACAGAATTTCCAAAACACATGTGAAGAAGAAACTTTTCTTTTGATGTCTTGTATGTTCAGATATTCATATAACAAAATATATACAAATTAATACCTAAATAGGGACATAGTAGTATACTCAAAGTATGATGGAAAGTTCACTTAAAGGGATAGTTCACTTTGAAATTAAATTTTGATATGTTTTACCCCAGTTTTTAGTCTTTGTTTCCGCAGTAGTTTCAATTTTGATATTTTTAGGTCCAACCGTTCTTGTCTGTCAGTCATATAATTTATGCCTATGGTCACCTCACAAAAGAAAATGCACAGATTCAAATTAAACAGTCCAAATTAAACAATTCCGCACCGTAAGTACACATTAATGACCTAAGACACGAAACGAGTGGTTTGTGTGAGAAAACGAACAGTATTTATATAGTTTTTACCTCTTGTAAACAATCACGTCCAAGTTGAAGGGGGTGCGCTATCTGGTGCGTGAGCGCGTTCTGGCTTATTGATGCGCCGGCGCATCTCCCGGAAAGCGCCGGACATGATCCATTGCGCGAGCACAAGTAATTATTTTCTTTTTTAAACATCCCTAAACATACCTTTTTTAACCATTTCTTGTTTAAACATCCCGGATAAGCGCAAACGAGTACCATTTCTGTTAGCTGTCTTACCTACAACCTCTGTTCTGTGTAAACAATGAGTGACGTTCACGCGCGAGAGATCACTTCCGGAGCTTTCCGGGAGTAGCGCCGGCGCGCTCACACACCAGGAAGCGTGCGCACTTCAACTTGGACGTGGTTATTTACTTAGGTCATCAATGTGTATTTACGATGGGGAATTGTTTAATTTGGACTGTTTAATTTGAATCTGTGCATTTTCTTTTGTGAGGTGACCATAGGCATGCATTATATGACTGACAGACAAGAACGGTTGGACCTAAAAATATCAAAATTGAAACTACTGCGGAAACAAAGACACCCTTGGGGTAAGCTAAAACATATCAAAATTTAATTTCAAAGTGAACTATCCCTTTAAAGAAAACTTGCGAGTATACTTGAAATATAAAACTACTAATCCAGCAGTTTACTGAGACTACAAAATGTACTAAAATGCATAAAATATATTTAATTAGTAAACTATCAGTATACCTATAAGTTAACTTTTAGTACAAACTGAAAACATATGTAAACTAGTTGTGTACTCAAAGTTTACTACTGTTATACTTCAAGTATACTTAAAAGTATTCTTTTATTTACTAGAAAGTGGGCCAATTTAGTCCCAAGAAGTGTTGAAATAATACATTTAAAAGTATACTACTAGTACACTGATATTTGTATACACTGTATATAAAAAAAAAAAAATAAAAAAAAAATTGTTGAGTCACGTTACGTTTTACTAAGTGACAACTGGCAGCCCAGTAACAAACATACTTTTTAGTTTAGTTAACTTGAATATCTAAGTTCTAAGCTGTCACTTAGAACAACTTAACATTTCAAATTGAATACACTTATTTGTTGACTGAACTGCAGCAGGGTAACAAATTATTTTAAGTTGACTCAACAAATTGTGTTTTTTGTTTTTTTACAGTGTACTTACTACATAAAGTATACTTAAAATATACTTGAAATTTACTGAAGTATACTTAATAAAATAAACTTAAAGTATACTTCTTTTTGGTAAGGGCTAGCTCACCACTTCTTGTTTTTACCCCTAGTAATCACAATAAAGATCATAGTCAGGACTAGTGGTCCATCTTCAGGTGTCTAGTTCCTGTTTTTATTGCCTACATAAACACTCGGCGCCTGCTTTCTTGTGGCAGTCGGATGTTTTGTCCAAGGAAGATGAAATGCTAATAGCCCGTTTTTCCTCTCGCGTATATCTATAGCAAAATCTATGACATTTCGGGGGACATCTTGACAACTCAAAAAAAAAAAAAAAAAAAAAACATCCTTAAATAATAAATCCATAGATCTCATAGATCCGAAAATACTAGTGATAAATGCCGCCTGCATTATTGCAACTACATGTACTATTTTGTTCTATATAATTGCTTCTCTTTTATTCTTCTGTTGACATTACTTCACACTTCGGTGGATTGTGTTATTTTTGTGGAGACAACATATGACAAGACTTTCTAAACATTTAAGCCCACATGAATGGGGGCAGGGCCCAGACATGATGATATGTAATGAATAGACCTGTGTGTACCTGCATCACAGCTCATTCACCACAAGACTTACAAGAATACATGCTTTTCCAGACAGAGATTTAGTAAAACATGGAGGGCTGGAAAAATGGAAAAGAGGGGAGTTTCTACCGTAAGCTTTCACCAATGAGGTTGCTGGTTTGCCTGCCATGAGAACACACAGAATAGCAGCTTGGTTTGGAGTGAAAGGCCTGGTTCTGTGGTCTGCTGCCTGAACACAGTGACATTAAAATATTGGTTTAGGGCTCTTTAAATAACCAGCTGTGGTAGGTATACCAGAACTTCCAGGAACTCTCAGAGCAAGTCCACTTATTGGGACAGAGCTCCGCATTTCCAGCTTGTGCAGCTCTGTCCAGGAAGAGTGGCAGTCGTTATTCAGCTGAGAAGGTGAAGAGATGTTTTCCTGTTTGTGGCCACCCCTGCTGAGCCCCGTTGGACCACTGGTCCCTCAAGAGCTGATGTGTTTATTTAGGCCTGGAACCTCCTGCTGACAGCTGGACCTGACTCATGCTTCAGTTTATTTCTGTGTTATTTATCTGTTTGTGAATCGTATTTGCATACTGGATATCAAATAGCAAAGCTAAGGAAAGCTCGGAATGCTCTGTGAATAGATAACCCTTCTCAAAAATACTTGGGTTGTTTTTAACATCTCTTTTTATAATTGGGGGAAGTTTTTATGTTGCACAGCATTGCTTATGCCAGCAAATCTACATTGGACAGACCTAAATTTTAACATTTTTTGAAGAAAATGTTTCCTGGGTGGTTTCTAGGGAATGGTTGCCTCTATATTCCGGTCTCCAGATATTATTCAGTTTCCTCCCTCATTCTTTGTCTTCTTGGAAAATAATAACAAGCCCCATGAGTTGAGATTATTCATTTCTGTTGAACAAACGGTGTATATACATTAAGAATAAATCAGTATTCTTCATTTGTTTTAATCGAAATATCCTTAGAGCAAGATTAATTTAAGCAAAACTGTAAGACAAGCAGTGCTCAGTACATTGTAAAATACAAATTGTAGTCCAATACTAATTCCAATTTACATGACAAAAATTCTAGTTAGTAATATAATCTGTTAGATTACACATTTTCAGGTAATGCAATCAGGCTACTTGGATTACTTTTAGATTACTTTTAACCTAACTCGTTTATTACATTGATTGAAATAGGATAATACTGTATGTATTATAATGATATAAAAATACAAACACAAGTAAACTGTATTTCATTTGTTTGTTACAACATGAAGTGTGTTAAACATTATATTGCATCAAACTGGGGTTTGTGAAAGAACTGCAGGGGATTTGTGAGTTTAATAAAAAGCTAATAATTAGTTAAATCAAACAACCAAATTAAAACACTTGTTACTTGTTACATATCATGTGACAAGTAACAATGATATATAATCATGTAATCAATAAAAAGTAACTGTAGTCTGATTACGAGTATTTTAAAATCTAATATAATCTAATTACAAGTACTTTTTTGTAATCCGATTACAAAATCCAGATTGCATGCAATCAGTTATTACTCAGCACTGAAGACAAGTGTAAAATAAGAATCTAGCTTGATTTTTTTCTTAACCTCACTAATTTGTACTAGATTTGACAGGAAAATAATTTCTTTGAAGATGTTTGGATAGTTATACAGAGGAAAGACAAATCCCCTATGTTTCGTACTAGCAATATTAATAGAGATGTTTGTTTTAGCAGATGCCACTAATAAATTTAACAAAGTAATGAAACTAAAGATGGGGAAAGTGATTGGCAAAAACAGCAGCTTCTTTCCACCCCAGTGTCTTGCTATAAAGTTCTCCTGAGCCATGTAAATAACTCAGAGAGAATGCACTACTTTAGCAACGCGGCCATTTGATTTATGACTGGTTTTCGCTGACGTCTTTATAGTGCAGAAAATCCACAGATAGGCATGAAATGTCCTGTGTGTGGAAGATATTAGTGAAAATGTAGAGTGAAGTGGGCAAATTGTGGACAGCTGCATCAAGTGGAGGCCATGGCACAGCGACGTACGGCCGACTGAGGTAATTGAATTTGTGAGTGAGGGTGATGCGACCTTTTACACTGAGGGAACGGGTGGGTGGTCAAGATGACATTGGCCTCTGCCATGAAATTAAAAAGTAAACGCAACAGGATCAGGTGGAAGAAGAGACACCGAATATTAAGGACAGGATGCCGACCCCCATCCACACACACACCAGCTCTATGAATTGTATGAGGGCGTATGTAGTTGAATTATAGATGTGCTTTGGCAGGGTGAGTGACTGGCAGTGAGATCTTGAGACCTCGGGTTTCAGCGATGAGCATTTATTTAAGGCTCAAGAGTGTCTACGATTGGTCACCCCCTCATGTTTCCCCCTATATAGAAATATGTGTCCACAGGATTGCACTACATTCTCTTATTTGTCAGAAATGCTTCAAGTCCCAGTATCCCCTCAGTGTTGAACTGCAGGGCTCCAGGGAGTGGTGATATGGCCATTTCTCCTCAACTCAGGTTGTCAATCATCTCTACTGTGTGTTAGCTGTTGTTAGAATGATGTGTGTTGATGTAATCACTATCTAGACCATTTTCACTGCAGAATGCCATCTGTGTAAGGGTATGCGAACCAGGAATAGAAAGAGAAAAAAAAAAAAAAAGACCAGAAGCTTTGTGAATTGACCGTGTATTTCCAAACTAGTTGATTTTACAGGTTTTTTTGTACCATGGAAAATTCTGAAAAAGATGTTGTTATGCTTACTCACCTTTACTATTATGACTACCTGTCAAATTTAATACACCACAGTAAACATTAGATATGAATTAAAACATTAGCCATGTTTCCATTACCGTGTTTTTTATGCTCATTTTGAAATATTAAATCAGAAACAAAAAAATACCTTTTATGCTTCCTTGAGGTGTTTATTGACTTTGAAATGTATTTGTCAAATAAATTCCTCCATGCGCATAAAAAAATTAAAAAATAAAATTATTTTATTATAAATAAAATAATAAATCATGTGACTGCAATAGGACGGGATGACTGAGTAGCCAGTGCACCGATCTCATTGCGAAGCATCTGGAATGTTGTTATGGTCATTCTGAAATGCCTGAGCAAAGTATGTCATCAAAGTATTTCTGTATAATTACCTCCCAGAACTGTCTTACACGACTGCGTTCCCGAACAGCAGGCATCCACCTCCAAAGCAGTGACCGCATTTATTGTGTTTAGTCTGCCCGCTCTGAGTCACAAGTTATTTATTATATATGAGAATTATTATATTCAGTGGTGAAATTTAGTGCCAGTTGATGATTTTGTTCTCTTTGAATCATTGGATGGTGCTTATTTGCAAATGCTTTATGGAATATTCCAATTTTGCGCATAAGTTCAAGAAATAGTTCACACAAAAAATGTAATTCTCACATTAATTAATCACCCTCATGTCATTCAAAACCCGTAAGACCCTCATTCATCATCAAAACACAAATTTAAATATTTTTGATGAAATCCAAGAGCTTTCTGACCCATAGAAAGCAACGCAACTACGACGTTCAAGGTCCAGAAAGCTTAGGGTGACCATATGTCCTCTATTCTCCGGACATGTCCTGTTTTTGGACATCCCGATTGGGATTCCTAAATTGCCCAAAATGTCCGGGATTCGGTTTTTGCTTTCTACAGTCGCTATCAGTCTGCATAACGGTGAAAGTAAAATATGTAGTTTTAGTATGGAAATTACATATTTTGACCAACACCCACCATTTCTCTTATGTTAGTCTTTAACATGTTCACGACAATAGCTTACGTAGCTTCATAAAATTAAGGTTGAACCACAGATGTTTAACATGCAAAGACAATTTAAGTGAGCCACTCATACATTTTTAACATGGCTCTATATGTTTGAGCTGACTGACATAGCAACACTGGCTCTACCAACAGCTTTTGTTTGGAGGTGGAGCTTTCTGTTTGTCCCACCAATAGCTGAGAGGCAGAATGTTTGGGGAAACTATTTGTAAACAATCATTATAAACAATCCTTGGCCTGTTTGAATCTGCCAACCAGCCTGACACAGAAACAGCTCAACTATTGGTGTGCGTTTAGGGGAGGGTCTTTCTGTTTGGATGACCAATGGCAGATGGGGTTATCGCAGGGGCTAACAAAGCCTCTGTGTAGCGTACAATACACTCTTTACCTTTAAATTCTGAGAATATTCCTATTCAATTATATTCTGTCCCTGAATAGAGCTGCATAAAAAAAAAAAAAAAAAAAGTTCATTAAGTCTATGATTAACCTTGCAATTCCTCCAGTGTCCCTTCATCTGGTGGAGATATTGCATAAGCATTCAAATTTGAGAGGAAGTCATTATGAAGTCTGTTAAATTTTCACCCCCTACCACACTCAGTGCACTTTTATTCATATCGCAAAGCTCCATATTTTCCTACGACTAGGAGACCTGTGACTCTACCTAACGCATGAATTATATAACGCTTGGGCTGTTCCATACATGGCTTCACTGGAAACAAAGGGGCAATTATTTTAGGGGTGCGGTAATTTTTACGTGCTGCCAGCAGTGCAGGAGAGTTGGGCTTGCTAGAACGACTCTCCACTCTCGCTCCCTTCGTGCGCACCATGAAATGGAAATTTACATTCACTTAGAGGTGCCGGGGAGCTCTGCTGCAGACAGCTGTATATTTAATGAGAGCAGAGAGGTTTAATTACGTCTGTTTTAAACAGGCAAGACTTCTGCTCTGCAATGACAAGGGAACCAGTGCGCAAAGAGCTGGAGGAGGAAAAAGGCGGCAGATGATTTCTCCTCGTTCCCTGAAGCTGCAGCGGAGTACGGCAGGCACTTTGGCTGCAATTATTCCAAATTTATTCCTCTGCTGTTTTTACACGGAAAAGCAGAGCAACCTTGCAGAAGAAAGGGAAATAGTAAGCATTAGTTGTGTCAGGGAAAGAAAACAACAGTCATTGTCTCCTGATACTTGTCACATTTTTTACTAAGTTATCTTTAAAAAACATTATTTTCATATTGGTTGCTTAATGGCTGGTTTGTGTTTAAGCACATTAAGAAGCACTTTTTTCACTTTACTGTACTCTTTTGATGAGTTGAAGACAAGTAGGCCAGCAGTGACTCTACAGAACACACTAGGCTTCGTATACTGTAGCTACTGTGCGTTGGTAGAAAGGTGTCAACTTATAGGTATATATGTTTATACAAAACTAGATATATTTGCAGATATCAATGGCAAAACTGCTAACCGTTTTTTTTTTTGTTATATATGAAAGCGACAGCATGCAGCAATTGCAAAAATACAGAGTGGAACACCTCAAGACGGGAAATAACTTGTTATTAATGGGTGTAACGTGAAGTAGAGTGTAGTTGTTTATAGTTGCCAAGCAACATCACAAGTTGACACATTAATATAGTATTTAATAGATGTGTGGACACAGCAGGGCTGGATTATGGACTGGACCAGAGGGCCCAGGGCCTCCAAAGCCTGCCAAATAAAACTGAAGACCAGGGCTCTGTTCCAAATGACCACTAGGGTACACAGGCCTCTCTGCAAGAACAGCGCATGCTGATAATTAGAGGCCTTTGGCCTTTCTGCACATACATTGCAAGATGACCATTAGGGCCCCTTTCAGATTACAAAGTTTTACCTTTTTACTAGTTTGCAGTGGAAATTTATCTTACAAAACAAGGTCTGTGATCATATTAATTGATTTTAATGTGGTTATGTGCATTTTACATTCTGACTATTTTGTCAATGATGTCTACATTTATAATGTTACTGTCAGGAGTTTAAGTTGCATAATGTTTATATATATATATATATATATATATATTTTTTTTTTTTTTACTTAAAGGATTAGTTCATTTTCAGAACGTTCTTTCAGAACTTTCTTTCTTCAGTTGTAAATAAATAAATTATTTATTTATTTTTTTTGAGGAAAACATTTCAGGATTTCTCTCCATATAATGGACTTCTATGGTGCCCCATTTGAACTTCCAAAATGCCATTTAAATGCTGAAATGAAACAAACAATTATTTTTAAAACAAATTGACAATTTCTATACTTTTTAACCTTAAATGCTGCGATGTGCATGCATAGTCTGTGTACCACTCAGTGTATACAAAGTGAACATACAAAGAGGATCAAACGCCCTTAACAAAAAAAGTTAAAACAGTGTTGTACAACAATTTTGAAGTTAAGGACGAAAACAAGATGGGAGTTTTTCGACATACCCTAACTGTATTGAACCGGATCACACAGACTGCGCATGCGCATCGCAGAGTCGAGACAAGACGAGCATTTGAGGTTAAAAAGTATTTAAATTGTCAATTTGTTCAGAAAATAACAGATCGTTGCGCTAGATAAAACCCTTCTTCATCAGCTGGAATCATCTAAAACCCTTTGAAGCTGGATTTAAACTGCATTTTGGAAGGTCAAACTCAGGGGCACCATAGAAGTCCATTATATGAAGAGAAATCTTGAAATATTTTTCTCAAAAAACATTATTTCTTTATGACTGATAAAAGAAAGACATCTTGGATGACAAGGGGGTGAGTACATTATCTGTAAATTTTTGTTCTGAAAGTGAACTAATCCTATAATTGGGTCCTCAGTGCATCTAACATCCCAGAAAACATATCTAATACTGTATATTCCCAGCTGTTTACCATTTACAGACATAACCGTCTGTTCTTGTAAATGTGTGTTTTTAACATAAACTTATGTGTAAGTTAAGGTTAAGCGCAATAAGACATGAAAGTGAACTTTGTTTAGTACTCACATGCCATGTGACAACAGCCTTCTTCCTTTCTATACTCCTATTTAACATTTTTGGTAAAATGACTTGTGTGCTTGGGGTTGTTGTCTTGCTGCATGACCTACATTCTCTTGAGACTCTGTTCTTAAACAGATGTCCTGATGTTTTCCTTTAGAATTTGCTGGAGTTCAGAATTTATTGGTCCATCAATGATGGCAGGCCCAAGCCGTGATTCAGCAAAACAGGCCCAAGCCATGATTCTACCAACACCATGTTTCACAGATGGGATAAGATTCTTAAGCTGGAATGCAGTGTGTTCTTTTCACCGAACATAATAGCTTCTCATTTAAACCAATAAGTTATTTTTTTGGTTTCATCCATCCATTAAACCTTCCTCCAATAGTCCTCTGACTTGTCCACATAATGTCCACACCATGGTTGCTCAGTGTTCTCCTGATAGTGGGCTCATGAACATTAACATTAGCCAATGTGAGAAAGGCCTTTACTTGCTTAGAAGTTACCCTGGGAACTTTTGTAACCTCACAGACTACTACACGTTCTGCTTTGGAGTGATCTTTGTTGGTCAACCACTTCTTGGGAAGGTAACAGTGGTCTTGAATTTCCTCCATTTGTATACAATCTGTTTGACTGTGGATTTGTGGAGTCCAAACTCTTTAGTGATGGTTTTGTATCCTTTTCTATCCTGATGAGCAACATCAGCATCTTCAGTAATCTCCTTTGTTTGTGACATTAAGCAATCTTCTTTGTTTCTTCTTAAATACCTCTAGCGATCCTTTGCTTCATTACCAGAACCTAAAGAGCCAAGTTTTGTGTTCATTATGATTCACTCTGTTTATTTCAGCTCTGAATTTCAGGGACTTCCTCAGGGACAGCTGTTTGCTAGGTAATCACAGATTTAAGAGGCCAACAACCTTAAAACTGTATAAATAGTTCAGGAGGCTGCATTTTTCTGAATTATAGAACTATATATTAAATCTAGATGGACATTAAAAACACTCTAATATTCAGTCTTCCAGTGGTGGTGAGGGCTATATTCAATAAAGTAGCAACTCAACTCAACTCAATATTTCTTATTTTAAACATCAGTAAAAAAAAAAAAAAAAAAAGTTAAAGAAAAGAAAAAGAAAAGTTAATATATAAGTGGTCCACAAGGCCTGTACTTCCCCCTTGTTTTATAGACATCTTTTATTATTATTGAATTATATTTTATAAGCTACAAACAGTAAAAGTTAAACAATCTCTACTATACTGCACAATTTATCAATCCTAAGAGAGATAATGCACTATGACATGCATCTTTGTAGAATTTGCATTAATGATATCATGCAAGGTGATCTTGTATGGTAATTTATGGACATCATTTCAATACCATCAAAATGGCTCTAAAAGCTTCAATGAGAGTGGATGTAATGAGGGTCATTTTGAAAATGGAGCTTGAGTGTCTCTGCGGTAGATTAGGCTTTGAAGAACATATGTCATAGATGCATATCAAAATCGGAGAGAAAATAATCACAGTGTCCTGAAAGAATGCATTAGATAAAAACAAAGCTAAAGACATTTTTGATCCTTTAGACTGGATCAAACCTAAACAGAACATTGATGTCTTTGCTTCCTTTCAGTTTGTTATAGAATTAATAATTAAATAAAACCAACGTTTAATATATAAAATCTGCAGTTATTCAGTTCCTGAAAAATTGAGCAATGGGAATACTGACAGCATCATCTACTGATCAGGGCCATACAAATACTTGTATATATTTTTATGTTACATTTTTGTTGTGTAAATAAATAAATAAATGTCTTTTAGTTTGGTTCAAGGATTAAGCACCTAAAAACTTAGGCATCTAAAAAGTTGGGATTCACTGTTGTGGAAAAAAAAAAAACTGAAAATCATTCTGTATGCCCACACAACTTTCTGTTTCACAAGGAAATACAGCAACACAGGAAGAAAACTGTTTGTCAGACCATTCCATATAGAGTCTTTAATACCTTCAAACAGTTTGTAGTCATCCTCAGTGGAAACACCAACCACACAATCAGCGTTGCAGCAAAATGATCTGCCCAAACAAGCACCAGACTTCATTAGCATTCAAAGTCTGTTTAGAAGTTAAAGCTCTTAGCAACTTCTCACTGCTGAACAGTAAGTTTGGCACCAATGTACACAAGAGCTCTAGGGTGAAGCGGATATTGAAAATCAGTTCCTATTAATATCAAGTGATCTCCTAAACTATTAACTCAAATGGAGAAAGACAGAACTTCTAAAAAAAATGAAAGGAAAAGAAAATACAGATGCAGTGTTATAGAGCTGACGTCCCTGGATGTTAAGAATTCAGCTTGGCTTTAATTAAAGGGATATTTAACCAGAGATCGCATACTGAACCTCTGTAACTCATCCAGACATTTAATTATCAGTTTCATGTAGTCTTGCTCACACTTTTGGTGTTTTTTTTTTTTTTTTTTTTAATGCTAGTCTGATTCACGTCAGAGTTTGGTTCATTTTGAACTTGTTTTTAAACTTTTCAACAAGGGTTTTGTAAAGGCAGCATTCAAAGCTTGTGTTGACACATTGCTTTTAACAAATACAGGTGTAAGAATTTTTTTGGATTACGAAGTTGACTAGAGGTAAACAACTACTGCTAGTATACTCACAGTGATAATGCAAACATACTACAGTTTGAGTGTTTAGGAGTGACAACTGCATTTAAATCAACCCAGGCTTATGTGCCTCTATATACATTTCTACAAGACATTTATTACGTACCTTACTACACGTTTCATGGCAATTTCAAAGGGAAATGTCCAGAGAGTGACGCTAAAAAAAAAAAAAAAAAAAACATTCAAAACGTGGCAATGCCATGTTGTTATTCTGAGACTCTGTTCTTAAACAGATATCCTGACGTTTTCCTTTAGAATTTGCTGGTAATTCAGAATTTATTGTTCCATTAATGATGGCAGGCTGTCCTGGCCAAGATGCAGCAAAACAGGCCCAAGCCATGATACTACCACCACAATGTTTCACATATATGAATTCTTATGCTGGAATGCAGTATGTTCTTTTGGTATAGGCACGCATTGCTGCGCTTTTATTACGTTGCTTGAGGTATGTATTGCAGCTGTTCAGAATTCAAATATCCGGGGAGTGTTGGTAAAGTTCAATTCTCTAATGTGTTGGAAATATCCCCTACACCAAACACAACCCAATAGTGTTAACAAATGAGAAAGTGAAATAAAAATGCTAATTACATGTATTTTCCAATGAGCCTATGTTGATGAATCCCTTAAATTATCATTTTGTGTGTACAGAACAAGTCACTCTTGAAGTTCTAAAGATTGACACCAAAGCAATTTTGTTTGTTTTGTATCTCCTATTTTCCACCAAAGTAATATTACAGCGAAGGACTCGTTATTTTGGGCAGTTTTAACGAAACCACCATCGACAGAGCCATAGTGGGCTTGACTCATAAAGCGATCTGTTTTATGGATTTATAGGCAGGTGTATGTTGTGATATGTTGTTTATTTCCAAGAGTTTGGATTTACGTTTATTATAACTTGTTCTTATTAGCTAATGAGTTAAGCCAATAGCTAATGAGTCAAGTCTAACCTGATCTCATGATAAAAACGTACCTGTGAGAATGTTTTCACAAGACATGAAATACGTACCAATAGGTACATATCACTGCAGTTTCCAACATAAATGTCCACTAGAGGCGATAAAATAGCGAGAACTTGTAATCATTTTCTTACACAATTATGATTACAGCTCCATATTTTTAGCTTTTCAAATATAACAAGCTTGCTCAGTTTATCAGCTGTCACATGATTAGATTTAGGATGTGGAATCCTTGGGTATGAATATGTGAAAAACATGCACTGTAAAAAACTATTTGTTGAGTCAATTTAAAATAATTTGTTATCTGGCTGCCTTCAAATTTTAAGTTCAGTCAACTCGAATAAAAGTTTAGTCAACTTGAAATTTTACGTTTTAATAAGTGATAAGTGATCTTAAGTACCTATAGAGTAGTACTGTATCCTTAATATCTCCAAAAAGTCTTTAGTTTTATCATGTTTATAAAAGAAAAATACAGCTTTCCGATTTTCTCTGGAAAAAGCGGAGCTTCTGGAAGTGCGCCGTGGGCAGAGCTAAGTTCAATGATCAATTGCTCTCGGATTGCCAATAAAACACAGACATTTGATGCTGTTTCACTTACCATCTGCAGTTCTGAATCATGACCGGGATCTGTTATAACTGGGACCGCTCCATCTTTCAGTATCAAACAATGTGCAAATCCAGCGCAAACAGCCGCAACTTGTACCAACCTGGAAGTAAGACTTTCGGCACAGAATTATTTCAGAATTATTTTTTTAAACTTTGGCCATGTTTAGCATGAGAATCCAACTCTTTAACACTGTAAACAACTCTGAATACACACCATTTTATTTACAATGTGACTCACGATGAAAGACTTGAAAGATGAGAGATCGAAAACAAGCTAAAACCACATGCTTGCAATTGCATTTTTACGTCACATTCATTTTTGTTCATACTATTGAATAGGTTTAGGTGTAGAGCAGATGGCATGTTATTTTAAAATGTCACAGAGTACTAGAGTTATAGGGCCATTCAATTGACATTTCAAGTAAGAACTGCGGTCACACATACAAGAACCAACATTACATTAAACGTAGACATTTGTTTTCTCACTTTAAAACTATGTTTAGGAAAGCAAATGACATTTTGACAGACCAACAAATTATGATTAGTTCATTGCTAGGGCTGCAGTTAGCAATTTTTGGTTCTAGTAAAAAACCTTTATCATGAGCGCCCCCTTTTTGTGATCCAGTTTGGGGCCCACTCAAGCCCAGTCCCTGGACAAAAATTGGCGGCCCTGCCATGTGCTATTGCTAGTTAAACTGGTATTCACATTGTAGGGGACTAAACTGTCATTGAACTAAATTTATTGAATAAAAATTCTTATTAAAATAAGAATGACTGAAAGATGATAGAATGCAGTAATCCTTCCAAACAAAAATTAGAGTAAATTTATCACTCGCTCAAGCCACTGAAAGCCTTTTCCGGCATTCTACAAGTTCACTGTATCCCTCCACATTTTCTTGCTGTGTTTTCTTTTCGACCCTGCTTCCTCTGTTCCATTTTCTCAGTGTTTGGATTAGAGCAGACTTGAACTTCCCCCGTCTCCCAGCCAGTCATGAATCATAGCGTGGCAGAAACCGCAAGACCCAGGGGGGCTGTCAACCCCTCCTGACGGGGCCCAACCTCATAACAAGTGGCTGATGGCTACATTTCGACCAGCTCAAGCACTGCAGGGTCCAGGGATTAAATCGGGACACCGTCCATCACACAAAAGGAGGAGACACTTCTTGAGAACTTCTTGACTGAAGTGCCCAAAAACTGTTAGCATTTGCAGTGATTCAGATTTATTGGCATTATCACATTATGACAACATTTCCTACAGATTATACAAATGATGATGACCACTGAGATTTGACTTCAGTGAGCCCTAAGTTGCAAACAATTTGTCTCTAAATACAATCCAGAGATGTTGGTTACAATTTACTTTTGAGCGGACATGCTTTGGATGACCATAGATCCTCTTTTTCCTGGAAATGACTGGACCGGGATTTCTAAATTGCCTAAAATGTACATGCTGGCTTTGTTTTTCTATTGTTTAAATACAGTACTTGCTGAAGGTATTGACTGAAAAGAAGTTTGACCAATAGTGTGCAGGCATTTTGTGTGTGAGGAGGTGGGATCTGCCGAGGATAGTCAAAGCAGTGCAAATTACGCATACATTATATAATGTAGAGTGCACGTCAGTAGAAAAAAACAAAGCCAAAACTCTGACATTTTAGGTCATTTAGACTTCCCGTCCTGGGACAGTGATCAGCATGCAACAATTTCTGTCCTCCAAATGCTCTGGCTGACCAATCAGAATCAAGCATTCTTGAGAGTTGTGAAATACAACTACATGAAAAGATCACTACCATGTGAGTAATGTTTGAATACACTTGTGTTTTCATGTGACTGTGAGATATTACAGGGGAAGAGGTATGTCTTAAGAGTGGCGATAAAACAAAGCAAATGTTACATTGTAGAGACTGAACATGAAGTGTGCCGTTAGGAAAACAGTCCTGATGTAATACCTCACATATATTTATACCAACTTTCCCATAGGCACAAACACAGAATTTCAGTGTTAGCTGCAGGGTTTGTCTTTGCTTATTTTATTTTTATTTTTTAGCACAGGTCTCCAGAATAATAAACCACACTAATAATTCAGCACACACACACACACACTTACATTTGTTTCACTATATTAGTCAGGATATCTCATAGTCTTCTTATCAGGTCAATGTTATTAGCCAAAAATACATTGTATAGGTCAAAATGATTGTTTTTTCTTTTATGCCAAAAATCATTAGGGTATTAAGTAAAGATCATGTTCCATGAAGCCATTTTGTAAATTTTCTACCGTAAATATATCAAAACGTAATTTTTAATTAGCAATATGCATTGCTAAGAACTTTATTTGAACAACTTTAAAGGCGATTTTTAATATTCAATATTTAGATTTTGTTGCACCCTTAGATTCCAGATTTTCAAATAGTTGTATATCAGCCAAATATTGTTCCATCCTAACAAACCACACATCAATGGAAACCTTTCAGATCACGTATGAATCTCATTTAAAAAAACAAAAAAAAAAACAAAAAAAAAACTGACCCTTATGTGGTCCAGGGTCACATAATTGTTAGTATTTTTAATGTTTTAATTTTGTTTAATTTTTTTGCGTTCATTGGTTTTCACTATATTAGTGACGACAATTTTGAATAGTGAGGACTTTTTTGGACCTCAGATTACATCTACAATCTTAAATTACTCTTTTATATGAAAAATAACTATTGGACGTGTGGAATTGTTTATTGACCTTAATTAGCTGACATTTTTATCCTTAAATTTACATTTAACGTGACGTTTAAAATTACAAGCTATTACAAATTTATAAAGGGATTGATACATTTTCAATTTATTATTGTGATTGCATATTATTGTGATTGTCATTTTTTTTTTTTTTCGTTTTTTTTTGTTTTGTTTTGTTTTACTTACAGTTACAGTTAAAACTGCATTTGATCCAAATTTATTTATATATTTCTTTATTTTTAGTGGATATTTTAAATTTGTGTTCATTATTGCAAATGCATGCACACCCATGTGAAAAAAAAAAAAAAAAAGGACACTTCCATAATGTACTTAAAATGCTCTATTTTCCTACACTAATTGTGTACTTAATATACAAATATATATATATATATATATTATTTAGTATTTCTTAAGATAAACTTAAGATCTTCTAAGTGTACTCAACTGTGCTATTTTAGGAATTCATCTTTCACACACTAGTACAGTCAGGTGTACTACAAGTGGTAACGTCTTGGTTACGTATGGTAACCCTCGTTCCCTGATGGAGGGAACGGAGACGTTGTGTCGAAGTGACGACTAGGGGTCGCTCTTGAGAGCCCGAACACCTCTGACAGCTTTGAGAAAAGGCCAATGAAATTGGTACGCAGTATTTGCATAGCCCGCTCCGCCCCGGAGATCCGGGCATAAGAGGGGGGGGCTAGGCAACACTCATTGTTCTGATCTGAGGAGCCGAAGCACCCGGCTACACTCAGAGGCGGTCCGAGGTTGTGGCAAGGGGGACACAATGTCTCCGTTCCCTCCATCAGGGAACGAGGGTTACCATACGTAACCAAGACGTTCCCCGTCTGTCGTTCACGTTCGACGTTGTGTTGAAGTGACGACTAGGGGTCCCAGTTGAAAACGCCACAACTAGCGGACCGCGTCACGAGTGCATGGAGTGCAAATATTAACAGGTCTTGCGTGTTAGATAAATGTCACTCACCTCTACGTGACCTTCCAATGCCCAAGAGCTTCAGCCAGCCTTTCCTCACCTTTGGTTGAACATCTTGGAGAACATTGGGCCAGTGTCCGTCCTCCCCGGGGGGGGATGGGCACTACGGAGACCACACCCTGCCCGGAGGGAGGTATTTGTGTGGAGAATACACTTGAGGGCTCGCACTAGGGGAGCACAACAAGGGGACGATCCTGAGGCAGGCTCCGCATGAGGAGAGACTGCTGAGCTCAGGGTCGGAGACAAGTTTTGTCTTAAGGGAAACACCGCATCTCTGGGAGTATAGGTGGAGATACACACATGAGGCCGCATTAGGAGCCACTACATGTGGGGCACCAACCTAATATGAGAGTTCACAAGAGGCAACCTAACCTCATATTAGATTCTGATAGCTAGTTCCTCCGCTGAACATAGCTACGTTGCGGGTGCAACATGATGGAAATTGTTGTTCAGGGTTCACGCCAGGAAACTGAACTGGGGAAGCGTCATCACCCGTGGGGAACGACGCTTCAGCAAGCTTCTACACCGTGTCAGCTTCAGGAGTTACTGGGCTTGCGTTCAGGACTCCCGAAGAGACTGGTTCTACACGCAGATTGTAGAACCTGGCAAACGTGTTAGGTGTAGCCCAACCTGCAGCTCTGCAAATGTCTGTTAAAGAGATCCCGTTTGCCAGCGCAACCGACGCTGCAACGCCCCTGGTGGAGTGGGCGTGCACCCCCAGCGGGCAGGGCACCCCTGTGGCCTGGTAGGCCAAACGAATCGCATCCACAATCCTGTGGGAAATTCTTTGTTTGGAGACAGCTTTCCCCTTCTGCTGTCCTCCAAAACAGACAAAGAGCTGACTCGACCGTCTGAAACTTTCAGTACGTTCCAAGTAAATGCTCAGGGCACGGACTGGGCATAACAAGGAGAGGTTGGGGTCGCCTTCCTGAGAAGGGGTAGCTTGCAGAGTGACCACCTGGTCCCTGAAGGGAGTGGTGGGCACTTTGGGCACATAACCGGGCCGGGGTCTCAGGATAACGTGAGAGTTAGCCGGCCCGAATTCGAGGCACGAGTCACTGACGGAGAGGGCTTGGAGGTCTCCCACTCTTTTGATCGATGTGAACGCAGTCAGGAGAGCCGTCTTTTGGGAGAGAGCACTGAGTTCGACTGACTGGAGCGGCTCAAAGGGATCTGACTGTAGGCCCCGGAGGACCACAGACAGATCCCAAGAGGGGACAAGGCGCGGTCTGACGGGGTTCAGCCTGCGTGCACCTTTAAGGAATCGTATAACCAAATTGTGCTTCCCAACCGATCTACCTTCCACCAGGTCGTGGTTAGCGGCAAAAGCGGCTACCTGGACCTTAAGTGTTGAAGCAGAAAGGTGTCTATCCAGTCCTCCTTGGAGGAAGGAAAGCACCGTTTGGATGCCACATCTCCGTGGGTTCTCACCAGTTTGTGAATTTGCGCCATCTGAGGTCGTACAGCCGCCTCGTGGAGGGAGCTCTCGACTGCAACAGAGTGTTTACCACTGCCAGTGGGAGATCTCTGAAATCCTCCTGGTCGCGTCCAGGGACCATGCGTGGAGGTTCCAGAGATCTGGTGCGGGTGCCATATCGTGCCCTTCCCCTGTGAAAGGAGGTCCTTCCTCAGGGGAATGCGCCAGGGAGGAACGGGGGAGAGGAGCACCAGCTCTGAGAACCAAACCCTGTTGGGCCAGTAGGGGGCCACCAGCAGGATCTGTTCTCTGTCCTCCCTGACTTTGCACAGGGTCTGTGCAATTAGGCTCACTGGTGGAAACGCATACTTGAGGAGGCCCTGAGGCCAGCTGAGTGCCAGTGCATCTGTGCCGAGGGGCGCCTCGGACAGACCGTACCACAACTGGCAGTGAGTGTTCTCTATCGAGGCAAACAGGTCGACCTGGGCCTGACCGAAAAGACTCCAGATCAGCTGAACCGTCTGAGGGTGAAGTCTCCACTCGCCCCGAAGCGAAGTCTGTTGGGAGAGCGCGTCCGCTACCCAGTTGAGTTCGCCCGGTATGTGGGTAGCTCGTAGAGACTTGACATTGTTTCGACACCAAAGGAGGAGATGGCGGGCTAGCTGTGACATGCGAAAGGAGCGTACACCGCCCTGGTGATTGATGTAGGCTACAGTCGCAGTGCTGTCTGTGCGGACCAGCACGTGTTTGCCCTGAACCAAAGGTCGGAACCTCTTCAGGGCCAAAAACACTGTCAGCAGCTCGAGGCAATTGATATGCCAATGCAGCCAAGGGCCCGACCAGAGCCCTGCAGCTGCTTGCCCATTGCATACGGCGCCCCAGCCTGTGTTGGATGCATCTGTCGTAACCAAAATGCGCCTGGACACTTGTTCTAAGGGCACCCCGGCCCGTAGGAACAAAATGTCTTTCCAAGGACCGAGGGTTTTTAGACATACGGGTGTGACGTGCACCCGGTATGAACCCTGGCGCCATGCCCATCTCGGGACTCGGGAACGCAGCCAGTGTTGTAACGGTCTCATGTGCATCAGGGGATCGTCGGGCTGCGTGAGAGCTTCTGGATGCAGCTCAGCACTGACTGTGCACGCTCCGGGGAGAGCCGTGCATTCATGGCAATCGAGTCTAGTTGTATACCGAGAAAAGAGATGCTCCGTACCGGGGCGAGCTTGCTCTTTTCCCAGTTGACCCGAAACCCCAGATGGGCCAGATGGTTGAGAACCACTTCTGCGACTTTCGTAAAGACGCGGGGAGACAGGGAGAGCCCAAATGGAAGGACTTTGTACTGAAATGCTCGACCTTCGAAGGCAAACCGCAGGAAGGGCCTGTGTCTTGGAAGAATCGAGACATGAAAGTATGCGTCTTTCAGGTCTATCGCCACAAACCAATCCTGGAATCTGATACACATGAGAATGCGTTTGAGCGTTAGCATTCTGAAGGGGAGCTTGTGAAGGGCCCGATTCAGAATCCTCAGATCCAGGATTGGTCTTAAACCGCCACCTTTCTTGGGTACAATGAAGTAGGGGCTGTAGAACACTTTCTTCATGTCGGCCGAGGGGACCGGCTCTATCGCGTCCTTCGCCAGAAGGGTCGCGATCTCTGCCCGAAGAACCGCAGCATTCTCGTCCCGAACCGCGGTAGAGAAGATGCTGCTGAACTAGGGCGGGTTGCGTGCGAATTGGATAGCATAGCCGAGTCGGATGGTTCTGAGAAGCCAGCGAGAGAGGTTGGGTATCTCGAGCCAAGCTGTAAAACTCTCTGCTAACGGTCTCGGGGGGACCACCGACGTACCTCGGGTGGGTACAGTGTGACTGAGTTGCGGTGAAAGCCCTTTGTTCGGGGGCGTGCTGTCCCGGAGGACACAAGGCCATAACCGACATACAAGGATCCGTGAGAAGATCGCCTGAGCTCAGGGGATCGACTGACGGATGTGTTTGTTTCTCTGTCAAAGTATGCAGAAGTGCAAGTTTTGCGGTTGAGCATGCTTTGATGTGTTTTGGTGGCTGGGTACCCCGGAGGGACCCAGCCATGGGAGGATCGACCATCGGAATCGACAGAAAAGGATCCATCAGAAGATCGCCTGAGCTCAGGGGATCGACTGATTGATGCGCTTGATTGGTCAAAGCATGCAGAAGCGTAGGTTTTGCGGTTGAGCATGCTTTGATGTGTTTTGGTGGCTGGGTACCCCGGAGGGACCCAACCATGGTGGGTGTACCGATCATCGTAACCGACAAGGATCCAACGGAGGACCGCCTGAGTTCAGGGGGTCGACTGAAGGATGCACTTGGTTTGTCAAAGTATGCAGAAGCGCCTGAGATGCGGTCGAGCATGCTTTGACGTGCTTCAGTGGCTGGGTACCCCGGAGGGACGCAGTCGCACTGGTTTTTACGCCCAGAGAAGAAAGAAATTGCTCTTAAATTGACCATGTGGTGGCTGTCCGCCGTGAGGCAGACAGTGTCCTTCATTTCCGCCAGATTTAGCCAAAGGTGGCGCTCCTGGACCACCGTAGTGGACATCGCTCTACCCAGAGCCTGCGTTGCGACATTTGATGCTCGGAAGCATACACAGAACTGAACGCAGTTCCTGCGACACTCTGAGGCGAGATCTCCCTCGTGCAGATCTTATAACACTTTGCCTGGCAGCCAGCAGGATGGCAAAAGTGTGCATGGTGGACACAGCCTGTCCAGAAGACGTGAACCCCTTCACGCTCTGGACGAGAGCCTACGTGGTCCCACCAGGGGGCAGGGCATCAGATATGCAGGCGCTGTACTGAAGCGCCCACCCGCCTGGAGAATCCACGAAGCCTCTCGCGCTGGACCGCCATCGAGGGAAATGAGGGAGGAGGACCTGATATATCGTGTTTCAGCCGAAAAAAGGCCTATCACGATATAGTCAATCTCGTACGTTACCGAAGCCATGAACACACAGGATGAGGCGGAGGGTTTTTTCTCACTCAAACCTGATGTGTTTCGGTTATCTTGTTCAAGCACGCCCACCACTTCAGCATCTGCTCAAACTGAGACTCGCTCCCCAGCTTGCTCAGCCGAAGCATCAGCTTCCCATGGTTTAAGCCCTCCCTCCGATGCTGCAGCCAACCTCTCAACCAGCTTTTAAGGTTTTGAACAGAGTAAAGTTGTAAAAAGAACTAATAATCTGTCCAAAAACCTAAACGGGGGTCGCGAGGGGAAACCCGGCGGAACTAACTCATTTCCTATTGCTCGCCATCGACGCACATCGCAGCGGCCCTCGTACCCGGAAGTAGAAGGGCCGAACGGAAGCGGTCGCGGTGAGCCGCGGCTTCGCGGCTCGTGAGCAGCAACCCATAGTTATGTTCCCTTCCGCAAGCAGAACACAAACTATCAAGGAAGCGATGTATCAGCGTGAGACTAGCTCAACCCTGAGCACAACGATCGTGCCGATTGTTATTGTTTACGAGGAAACCGCAACCAGGAAGACACGGACGGAAAGGCAAATGTAAACACAATCCATCCGTGTCGGCTCTTTCAGAGAAATTACTCCTTTTCAGGAGGAAAAGCTCTTTAGAGATCGTCGTCGAAGCACCCAGGGGTATTCTCGCTTACCAAGAGAAGGGTTAAAGGGAGAGACCGCTGCTCGTGCCATAGATCCAACGACGAAGAGGTGAGTAATGCTGTTTTCCCCTAAGAGAATACTGCATTCGGCTCCGAAGAAACAGAACAATGAGTGTTGCCTAGCCCCCCCCTCTTATGCCCGGATCTCCGGGGCGGAGCGGGCTATGCAAATACTGCGTACCAATTTCATTGGCCTTTTCTCAAAGCTGTCAGAGGTGTTCGGGCTCTCAAGAGCGACCCCTAGTCGTCACTTCGACACAACGTCGAACGTGAACGACAGACGGGGATCTAAATGCTAAATGCTTTTTTTTTATTTATTTTTTTTTTTAAGTACAAATATAGTATGTTAAAAGCACATTTTAGGCATCCCAAAATAGCACAGTGGAGGACACTTATACAGTACGTCTTAAGTTTATCTTAAGAAGTACTAAAGAATCATTCAGTATAAGTACAAAATTAGTGTGTAAAAATAAAGCACTTTAAGTACATTATGGAAGTGTACTTCGGTCAAACTGGTCAAATTTGCATGAATTGTTGCAATTGCCAATCACAAACATTCAGGAGAGAATGAAGACATTCTGACTGACAGAAATTTGCTTTACAATTATTATCTCCGGTTCTAGTAGCACCTCCCTCAGGTGATGTCTCAGTCTCTCCTGCATTCTGGCAGATTCAGTCTCATCCATCACATATAGTCCACACAATCCTACCCAACCGCACAGCTTCTAAGGTCAATGCAACCGCATGGAATGTTTAGCTAGACTACAAGGTCAACACTGATTTTGCATGTGTGGACAGATCCAAATCCCTTGCCTTAGCAATCCATAAATCATTGAGATAGACTGGTTTTGTTACACCTGACAGTGTTAAGTAATATTTATAATCTGAATACATTTTTTACATCAATGTCAAGAATATTTTGTAAATGAAATTATTGGTTGATGCATATTTTTCCCCCCTTCTTATCAAAGTTTTTTTTTTTTTTTTTTTTTTTTTTGTCCATTTATTTTTTAAGTTCTGGAATAAAAAAAAAAAAACACAGTAACTTTCATTGTTAATGTTGAGAAATTTTTTTTGAACACTTTTCCAGACAGGCATGAAAAAGTTTGTGTGCGGCAGTACAACAGCTGCTCTTGTTGCTAAGGTAAACAGGCCGTGCCGCGCCGCTCTCTCACTTTCTTTTTGTGTCATTACTCCTCCAAACGAGCGGAAAGGAAAGTCACTCGGCGTAGTAACAGCTCCCTGGACGGCCGTCTCCATGCAGAACCTTGCCAAAAATCACCGGTTGGTTGTTTGCCCACGCACTGAGAAAAAAAAAAGAGCAGTGCCGTTTCTAAACTCACACCAAGTGGGGGGCGTCCGGAGGTCTTATCCCTTTAGACCACTGGGATATTTGGGACGGTGGAAACAGCTTTTCTCAACCTTGAATTGGCATATACAGCTTATGTTACTTCTAAATTTTACTTCCAAAAATCCAGACGTAAAACTTTCTGGGCCTGCAACAAAGAGAAATCAACAATGGAGAGATTTATTTTAAAAAGTTGTTTGGATTGCTAAAATGAAATTGTTTTCAAACAGGTTTCCCAAAAATTTCACACATCTGTCATTGGTTAAACAAACAGATAGCTCCTCCCCAAACTTACGCCATTGGTTGAGCTGTTGCTATGTTGGACAGTGTTTTGATAGCGGAGTCACAATGTTTACACTTTTTTTTAGAGGGAAACAACCTACAAATGGCCTACTTGTAGTTGAGAAAAAGACCCTGGGAATCTCACATATGGCTGAAGTCAAAAGTTTACATGTGCAAAATCTGCAAAATGTTAATTATTTTAGCAAAATAAGAGGGATCATGTTATTCTTTATTTAGTTCTGACCTGAATAAGCTACTTCAAATAAAAGACATTTACATATAGTCCACAATAGAAAATAATAGTTGAATTTATAAAAATTATGCTGTTCAAAAGTTTGCATACACTTGATTCTCAATACAATGCTGTTACCTGAATGATTCACAGCTGTTTTTTTTTTTTTTTTCTGTTCTTCAGAAAAATCCTTCAGGTCCCACAAATTATTAGGTTTTTCAGCATTTCTGTGTATTTGAACCCTTTCCAACAATGACTATGATTTTGAGATCCATCTTTTCACACTGAGGACAACTGAGGGACTATTGCAAATATTGCAACTATTACACAAGATTCAAAACAAATTTTGTAATATTAATGAATATTTAAACATCCTATATTACCTATATCTGTCTTCATGTACCCACAGGAGTCCATTGTTGAAAACAAGGGCTTGCAGAAATTTAGGAAAAATACTAAAGATTAAAAAGGAACCTCTGAGAGACTGATACACAGCTAAAGTTAACCGTCTTGTTCCACATACCATTCCCCCAAAATTGCACAATAGAAAATAATAGACAAATTTATAAAAATGACCCCATTCAAAAGTTTTTCTTTTTTTTTTTGTGATAGTTCTTTAGAAAAATCCTTCTGTTCCCACAAATTCTTTGGTTTTTCAATATTTTTGTGCATTTGAACCCTTTCCAACAATAACTGTATGATTTTAAGATCCATCTTTTCACAGTGAGGACAACTGAGAGACTCAAATGTAACTATTACAGAAGGTTCAAATGCTCACTGATACTCCAGAAGGAAAAACGATGCATTAAGCTGGGGGGTGAAAACTTTTTGAATTTGAAGATCAGGGTTAGATGAAGATCAAGATAATTTCACTTACTTTGTTTTCTGGGAAACATGTAAGTATCTTCTGTAACTTCCGAAGAGCAGTACTAAATTAAAAAAGAGAAGAAAAGAAAAAGAAGATATTCAGGCAAAATACGAAAAAAAAAATACATATCTTCATTCTGTTCAAAAGTTTGCACCCCTTTTTTCTTACTGCATTGCTTTTCCTTCTGGAGCATCAGTGAGCATTTTAACCTTTTGTAATAGCTGCATATGAGTCCCTCAGTGTGCAAGATGGACCTCAAAATCATACAGTCATTGTTGGAAAGGGTTCAAATGCACAAAAATGCTGACACACAATTTGTGGGACCTGAAGGATTTAAATAAATAAATAAATAAATAAGAAAACAGCTGTGGATTACATACAGTATTAAGAATCATGTGCGTATATATATATATATATATATATATATATATATATATATATACATACATATATACATACATATATATATATATAACATGCATTTTGTATGATCCCTTTTCTTTTGGTCAAATAATTAACATTTTACAGATTCTCCTAGGTGTATGTAAACTTTTGACGTCAACTCTATGTCTCTGTTAGAATTTCCAAAGATTTGCCAAGATACCAATGTTGCAATAAAAAGTCAAATATTTTCATTTTGCATCCTCATTTCAGGAATTTCGAACTTTTACAAACCACCATCCAGACTCTCAGCCAACCCTGATACTACTACCAATATTAAATAAACCAAAAATATGCTCCTATTGTTACAATTATTTAACCTTATTACCTTCTATAATGTTTAACAGATCATTAATCCACCGCATTTAGAAACTAATTTTGAAATATTCAGACTATTTAAACATCCTATATTACCTATATCTGTCTTCATGCACCTGCACTGTTCATGTACCCACAGAAGTCCATTGTTGAAAACAAGAGCTTGCAGAAATTTAGGAAAAATACTAAAGATTTTGAGAGTCTCCGATACACAGCTAAAGTTAACCGTCTTGTTCCGCATACCATTTCCCCCAAAATTGCTTTTGACTTAGCAATTTTGCTTGTGACACATTCAAACCAATGAGTCTGGCTCTAGCCAACGTAGAGGAAAAATGAACGGTAAAGCGTTTAATAGTGTTCAAACTATTCAAGAGGGAATAGAGTTGAAGAACTTTGATATTTTAATATTCGAGAAGCAATCTCACACACTTCTCCACTTGCCAAAACTCACTGGTTATGGTTCAGAGCTCTTAATAGAGGGTAAAAGTGCAACATGATCTTTATCCATATTTGATATTGGCTGAAGTCAAACTCTCTCTATATCTGCTTTAGTTATAAGTTCCAGTGTGAAACGCCGGCCAGACAATCCTCAGCTCATTTTCTCAAAGATCCTTTGTGCTGTCATGAAGTGACGGGTGTCTCGAAGGTTAATTGCAAATACAATTCCCAACGATAAGAACAGGAGCAGGCAGGAGAACAAGGAAAGAGCTTTTAGCCTTTTTCCAGAGGTCACTATTCAAACCGCAGATAACGCACTAACTACGTCCTGTATGTGACAGCCTCACAATTCCCACTCTGGTTTGAGTGATTGGTGGGTTTGTGGTCGAGTGTTGTGTCCATGTTCCATTCTCGTCGTATCTTGAAGCACATGACTCATTACTGCGAGCTGTGCCCCACATTCATTGCCTCTAAAGACCGCACCGAATCAATTGGACATACCCAGTCAGCAGATTAGTAATCTAGAGTCTGCCAGCAAAATAACACTTTTTTTTTTTTTTGAGATTTCATGCTACACCAGTGTAAACAAGCACTTGGAACGTGTAAGTCTGAAATGGAGAAATGTGCTGTCAGCATTCTTAAAAATCAGCTGCCTTTAAAAAAAAAAAAAGCTGATGTGGAAATATAACTGGGATCTAGAGAGTAATTTCAGCATGATTTTTACAATATGCTAAGAAAAATTCAACCAATACAGTGTTAGAATGTTTTTTTGTTTTGTTTTGATGTGTGATTGCTAGGGTGCTCTTGTTAGTTGCTAGGCGGTTCTTTAACGACTAAACTATCCCATTCACAAATGCAAGATTGTCTGGGCTCTACATATGTCTCTTTAAAAGCTGTTTATAGATCTTTCCTTTAATGTCTGTTCACAAGTGCTGGGGATAACACATTGCAAGTAACCAATGTCTTTGCTGCTGACCTTTGTTGATCCAATTCAACCATACTAATAAGCAAAATTTACTTTAGATTAACTAGCATTTGTGCTTCATTTTTCTCATTGCTGAAGAGTGTTGAACTTTCTTTTCATACAGTTCCACTGTACGGACGTGAATTTACTTTTCCTTCAGCTTTAAGCTTATTTATTTCACTTTTTGGTGTAAAGGGGCTTTTACACATTGCAAAAAAAACAAAAAAAAAAAACTTATTACATTACTTTTTTAGGGAGTAACACAATATTGTAATTCATTACTTTTAAAAAGTAACTTTCCCCAACACTTTCCCCAAACATATTATTATTATTATTATTATTATTATTATTATTATTATTATTATTATTATTCACCAATTGTATCATCTGCCAGGTGATTTGTTTCTCCATCTTAACAAGCCACATAGTTTGAAGTACAGAATATTGTTGTTTAGTTCTAGCATTAGTGGTTTATTCAAATCTCTAATCTCATGTATGTCTCAGTAATACTAGTGGTGCTTGCCTTAGCAAATACCACTAATATATTTTGTGGTTAGTGCAAACAATGATTTGTGATAATGTTGTTCTGATGCATCAAGAGGTGGCATTCTCTTATCTGCATTTAAATGAATCTGTGAAATGACTTGGCAAAGTCTATTGTATTTTGAGTGCTAGAGCCAAAACAGAGCACTAAATTTAATCTTTCAAAATGATATACTGTGCAATTTGAAGGTGGAAAAAAGGAAACTTTGAGTTGCATTTAATCAGGCCATTTCCCAGCATGACGCATATTTGAAAACTTCCCTACAGCTCAAACTAATGACCCCCAGTCTCTCAATATTTGACTGGCTTAAGGAAGGTTGCAAGCATGTGCTGCTGACTGCAGTGTAACTACATAGTTATTAATACTTCAATTATTTTCTTTGAATTATTTTTAGTTTACCAATGAATCCTGCACAAAAACACTAGGAATGTGTTAATATAAATACTATAGTTTCAGTGTTGATTCCATGTTGACCATAAGTATCTGTGACATACCTATAAGCACAGGGAATAAAATCCATCTGTCTCTTACAGATATGAAGGTGCTTATAGTTCAAAGTTTTATAGAAAAGAGCCCAATACGAGTTGTATGAGTACTTCAGATTGGATCAGCTCAGGGCTTTTGGACCACTGTGCATAGGGGGTATGAGGTAAAGGAGTTTTTTTTTTTTTTTTTCTTTTTCTTTTGGCCCTGGCTTTCCTTCAATTAGCGGCTTTAAAATCATACTGCAAATTTTCCATATCCTTCCCACAGGGCGCATGAGTGGTGCTAAGCTTTCTCTCAGGCCCAGCTGAGGGAGCCAACACGGGGGAAATCTCCCAGTTAAAGCTGCGAGGTTCAAGTCATAAATTTCAGCCACTTTTACAACACTGTTTTCAAGATCTGAGGAAACGGAATATGTGAACTGATAGGCTGGATGCTTATTAACCTCGGACTTTTGTGAAAATAAAGAGACTTGTAACAGCAAGCCAGCTAAGGCAAGAAAAAAAAAAAAAAAAAAAAAAAAGCAGAGCGGCAACTAAATAATTAAACCCTGTCAAGCTATTAGAAAAATAGGTGAGCAAACGAATGCACATTTATATAGAACTACAAATGTATAAAATAAAAATAACTACAACATCTTGCCCCATACTAGCTTGCTAAATGCTAGTTTGTTAAATAGCCTAGACTAATGGTGCATTCAAGTTTATATTGGAAAAAAAAAAACATATTCATGAGTTAATTTCGCAAAAACGCCCATACAAAGTTATAATTACAAACGAGTTGGGGGTGTGTCAATAATAATAATAATAATAATAATAATAATAATAATAATAATAATAATAAAAATTGGATGCAGAGAATGCAGGGTCTCTTTTGATAGTACATTTGAAATTAAAACTTTTTTTTGTCATTTACAATAAATTATGTAAATTGCATCTACAAAATGCAATGCTATTCTACATTCACAATTTAACATGTAATTATTCAATTTACAGCAGCTTCAGAAATGTAATTAGACCATAAAAACCTGACTTCATAATTACTTCACCACTCGTCAATACAAACTTTCCAGAAGGACTTGAACCCGCCATAATTTTGCATATCTTTAACCTATTGTAATGTTGTATTTAATTTACATTTTGTCCACTTAAAGGAACACTCTTTTCACTTTTTTTGGAAATAGGTTCATTTTCCAACTCCCCTAGAGTTAAACATTTGAGTTTTACCGTTTTTTTATCCATTCAGCCAATCTACAGATCTGCCGTTAGCACTTTTAGCATAGCTTAGCATAAATCACTGAATCAGATTAGACCATTAGCATATTGTTCAAAAATGACCAAAGATTTTTTATATTTTTCCTATTTAAATCTTGACTCTTCTGTAAATTAAAAGTTGTGATTTTATAGGCTGATATGGATAGGAACTCTTATTCCAGCATAAAAAAATTGGAGTGTTCCTTTAATGTTGATGTATTTTTAATACTCATTGCCCCAAATCACACATATCTCTCTTTATTTATACATGTCCTGATGTACAAAGCCTAGGCTAACAGCTCGTAGCAGTTAGCCCCTAACTAGCTACTTCAATCAGTCTTCAGTGTTTCCAGAATCTAAGTGGAACATATCTTGCTGTGAAAAGAACAACATTGTGTTAGCTTGTTTGCATAGCTAATGATAAGGTATGACTATATAGGTTGCACTTAGGGTGTCTGTTTCTTTGAAGCTGTAAAAAGCAGTCTTTAAATCATGCATTAAAAACTAATTAGTATGAGTTTGACTGTTCAAACCTATAAAGCCCTGTTTACCAACTGGAACGACACAGTCAACATGTAAAGCTTCACTTCACTTCACTGTGAGCAAGCATGCCAACACAAACAGTTAAATTTATGATGAAGGACCTCGAGTTTTACAGGCTCGCGAGTCATGCTGTGCCTGCCGGTGATGTAATCTCACAGTTGTGAGCGTTTGGGTACAGAAAAGGAGAAAATGGAATAAAAATAAAAATAAAAAAGCCATTTCCATTTCACATAACTTCCTTACTTCCTCTATTAAAAAGGATTAGGCACCGTGGGGCTGCACCTGTGTAAATGCCCACATCAGAGCCATGTTTAAGGGGTTTGTTTTCACAATCCTCTCTGTAACAAGCTATGCAACCTGGTCCCCTGCAGGCGATATGAAGCGAACGACCCGGGGTTCGTGCGGCGGGACTCTGGGGATGCTGGTCAGGGTTGTGTCAGCACCACATGTCTGTGGCCCGCAGGCTGTGAGATACCGCAAGGAGCCGGAGTCTGGTAGAATGAGGTCAGCTCTGATATACACGGGACTAGGGAGTGAAACAATAAGGGTTGAGACAGAAAACAGCAGAGGGAAGCTCATTGTGCATTCTGTGCATGGCTCACATAGTTTTGAAGTGCCTGCCATGCGAGGGAATCCTGAGGGATTGTGTTTTGGTCTTGACTGTAGGTTTGCTTCGAAATTCCCACCTGTGCCCTTTGCCACTTCTTTAGTCTACCATTTAGAAGTGTTATCTCAAACCGCACGCAATGAATTATCTGCCCAGGAAGAGAGGCTGATCTTGATTCGCGGCTGATTCTCTGCATTTAGGATGCCATAAAAGGTTTTAACCTTTCAGTTGAAAAGGTCAGACCTGGCGCTGAGATCATGGATCTAAAAAAACCTTTAGAGACTGATCAATACTAGCCTAAATAATAAACTTTGGTCTGCCATTCGCCCTGCGCCATTTGTGATAATGATACCAATGTGTGTGGCTTGTTGAAGAGAGCTGTGCTTTTAGCAATCAGGGTTTATTTATTTATTTATTTATTTATTAGCTACTCTCCATTTGGAGGCACCTAGCAATTATACAGACATCCTAGTAACCACATATTAATGGCATAGAAACCAGAACATCCTAGCAACATCATAGTAATGTGATAAAAGCTACCCAGGCTCATTGCAAAAATGTGCATGTGGTTATATTTCTGCCAAATTATGTTACATTGTTTTTTGCATGTTTCATGACACTTTCAAAGTAAAATGTCTGTTGAGTGGTGATAAAAGTGATTTCAGGGTTTTTTTAGGCAATGTTGTGTTATGTTGGTTAGTGCTCAGTGCTGAGTTAATGTCCTGTTACATTTCAACCTAAACTAAACTAAACTAAACTAAACCTAAGCCTAAACCTAACCAGTAGTGTTAACAAATGCATTTGCTGAAGCAATCGTGCCATTGTAGCTTGTTTCAAGTCTTTGAGCATTTTTATCATCACTTGTCTTTCATGGGACTTGTATATAAGAGTTCCACATGGTACCGGTAGCGCTACTGAACAAGTTTACTATGTCAGAAAAGCATATAGCAACCTACCAGAACATCCGAGCAATGTCATAGTGATGTGATAAAACCAACCCAGACTCACTGCAAAATGTGAATGTTGTTATATTTCTGCAAAATTATATTACATTGATTTTTGCATGTTTCACAACACTTTCAAAGTGAAATGTCCAGTGAGTGGTGCTTAACATAATTTATTTTTTTTTTCTAAATAAAATGGACATGAATTTGGCAATGTTTAGTTATGTTGGTTATTGTAGATATCGCAGTAGTTTGGAAATAAAATGTCTGTTGCTAACAGTTATTGCTCTATCATATTTTAACCTAAACTAAGCCTAACCCTAAACCTAAACAGTAATGTTAAAGGAACACTCAACTTTTTTTTTTTGAAAATAGGCTAATTTTCCAACTTCCCTAGAGTTAAACAGATGAGTTTCACCGTTTTCAAATCCATTCAGCCAATCTCTGGGTCTGCCGGTAGCACTTTTAGCGTAGCTTAGCATAAATCGCTGAATCAGACTAGCATCTCGTTCAAAAATGACCAAAGGTTTTCTATATTTTTCCTATTTAAAACTCGTCTCTTCTGTAGTTACATTGTGTACAGAAAACGAAAAGTTGTGATTTTCCAAGCTGATATGGACAGGAACTATATTCTCATTCTGGCGTAATAATCAAGTAACTTTGCTGCTGTACCATGGGTGCAGCAGGCGCAACTATTTTAGGCAACTATTATGTCAGAAAAGTCTACATATGGAGCTGGGTTTGTGATGCAGACATCAAAATGTATTGGTTTACAAATCATGCACTATGGTAAAAGTGTTTTATGTCATAACATAGTATTGTGTAACCAACCGAGTGAAAATAAGTCTTGTTAAAGAAGCTGTTCTTTTACTATTTTACGCAAACAGGTTTTTCAGCTATTCACCATTTGGAGGCATCTAGCAATCATACAGATCATCCTAGTACCCACCTGTTAATGGCACAACAAACTACTACAACATTCTAGCAAAATCATAGTAATGTGATAAAATCAACCCAGGCTCATTGCAAAAATGTGCAAGTTTCTGCAAAATTATATTACATTGATTTTTGCATGTTTCACAACACTTTCAAAGTGAACTGTCCTGTGAATGGTGCTACAAGTAATTTCAGTTGAAACAGATATACAAGCGGGAATTTGGCAATGGTTTATTATGTTGGTTGTTGTAGATATCACAGGAGTTTGGAAAGTCCAATGCTCTATCACATTTTAACCTAACCCTTAACCTAACCAGCATTTGCTGAAATAATAACACCATTTTAGCTTGTTTTGAGTCTTTAAGATCTTTTATCATCACTTGTCTTTCATGGGACTTGTATCTGGGTTCCTCATGGAACGTACTGGCTGCAGAAAAGCCTACATGTGGAGCTGGTTTTGTGATATAAACATCAAAATGTATTAGATTACAAATAATTCCCTATGTGTCTTAACATAATACTGTGTAAGTCTTTATTAATCACTAATCTGGTCCCTTAATAATAATAATTTGTCTACACAGTAATAAACATTGTTGGTGTTTTACTGCCATTAGCATTCATTTCAGTTTGGAAACCACAGTGAAATTTACTGTATGTATAGGTATGTTTTTGGAGTTTCATAAAAAGAGCCTATGTGAGCACTTTGCAACCAGCTAGCAACCTACCAGAACATCCTAGCAACATGATAGTAAAGTGATAAAATCAACCCAGGCTCATTGCAAAAATGTGCATGTGGTTATATTTCTGCTAAATTGTATTACATTGCTTTTTGCATGTTTCATGACTCTTTCAAAGTGAATTGTCCAATCAGTCCCGCTAAAAGCTATATCTGAAACAATGAACATGAACTGGCAATGTTTTATGTTAGTTGTTGTAGATATCACAGCAGTTTGGAAATACAATGTCCAGTGTGCTATAAGTTAATGCTCTGTCACATTTTAATCTAAACTAAACCTAACCTAACCAGTAGTGTTAACACATGTGCTGAAGCAGTCATGCCATTTTATCTTGATTAAAGTTCTTGAGATTTTTACCATCGCTTGTACCAGGTGTGCTACCGAGCAAGTTTACTATGTCAGAGAAGACTACATATGTAGCTGGTTTAGTGATGCAAACGTCAAAATGTATTATTTACAATTCTTGCACTATGGTAAAACTGTTTGAGGTCCTAGCATAGTATTGTGTAAGGAACTGTGTGAAAGTAAGTTTTTATTAAACGTAATTCTGCACTGTAATAATAATTTGTCTACACAGGGATAAATGTTGTTAGTGTTTTACTGCTATTAGTGTTAATTTCACCTGGAAATGGCAGTAATATATATATATATATATATATATATATATATATATATATAATGTGTGTGTGTGTGTGTGTGTGTGTGTGTGTGTGTGTGTGTTTGGAATTTAACCACCTAGCAACCAGCCTGAACATCCTAGCAACCTTATAGCATGCCAATATCCACTATGACTACCTTAGCTACTCTCATTTGTGATTTTTCTGTATGCTCCTAAAACATCATACTCCTGCTATTAGAAAGTATTTACATTATTTTCATTTTGTCTGTCCTATTTTGTGTCATATGCACAGAAAATTTCGTTCACAGTCAGTAAAGCACACTGGGGCTTATTATAGTGAAACAAGCCTGCCCTCCATAATGTAATGCTAATAGGCCCTGCATTTGGTTTTAAATTGTATGCGTGTGTGGTTGGGAAAATGACTGAGCTTGCATAGCAAACAACTAAAAGTCTCCTCAGATGACATTTGAGAACATATGTCTCAGAGGCTTCAGCTACATTGACTCTCAAAGTCTTCTCAATCCTTATGTGCCTGTTTATCCACAGGGCTTCCCCAAATACTGGTTATGTTACCTTTTAGAGGATGTAACGTCTCTTGTGATGGCTTTTGTGCTCGCAGGAAGTGTCAACACAGCTGAGATTGGTTTTGTTCGAAATTGCATAGTATCATAATACTTGTGTTTCATTGTATAATGTGAGTACTGTGCACACTTTCTATATGATACCAGGATCACGTATTACAGAAATATGCAGTATACGACTGAGTCAAATACTGGATCCTTGAACTTGGCTTGACTTTCCCATATAGCAAGCAAAGAAACAATGAATGAATGAATAAATAAATAAAAATAAATAAATAAATAAAAATAATAATAATAATAATAATAATAATAATAATAATAAATGTACATACAGAAGAACACATTGAAATTACCAGGTGCGCTACCGAGCAAGTTTACTATATCAGAAAGACCTACAAATAGAGCTTTTTTGTGATGCAAATATAAAAATGTATTAGTTTACAAATCATTCACTATGGTAAAAGTGTTTTAGGTCATAACACAGTATTACGATTAAAAATGTTGGTGTTTTACTGCCACTAGTGTTCATTTAACCTGAAAACCACAGTAAAAGGTATGTATAGGTACATTTTGGAAGTTTCATAAAAAAAAAAAAAAAAAAAAAAAAAAATGCAAAAGCCTATGTAACCACTTCACATCCACCTAGCAACCATTCTGAACACCCTAGCAACAGGGTTTTTCTTTTTTCCTCCTAGCTAAAGTGCATGCTTAATATACTGTTAACTTGTTGGCTTAAGAAATTAAGTTTGATATGGTAAAATATGTTTATTTATTTATTTATTTATTTATTTATTTATTTATTTATTTATTTTTATTATTATTATTATTATTATTATTAATATTTTTGCTAAATATAGACACTATATTATATATGCATTCAAATAATATATTTATATAAATAAATACTGAATGGATATAAACATTTTATTTTCAGTGATAATTCAATGTTTGTAGTGTCTTGAGATTTTTGTGTTCTGTCCAAATTTATTTATTTATTTATTTATTTATTTATTTATTTCCTTGCTTCCTTCTCCAATATGACTAATAAATCAGAAGTAATGTAAGTCACAAGTTTGGCAAGAGTTACGACATTTTTTACTTCAAAATTAAATCAAAGTTGCTAAATAAATTATATTTGCAAGATGTGACAACTGTTTCATATTGAACACATTAAAGACCTGTTATACTGTTTCATATACTGTATTATTTTTCATACTAAAACTAATATAGGCAGTATACTGTGCAGTATAATATTCTTTCCCTAACTTAGCCTTTTACCCTGACACACATCAGGATCAGTTTTAGAGTTTAACCTTTTTCATTATTCTTATTTGAGGATTCGGAAGTGTATCCCAAGTGTAATTCACTCTGTTTTGGCAGCAATTCTTAATTTTAATAGACAAAAATCCATACCAGTAGTATGACCTCATTCTACCTGGTTACGCAGGTATCATTGTAGGCAAACATGTTGTACAAAAAAGTAAAAGGAACAAAAAGTAGATTATTGTTCATTGAGTTTTGCCAAACAGAAGCCTAATCCCGCCTTTTCCTTTTACAATATCCGTTTTCAGGAAGAGATCAGGTGACAGCCCTCAAAGCAAAGAAACCTCGCTATTTTAGAGGCAACATGATCAGCCTTTTATGGAACATCATTGTCCATTCATAATGTCACGAACTTGATAGAAACTGCTGGAAAGAAAGGAAGTCCAGACGTCACGCCGAGAAATCTACTACAGCTGCAGGAATACTGCAGGGATGCGCAGGAAGGATCCTTCCCTGAAGGTCCGCATTACAAACACCGGATGCACAGTTTCCACTTGAAAAGTCTTAAAGGTTATTCCAGCGATAGATTGAGGTGATAAAGTGGCACTGTCGGGGCGGTGAAGGTGAGCTGAGGCAGGTGGTGAGCGCTCGGGGAGGGCTGTAAGGGAATCTGAGGCACACCTGCTCTTGTCGGGTCGGCCCGTGAGAATCGAGCTTCTTTCAACGGCCTGTCGGTTTAGAGGGGCCAGACGGCTGTGCCCAGAACACTCACGCACAATGGGATCGGAAAGAATAGGCACGGATTTGCTCTTTTAGTCCCTCTTGTTACAACGTTTTTTTGACGGGACCTCATTACAACAACTGTAGAGCTTTTGATCACGGGCAGCCTTACGTCTCGTACTCGGATTGTATAGACTTGGGGGAAAAAGACATTTGCATTGGTAGAGAGGGAATCTGTGAGAAGAAAACTTTGCAGTTCTTGGAATTGCTTTGGGTTACAAAAAAGGCAGCTTGGGAGATTTTTCACACAGATTTTACACAAAAGACGCCATAGTTTGGGAACATGACCATAAAACATGAGAATTAAACAGGAGAGATGACCGCTGTGAACGCTGTTATTTTGAAGTGCTTCTGTTCAGTTCGGGGTTTGCAGGAAGTAATACCAAATACCTTGCATGCATATGCAGAAATGTGCAGAATGTTAATGGGACGCTTCACCCAAAAAAAGAAAATCCTGTTATTTTATTTTATTTTATTTTTAATTTTGGGTTGGACATTATTTATTTTATTTTATTTTATTTTATTTTATTTGACTCATGTTTTACCATCAAAATATATTGTATATATATACACACACACGTGTTATTTATTTTTTCTATATTTTTGGTCAGTCAGACTAGGGAAATAAAATAAAATAAAATAAAATAAAATAAAATAAAATAAAATAAAAATAAATAATGCTTTGATGTGTGATGTAAGATTTGATGTATTTAAATAAATCTATAGTCCTGAAACCATTGCTTACCTCCTTAAATAAATAAAATAATAAAATGATCAAATATAAATGTTGGAACATGGAAACCATTGTCTGTGTGCTCCAGAAACCTTAAATATAATACATATTTCTGTATTCAGGTTTATTTATGTGGCTATTTATTTTCTTTTCTATATTGTTATTGTTCAGAGAATTCTTTGTTCTCTCATACAGCGATCTCTATCTACAGCCTGGGCTTTGTCAATATTGGTCAGGTTTTTTAAAAAAAGAAAATCTAACAATTGTTACTTTACTTTGACGTGTATGGATTTTGGACACTCATGGGGCTTGGGCACTGCTACAAGTTTCATGCCACTGAAACAAGGAGGCCCTTTTCCCAAGAGGAAAGATGAAAGAAGCATTATGTATCAGTATTATCAGTAAAAAAATATATATATATATATATATATATATATATATTTCTCACAGATTCAAAACTTAAATTAATCTAATTAGATAAGGCAGCAGAAAAAAATGTAGCTTTAGTTTTCCATCATCATCATCATCATCATCATTTTGTGAGCATGGAGACTGTAGATTAAATCCTGGTATCAGTTTCAGACAGGACAGAGGGCTTCAATGACATCCTTTAATCCCTGCTAAGAGTCCGGCTGCGGCTGAGGAGCTGAGGAGAATCGATCATCTGGAAACCTCAGTGATCTTGACGTTGCTTGCAATCTCAGAGTTTCAGCACGATCACTTTGTGTCACAATTCAGGAGAGATGATGCCTAAAGCTGTTTGTTTTGGCCCCTGAAATTGAAAAGCACTCAAAGAGCACCCAAGTGAGGTAATTAAATATTCCTTGTATTCCAATATTACAAGATGTTATCTGTGGTAAACAGCATCTTCTACAAATCATGCATACTAATTAGAGAACTAGCATATTAAGTGGTGAACATAATTGAACTGAAATAGTGTTAATCTGGTTGAATGCCATAACAATCATGTCCTCCAAAATATTGAGAAATCTAGAGTTATTTTACTTTATTTAATATTTTTATCCACTATCCATTATTATTCACTTAAATAGGTTAAGTCCATCTGTATATGTTATTTCAGAATTAAGTTTTTGAAATATTTTTAAAGTGTATTGTGAATGTACTGATTAGCATTTATTTAATCCTTCAAGACCTTCAAGGCCAGGGGTGTCAGACTCCAGTCCTGGAGGGCCGCAGCTATGCAGAGTTTAGATGCAACTCTAATTAAACACACCTGATCCAACTAATCAAGTCCTTCAGGCTTAATTGAAAAGTGCTTAGTATGTGTGTTGGAGCAGGGTTGGAACTAAACTCTGCAGGGCTGCGGCCCTCCAGGAACTGAGTTTGACACCCCTGTTCAAGACTATTTTTTTTTAGTTTTTCAGCATTTTTGTGTATTTAAACCCGTTCCAACAATTACTGTATGACTTTGAGATCCATCTTTTCACACTGAGGAAAACTGCGGGACTCATATGCAACTATTAAAGAAGGTTCAAAATGCTCATTGGTGCTCCACAAGAACACGCAATGCATTAAGAGCCAGGGGTGTAAACTTTTGAACAGAATGAAGATGTGTACATTTTTCTTATTTCACCTAAATATCATTGTTAATTATTAATATTTTCATTTAGTACTGCCCTTTAGAAGCTACAGAAGATACTTACATGTTTCCCAGAAGACAAAATAAATTAAATTTACCCTGATATTCAAATTTTAAAAAAAAAGTTTTCACCCCTGGCTCTTAATGCATCTTGTTAATGCATTGTGTGTTCTTCTGGAGCATCATTGAGCATTTGAACCTTCTTTAATAGTTGCATATGAGTGTGGAAAGAATTATCTCAAAATCATACAAATCATTGTTGGAAAGGGTTTAAATGCACAGAAATGCTAAAAAATTGCTACCTGAAGAATTTTTCGGGCAGTTTAACTGTTCAGGACAAACAAGGGACTCATGAATAACTATCACTAAATAACAACTGTTGTAAATCATTCAGATAACAACACATTAATAAGAATCAAGTGTGTTTATAAATTCAGCTATTATTTTTTCTTGTGGACTACATGTAAACATCTTTTATGTGAAATATTGTATTCAGGTTTGTACTTAATTAAATAAAAATAACATGCAGTTTGTATGATCCCTCTTATTTTGGTCAAATAATTAAAGATGCAAGATGTACGTAAACTATTGACTTCAACTGTGTTGTAATTACACATTTGTACTAATGAATTTGCAATTGATTACATTTAAATGTAATATAAAATAACACTACAGTTAAATTTAAAACCAAATACAATAAATGTTTTAGTGTATCAGTCAAGACATCAAAATAAGTGTAATTATTTAAAGAATGACAAAGTAGTTTTAAAACCTAAGGATTTAAAATGTACTTTAAAGTAACTCAATTTGATCTTATTACAAAGTGCACTTTTTAAAGTGTACTTACATGTGTTAAAACATTTTTTTATTGTAGTGTACTCTCTTTAAATCAACTTAGGTGGTATTTTTGGCGCCAATGGCGTATAGTGACATAAAACAGTGTTGCGTTATGGGCGTCACGAGTTCGAATCCCGGCTCAAGTTCTGTCATGAAACTCTAGATGGTGCAGGCTGATGGGTCGTTAACACAAACTATGATATTCACAGCGTTCAACTTCTTGGGACAGGCTGATTGGTTCATGTTGTATACACAGCCAATGAGCTTGCTGCTTTACATTTAAATGGCTGGTTAGCATTCACTAGAACATTTTGCTGCATGCTTTCAGAGTTACTCTAAAACCCTCCACCTCCCCAACTCCACCTGTATAGATCTGCTATATATTATTATTATATTATTTGTGCAGCAGCAGTATGTCTTGAAGTAACACTCCACTTTTTTTGAAAATAGGCTCATTTTCCAACTCCCCTAGAGTTAAACAGATGAGTTTTACCACTTTCGAATAAATTCAGCTGATCTCCGGGTCTAGCAGTAGCACTTTTAGCATAGCTTAGCAGGAGGAAAAATACTGCAACTCTTTGGTCATTTTTGAGCGCAATGCTGATGGTCTAATCGGCGCAATGCTGATGGTCGAATGATTTATGCTAAGCTATGCTAAAAGTGCTACTGCCAGACCTGGAGATCGGCTGAATGGATTCGAAAATGGTAAAACTCGTCTGTTTAACTCTAGGAGAGTTGGACAATTTGCCTATTTTCAAAAAAAAAAAAAAAAAAAAAAAAGTGGAGTGTTCCTTTAATTACTCACAGCGCCATATCAGTGTATGTATTGGCAGTAGCAAGTTTCTGTACTTGTTTTGTAGCAACAAATTTTGGGGTGAAATATGACACCAACATTCATGAGATTCACCTAAATACTGTTGACAGGAATGAGTGAACAAAACTAGCAGTGCGTGAGGATCGCTTCATCATGTATTCACTTCCATAACCAGCAGCAGCCTGTTGCTTGCTTTCATTCCTCTCTCTCTCTCCCTTTCTCTCTCTCTCTCTAGCTTAAGAAAACAATTACCAATTCAGATACATTCCTCTACTCCTAACAATAAGCAGTCTCATTAGAAACCCCAAGGACAACAGGAAGAAATATACAAATGTCTACGGTTACCTAAATGGAGCCTAACCGGAGCTGTCATTACACTCACTGACTCTGGCAGACGTGACAGAAGCCAAACACACACACAGGTTCTCTGCCCTATCACAGCAGGCATCTCTCAGAATGGCTGAATTGTATAAATGTTAAGTCATACTTAATTGCCCATAGAAACGTTTGTCCCAGATATTTTCCTCTTGGCTCCATTAGCCAATGCTGCTTGCTGGAGTTAAAAAAAAAAAAAAAAAAGTGGCCAAAGAAAACACACTGGGGCTGTTTTCTTGTTAAAATGCACAGATTGGATGCAAGATGAAAACCCACTTCCAGTGTTTTTTCTCGATGAGTAAACCTCATGACAAAACCAAGCAGTGTTTGGGTTTGTACGGATGTCCTTAATATGCTAAACACTGTTAGCCTCATTTTAAATGTGTGCTGCTAGCTCACAATTCGGTCTTCTTGGCATGAAACGAGGATAGAATGCGACCTTGAGAAGTTTATAGCAAAAACAGAGACTGCCTTTGCTGAGTTAAACCTTTTTTTTTTTTTTTTCTCCTCAATCAACACTGTTCCTGTGGGCAGAAAGTCTGCTATGAGAGGCGAGCTCATTAACAGTTGACCCCAGCTTGAAATAGCTGAGAATTAAGCAGTGCTCCACATGTTTGGGCCTTCTCTCGCTGCCAAAACCACTCCTACTCCAAATCCAACTCGGGACACGGGTTGGGGGGGACTGGAAAGCCCTTATCTAATTCCAAGCCAACCTTTACGTCCGTGAGGAAATAAAGGTCAAGTGTGGACCGACTGCACTTAGTAACTTAATTTAAAGAGAGTGTAAAACAAGAACTTATACACTCACTCTGCCTGATTCATTCCATTGATGCCTTTCGACTGGTTTTCCCCTGTGAATGGCTCTGTGGAAGGAGAAAAGCAATGTCAACATCTGCATTACAATTCACATGGCCCCAATGCAGCATTTACTGCTCTCTTGACAATATTTGTTGCAGTGCACTGTGATTAAAAACAAATCATCAGATTTGTGGTTTATATAAGTATGATCACATCATGTACTTTTGTACATGAAAAAAATAAGAATAAAAAAATCATGTCAAATATATTACGAGCAGCAATAAAAGACATCCCAGTGGCAAAACATGAGATTTTTTTGGTCATACAATTCATTTTTTATTGAAGTTTTAATAACTTCTTAGCTACACGGTCTAGAGCATGTCTGACCCAATTAGATATGATGTAGTTTGTAAGAGAAGTTTTTGCAGTTTTGACACAGTTTAACATGGTGCAAATTCTAGTAGGCCTGAAATTCTCATGATCTCGACTGGACTTGTGTTGTGCTGAATAAAATAAATAAAATCTTGATTAAACAGAAAACTACAAATTTAAAGTTATTTATTGCATTAAAGTAATGAAACTTAGTCAGAATTCAAGTCAGAATTGCTTGATAAATTGGCAATTGGGAGTTAGTAAGTCTTATAAATTGTAAGACATACTTGTTGTTTCCTTGCAAATGTGAGTTTGTCACAATTCTGACCGTTTTCTCGCAATTTCAAGTTTATATCTCACAATTCTGACTTTTCATGCAAATCTTAATTTCTTTTTCATAAACTTGTTTATAGCTTGAATTTATTTTTTTTCTCGCAGTTGCAAGTTTATATCCATCAATTATATTAGATAGAATTATATTATATAAGAATTCCAAATTTATATATCAAAGTGACTTTTATTTTGTCTTGCAATTCCAAGTTCTGACTTTTTTTCTCAGAATTATGATACACTCTCAATTCTAACTTTTCTAACTTATTTTCTCAGAATTGTGAGATATAAACTCACAATTGTGAGTTATAAAGTTCAATTCTAAGGAAAAATGTCAGCTCACAATTCTGACATTTTCTTAAAAGTGTGAGTTTATATCATGCAATTCTGAGAAAAATATCAGAATTCTCAGATATAAACTCGCAACTGCAAGTTATAAAGTTAGAATTTATGTCTAGCAGTTCTGACTTTAATACTCGCAATTGAATTTTTTATTCAGTGGCGGAAACTGGCAAAATCTTTTGGAATTCTAAATTTAAGTCTCACAGATTTATTTATTTTTTTTTTTCATGTAATTCTGAGAAAAAAAAGATGTAATATAAACTCAGAATTTTGCCTTTTTGTCTTGCAATTCCAAGTTTACATTTCAAAATTCCAAGTTTATATCTTGCAGTTCTGACTTTTTTTTTTTTTTTCTCAGAATTATGATAAACTCTCAATTCTAACTTTTTTCATGCAATTGTGAGTTTATATCCTGCAATTCTGACTTATTTTCTCATAATTGTGATATAAACTCATAATTGTGAGTTATAAAATTAAATTCTGAAGAAATTTTTCTTAAAAGTGTGAGTTTATATCATGCAATTCTGAGAAAAATATCAGAATTCTGAGATATAAACTTGCAATTGTAAGTTATAAAGTCCAAATTTATGTCTACCAATTCTGACTTTATAACTCGCAATTGCGAATTCATATTCATTTATCAGAATTGCAAGTTTATATCTCACAGTTCTTAAAAGTTGCATCACACAATTCTGATAAAAAGAGTCAGAATTATGAGGTGTGAACTTGCAATTATGAGAAAAAAAAGTCAGAATTGAAAGATAAAAAGTCGGCTTTTTACCTTTTTAGAATTTTTTATTCAGTGGCGGAATTCCAAGTTTATATCTTGCAGTTCTGACTTTTTTTTCCCTCAGAATTATGATAAAATCTAAATTCTAACTTTTTTTTCATGCAATTGTGAGTGAATATCTTGCAATTCTGACTTATTTTCACAGAATTGTGAGATATAAACTTACAATTGTGAGTTATAACATTCAATTCTGAAGACAAATGTCAGCTGACATTTTCTTAACATATATCATGCAATTCTGAGAAAAATATCAGATTTCTGAGATGTAAACTTGCAACTGCCAGAAGAAAGTCAGAACTGTGAGACAGAAATTCAGTTACCTTTTCTTATTTTTAATTCAGTGGCAGAAACAAACCATATTTCATATTTAACTTAAGCATTTGTTTAATATTAAAACTTTAAATCCAAGTACCACCCAGAGAGAAGATAGCATGCAGTACCCTGCTGTTATTGGAGATCTTAAGTCATCAAAGAAGTTTCAGTCAACACTTTCAATGACAAAAATCACATTCAGCAGACCATACAGGCTTTATATACAATCATGGTTAAACCATAAGTCCCTCCCTCAGAAGCCAAAGACCATCAAGATGAAGAAGCTCTCTTGATGGACTATCATGTCTTTTCTGTGTATAATGATGTTGACATCTCTAAAGGGCGGATATTCCCTCTTTTCACTCATTGCCTTTTTGATGTGACAGGCGCTAGAATGAAACTGGAGTTAGGTATCAGGCTGACCTGGATATGAGGTCAGTGTTTGTATGGGTGGAGGTGGGGTTGTACACTGTGGGGATGTGCTCCATGTGAATGGTACATTGTGTGAAGAGGAAGTGTTTAGTGTAAAGCAGCCTCAGGCCCTTTCAAATGAGTTCAGGTACGTTAACATACTGCTAAATCTGAGTTCATACTGACATTTAATTCATGTAATGCATAAACTCACACACACATATCATAAGATCATTCTGCGACGGTTATCCCTGCTAAGCAGGTTTAGCTGGCGCCCAGCTTAAAAAAGACCATGTATTGGTTACCAATATAAATTACTCATACTGTTTACCCATGGGCTCCAAATAACATGTGAGAACCATTTGTGCTTGTCTATGAAATACATTTATTTTATGCTAAATATACTTTGAATATGTGGACTAGTTTAGTGTGCTAAACTGAAACAAAGAATTATTGTACTTAATGCACTTTAGGTAGTGCTGAAGTCCGACTAAAGATATACTGAAGTATATTTGATTGTGCTAAAGTGGAACTACTGCAAGTAGTGCAACTTTAGGCATACTTTAAATCTTGTGCATTTAAAGACCAATATCCTTCAAAGATCATACAATCCTCATCAACAGTGGCATTAAAACACATTTTTGGCTTAATACTAGAAAATGTTCTTTATTTGGAGCACAAGCAGTACTCCAAATCAAGTTTAATTATCATTTTTTGTATCACTAAATCTCAAACGATATGTCAGTAAATATGCTAATAGATTTAAACTATACTTAGTTTAAAATAAATCTATTTTAAACATTACTTGTTACTAGGGGATGTAGTATATTCCTGGAAAAAAGGGATTTAAAAGCAATATTTTCAGTTATTAACAACTTAAACGTTGATACAGTCAGAACTGCTGGATATAAACTAGCAATTGCGAGGCTGAGTAAATTATGACAGAGAATATTATTTTTTGGCGAATCAGCAATTGTGGAAAAAAAAAAAAAAAAAAAACCTTAACAAAGTCCATGCTAAAGGGTTACTCCACCCCCCAAAAAATAAAAATAATAATAAATTGTCATTAATCACTTACCCCCATGTTGTTTCAAACTGTAAAAGCTTCGTTCGTCTTCGGAACACAATTAGGATGAAAACCGGGAGCATTTGATATGCGACCGTTGCATATTATTTAAACTTTGTGTGAGTTTGTCATAAACAGAACACGGCTGTTGGGGATCTGTTGTGTTGCGCCGCATCCAGTGCAGAGAGCATCGCTGATTACAATGAGATAGTAGTTTGTCGTCAACTTTTACGGTGCGTTTCCACTGGCACGTAGTGAGCGCAGCGGAGAAAGCGTTGAGAGCTGCTGGGAGCGTCAAAAAGGTTGGGCATTCTGCTACTTTATGCAAATCTAGAGCGAAAAACGCCAGGTGACAACCAATTGCTATGAAAAGTTGGCAAGATTTTGACGTATGTTTCAATTGGTGGATTACTGAGCTGAATCACTGTAGCCCATCATTAAAAAAATCATGCAAAAGTAAATGCTAGGGCACCAATGAAGTGTTTAGTTTGTGAACCGCTGTTAAAGAAAGAAGATGAAACTCAAACAGGGTGTAAACATTGTTTTCAATGGCGCTGCCCTAACTTTAACACACCCCGAAGCATTGGCGTTGTAGCATTGCCAGCAGCACTGAGCGCAGATTTGACGCTGTAGTGGAAACGCACCGTTAGAAGCAGCGCCGCTCATCAATGTCAGTTCCAAAGCAGCGGACCAATCAGAAGAACTCAGAGGCGGGGCAAGCGTTGCCAGCTTCTGTTTACATTAGCAAGTTGGCGTTCTATGCTGCGCTTTTTTTAAACCATTCCTGAGCGCTGCGTCTCGCGTTTTTAGACGCAAAGACGTGTACATGGCTATTTGTGCCTGAAATGGCACATACGCGTGAAACTATGTCAAAATGCAGTTCTCTGCACGTATCCTTGTAAACACAGTTGCTTATGGCTTAGGTGAAGGTAAACAACTGAGAAAGAAAATGGACGTGTAAGGCCCCGATCAGACACGCGTTTTATGCAGTGCGACACGCCTTTTTTGAATTGTTTTCGGTTGGCAGTGAGCGTTCTGCGAGCTGTTTATGCACCCCCGGCGCCTCGCGTTTTAACCGCCTGCTGCGCCTTGCGTTTTTGCCAGAGCGTTCCTGAAGTTGAAAAAAAAGCAACTCTGTGCAGAAGAGTGCTCGACGTCATCGTGTTTTTTTCCATTGTCCAATCGAATGCTTTGATGGTTTCCTAGCAACATAAAAAAACGCTGAGCACTTCTCTTTTTTTAATAGTCACCAAAAAAAGGCAGTGCTGTGCGCCTGGCGTTTTCAGGCATAAAAAGCGCGTTCCGTGTGATCGGGGTCTAACAGTAGGTTCACAGCAGTTTAATGTTCCTGAGTCTTTCTGTGTCATAAATGTTAATCAAACAGCAAAACACAGAGAAAAAAAAATCACTTTTGTAGCTTTAACACAGATTTATAAGATTTAATTTATACAGTGAAGACTATGCAGTGTTATTTTACATTTGATTATTCAGTTTCTGTACCTGAATACTGTTGGACTTACCTGAAAAATATAAAACACTTTATTTCATTTGTATCTTTGTTTTATTATATTTATCTATGTTCTTAATTAGTTTATTTGCAATGTTGATTTACTCGCCTATGAAATTACCCCAATTATTTATTTTTTTTAATATTTTTTTTTCCAAAAAGCTATTCACGTAATCTGGTGATTTATTTTACTTTTTTCATATCAAAATATTTATCGCAGAAAAACAAAATATCGCAATGTGAGTTTTTTTTTTTTTCCAATATCGTGCAGCCCTAGTCCAGGGGATACTCTCCAAAATGGCAATACCGCAATGTGGAGGAGATGCATTGTTGAATAAAGTCATTATTTGTTTTCTTTGTGTGCAAAAAGTATTCTCCTACCTTTGTAAAATTATGGTTGAACCACTGATGGCAGATGGACTATTTTGGCGATGTCTTTCATACGTTTTTGAGCCTTAACAGTGATATTTACTTGACAGTCGATGGGACAGTCTAAAACAGGGGTAGGGAACGTTGATCCTCGAGAGCCATGTCCCTGCAGATTTTAGCTCCAACCCTAATCAAACACACCTGAACAAGCTAATCAAGGTCTTTAGGATACAGGTTGGCACGTTTTTCTTCAAGGTTGAAACTAAAATCTGCAGGGACATGGCTCACGAGGATCAGCGTTCCCTACCCCTGGTCTAAAAGCTCCCGGTTTTCATCCAATATGTCTTAAATAGTGTTCTGAAGCTGAACAAAGCTTTTACGAACATAAACGTTTGGAACGACATGGGGGAAAGTGATTAATGACAACTATTCCTTTAAAGGGTGGAGTAACCCTTTAAAGGAATAGTTCTGGCCATCCAAGATGTAAATGAGAAATGCAGCATTGCATCACTTGCTCACCAACAGATCCTCTGCAATAAATGGGTGCCATCAGAATGAGAGTCCAGACAGCTGACAAAAGCATAACAATAATCCACACGCAAAATACACAACCTTAATTAACGTCTTGTGAAACATTTGTTATTTTTCGGGTGAAGTATTCCTTAAAAAACCAGAAGGTGCAAGTGTGTGTTCACCGCTACTCATTTATTCATGGCATCGTTTTTCACCATGTCCTTGACCATGAGTAGAATCCAGAGATCCTGGAAACAACTGGCGTTGAACTGGTGTGTGTGTGTTTGTATTTGTATGTCCACATCACACCAGGCGTCTGTGTTTCACTATGCCATCTTGCCTCGGGCTCTCTGCTAACCTCAGCTGACATCGACGTCCAACTGCTCACCGTTCAGGAGTGGTGTGTGTCTGTGTTTGACAGTGCTGATCTTTGTGGGGGTGTGTGTGTGGAATTATTTTGGTGTGTGAACGCTTGAAAGCAGACAGTTGCTTGTGTTGACAGGGGGTCATAAACAGAGATGGTTGTGTGAAATAGAGAATGCTGCACACGTGACAAGACTAGCAAACAGAAAAGGCAGACTGATTCCTGAGACATGGGACAAAATGCGTCCTGCAACTTTACCTGGCAATAGTTGTGAAAATAGTACATTTTCAGTGTTTAAGACTGAAGAAATTGTTGAATAAAGTTGTTATTTTTGTAAAAAATAAATGAATCTGTGTTCTGTAGATAAACAAAGGTCTTACGGGTTTGGAACGAAATGAGGTTGAGCAATTAATGACAGAATTTTCATATTTGGGTGAACTATTCCAGTCACTGACTTCGGAAAACTCAACATTGATGTGTTATGAAGGACGTCAGATTCTGGCAAAACATCACATTCAGCATCACCAGAATATAGCTCTAGGTCAAATTTCACTCGTTAAGACACATCCCGTCTTGTAAAACTGCACCGGGCACAATTCCCAACCATATTCACCTTTATTTAACCTCTGTAATCCTGTATTAGTCACAGAAAACCATAATACACAAGTGCTAAAATTATTAACTGAGCTCTAATCACAAACTGTTACCATGCAGTGCAGTCTGGGTATTTGAAGAGCTGTGTCAGTTGGAGTATAATTTTAAGAAGTTTTAATTGGCGTCTGGTGGTCAGCTGGGCTTCATTAGATGACCCCTGTGGCTGTATCTAGACACACTGTCAATACTGTGGTCATTAAGCAATGAGCAGCAGTGGCTCCTATGAGGAGAAAAGACACTTCATAGAGTCCATTGGGTTTGTGGCGGTGTTATACAAGGTTGTGAGCATGAATATGTGTAGTGGGGCGTTCCAAAGGCATTATACCAGACGTTAGGGACTACAACTGCAGTTTATGTGTCGCCAATTAATTTCCTTCTGGTCTATAAAGTTTAGTGTAATATTCTAATATTATAGATGCTAAGAGATGGCAGATGTTGAGACCTTCAAATACTCCCATGACCCTGTATTTCCTTACTGCCACAAGAAGTGTTCATTACCCAGTCTCTCACACAGGGTGCCGACCCACCGAACCAAACACAATGCTCTTCCAAATTGCCAAACTGCCAAGTTTTCCAAGTGTCCAAATGTGAAGTGACATTTGTGAAGTGGTGTTATGGAGCAGGAAATTATACATTTGGGAACCCGCTAGGGTTGTGGCTTGCTGAAAAGACCAGCGTGAATTTCCAATTTGATGTAGACTGGTTTCTGCTGGTTTGGTGCTGGTGGACCAGCATATTCATTTGGAAGCTGGGAACAGTTACTTTTACTTATTCTCAACAAAACCAAATCTCAAAACATAAATCAAGACAAAATCTCACATGAACCTCAATTTTTGTGACACCAACTTCAAATAACCCATAAAAAACCCATACTGAATAATCCTGAACAAGACATTTAGGTAGTCTTGTGGGCTAGACTACTTCAAAATGGTGTGAAAATCATCCTGCTTACTCATTTATAGAAAATAATATATTGATATAACTTCTCTAAGACATGTTATATGATAGAAAAAAGCAAGGGAGTGACAATGGCCATGCATATTTAGTGATTCACACCTGAGAAACAAAGGGCCCTCTCCCAATGGCCCATCTGTGCGACTGTTACTTTGAGGCAGGTAACAAAGAATGTGAGGAGGTTTTGTTTTTGATAATGTGTATTTTATTTATAACACAGTATAATCAAAACATACTCAATAAAGGTCAAAGACACATTATTGTGCACACTGATCTAACCACAAAGATGTGAACAGACTTTGTCATTCCTGAAAACAGATTCTATTCAACAAGTGAAACAAGTAAACCATACCTGATATTTAAGTGTTTGCTGCTTCTTTCCATGGATTCAAGGGAAAACAAACAAACAAACAAAAACATCATCAGTAGTCATGGAGCTTATTTTACAAAAAACAAAATAAAAAACAAATAAATAAATAAAAATAAATAAATAAATAATAATAATAATAATAATAATAATATTATATATATATATATATATGTGTTGGTACAGCACTGCGAATTTGAAGAGACTAATGTAGTGACAGTCAGGTATCAGATCACTAAAAAAAAAAACAACATCTGTGACCATGTTAAGATCAGGAGCAAAAAAATGACATTTTATATCTGAGAAATTAATCACTATTGTTTAGCACAATATAAACATCTATTTGCGAAAATAATATTATTAATAAACATGGTCTTGTTCTTTTTCTGAGGTAAATTCTGTGTTATTCCTCTCAGCACGTCTTCTTCTAGAAACGACAAGTAGCTGAGAAGAACTAGATGAATCGTCAAGCTTTGTTTACAGAGGTGATGTGGGCATTTAGATACTGTGCATCTCACTTGGATGATTTTAATATAAAAAGTGACAGTAGCTCATGGGCGTGATCACATTAAAAATAATTCGCTCAGATGGCAGAGATAACCAAATCAATACCCGTGGTTCCTGACGATACATTGAGGTCTTATGAAGTGAAATGACTGGTCTGTGCAAGAAATTATTATTTACAACATTATTACCTTTACTCCACAGCCTGGGCAAATGATTCTCAGCATGTTTACGACTATCTGGAGCATTAACTTCTTATATGCTGTTAATGCTGTTTGTTTACAATGGAAAGTGGGAATGCATGTGAGAACTGAGAGAGATGATCAACAACACACGTGAGCTGATTCTGTTTACAATGAAGAGTTAGAATGCATGTGAGAACTGAGAGAGATGACCAAGTACACACGTGAGCTGACTCTGTTTGTTTACGATGTAGATTTAGGATGTGTGTGAGGATTGAGAGAGAGATGGAGAAAGCAGTGGCACAACCACATGCCTCAGTGAGACAGAGAATTCTTGAGACGTACTGGTGTTCATGTTCTAAGTATCATGTAATGACAACAGTCAATCTGGATCAGACTTCAGAAATGTGTGACGCCAATCTCCCGAATATGAAAACGTAATGTTTTTCAAAATTTCCAGCATCCAGGATAGGCACAGGTAAGTACCTTTTTGACAAACAATAAAACACATGCATCCTTACTGTTCAGTGTAAACAAGCAGCATCAACTCACATGTGCTCTTGAACATCTCTCTCAGTTCTGACATGCTTCCTCACTCTTTCTCTGGTGTAGCTTATGTATCGTATGGGCTTGCACATATGTCCTTATGTGACAGAGAAAGTTAACGCTCCAGACAATAGTGAATGTGCTAAGAACCAGTTGACCAGGCTGTGGATTAAAGATAATAATCTTTTATCAAAGATAAACATCTTTTAACATCAAAATCCGTGTATCATTCGTTCAGTCGTTTTTTCAAATTGAAACCAAAAATGAAAAAACAAAAAACGACTTGTTTTTCCATTATTTATTCCCTGAACCAAAATGAAAAAACGAATAATGACTCGTTTTCCGATTTTCTGATTGTGCGCTCAGATCAAAATAGAAAAAAAAAAAACGAATAACGGGATTTGACTAATTTTAATTTTGATTTTTAATTTACCCAAATTGGCATGACCCCAAAGTTTATGGATGTAACTTCGTTGCACGTTTGAACACCACGCTGAAAGGCATGACAAGTTTGTGCTGTTCAGAGGAAACAGGCGCATAACTCTTAGGGAAGATGAAATGACTATTGATAAAGGATCTTTCAGGTAACTTAACGTACTGTAGATTGAAAGACTAATTTACACCCCCCACACCAGTAGCGTACAAAGAGACTCTGGGTGTGCATCAGAAAAACTGGGTGTGCCACATTTATTGTCAGATTAATACGCAAAAAATAAATAAGTAAATAACATAAAAAATCATAGTAGTATTACTAACGTTACAGATAAGTACATATTAAAATTTAAATGATCAGAGATGCAGTTGTAGACTAATTTTCTTGAGTGACGCGCGTCCCTGCAACTCCTCCCTCACTGACAGAATTTCAGGTGAACTGCGTCTTTTTCACCAGCCTTAAATTTGAGTTTTATAAGCTTTCTCGCTCATCAATACAGCCACCTACAATAATAATAATAAAAAAAATGTAATGCCGCAATAGACACGACTTTTCATTTAATTTTCACTTTATCCACAAAAAAGTCGTAAGTTTAAATACAATATGTGAGATATTATTAATAGCCCACAAACAAATAAAATAGAAAAGTTAAATTGTATGTTGCGTTTATACTGACCAGAATAAGCTGTTTCACATACGTCTACACACAAATTAAGCAGTTTAAAACTTCGTTAAAATAGTAACGGAACTGTTTTTAACGAAAATAAAGTCAATTATTCGGTTATCCTGTGGTTGCGTGTTATATACGTTCTGAGGATTTATTATCTGTAACTAGCCTACTTGTTCATGTACGAAATAAGAAATAACTTTTTTCTGATTTATGAAAACATTAAAAAAAAAAAGTGCTTTTGAAAAATAGCGAAATAAACGAAATGCGCTTTCTGCCGTCTCATACAGTCTCCGTGAAGTGGAGCGCGTCACAGCAACGAACATATCAGGGGCGTAGCGGCAGCTGGCACACCTAAAAATAGATGCAGAAATATTTTTTATAATCGTAAAAAAAAAAAAAAAAAAACAGCGCTAAAGAGGGGCTAGCAGCTGCTTCAGCACCCCAAGAAAGACCAAAGCACCCCATAGCACCCACACACATAAGAAATAAATCAAAACCATTTGACTCATTATGCATTCATATATGCAACTCCTGCATTGCAATACAGCGTGACATGATCACTTTTCGAAATGTCACAGCATCTTATTTTAATAACGAAAAGTGCCAGGCATGCCTTGCCTACCCCGCACATGAACGTGTCTTTAATAGAGAAATGTATACCTTTTCATTCCGACTACGCATTTTTTTTAATTGTTCGTTGCTGTGACGCGGTCCACGGAGACTGTATGAGACTGCAGAAGGCGCATCTCGTTTATTTCGCTATTTTTCAAAAGCACATTTTTTTGGATGTTATCGCGAGTGTTCTTTCTGCAGAAAAAAAAAAAAAAAAAAAAAAACACAAGGGATTGTCAGTTTTTCTGATGCACACCCAGAGTCTATTTTCTGGCTACGCTACTGGTGTGGGGGGGTGTAAATTAGTCTTTCAATCTACATTACGTTAAAGATCCTTAACTGTCATGTCATGAACAGCACAAAACTTTCCATGGCTGTCAACATGGTGTTCAAACGTGCAACGAAGTTACATCCATAAACTTTCGGGAATTGCCAGTTTGGGTCAATTAAAAATCAAAATTAAAATGAGTCAAATCCGGTTATTCGTTTTTTTCTATTTTGATCTGAGCGCACAATCAGAAAATCGGAAAACGAGTCGTTATTCGTTTTTTTTTTTTTTTTCATTTTGGTTCAGGGAATAAATAATGGAAAAACAAGTCGTTTTTTGTTTTTTCATTTTTGGTTTCAATTTGAAAAAAAGGATACACGGATTCATCAAGTCAAGATGTGTTCCAAATTTGAAGTTGGTATTACAAAAAATGAGGTTCCTGTGAGATTTTGTTTAGGCACCCTATCAGAAATAGTCAACACCAAAATTCCATTTATTTTTTTGAATGTATTTTCTCATCACAAATGTATACATTTCTGTGGTGTAATTCCTTCTGTCACAAAATAACCACCAAATATGAAAACCTGCAATGATATGTGTTTTGTCCAGAATAGGAAAAGTTGTGATTATAGGGTAGTGAATTTTGTAATATGACACTTGACTCCACCCACTAGGGGGAGGAGATAGCTAAAAGGTTTAAATATTATAGCTATAGCTAAATATAGCTAAAGGTTCCCATATTGGGAAAACCTGGAATATTTATCCTGGAATATTTATGAGGAAAACTCCACCCAATATTTTTTTATTTTTTTTAATTTTATTTTTTTTTATGCTCTGGAACGCAATTTTTACTGGAGGATCCCCCTCAAAATGTGATTGGGCTATTTTTGGGCTAGCTTTGAGTAGTAATTGGGTGGGTTTTTGTTGTGAAAACCTGGCAACTCTGATACTGACAGTTATCAGGTTAAGGTGTGTTGACTCTTGCATGCGATTTGGAGTTTCATGTAAGGGAAAACATGCAGATTTCACATTAAGTTCAATATTCAAATTTGCTGTGTTATCCAACAGAAAGCTGCTGAAGAACTTGTTGGTGAAGCTAATGAAGAAGACATTACAATCAACACATGTTTAGCAGTCATCTTCCAGTTTAAAGGTTTTGGCTTGAGTGATGGTCGGCACATTCATGAAGAAATGTTATTACTTCATTATTCCCGCAGGATTTAGATGGACTATCTTACAGGATATTTCAAGGCTTCTCAGGAATTTCCATGGGGCTTCTGAGATGTACCTATTGTTTCCTGATGTTTCTAAACATGTACTTGTGATTGGAGTTGAAAGATTCCTTAGACTGAAATTTAAGCTCACAACCTTGGGAATGTGAATATGAAGAGTTAATCCATCTCAGTCAAAAATGATATAATGAATGCTCTCAACACATAGTATACATCCATCAAATACTTTTACTTCAAATCTATACGTTGGAGCCTGATAAAAATGCATTTTTTAGAAAGATGTCAGATGGATTTAGAGCAGGGGTGCCCAACCCTGTTCCTGGAGAGCTACCATCCTACAAAGTTCAGCTCCAACCCTGATCAAACACACCTGAACCAGCTGCTTAATCTCTTAGGTAGCACTTGATAATTACAGACAGCTGTGTTGGAGCAGGGCTGGAACTAAAGTCTGCAGGTAGATCTCCAGGAACAGGGTTGGGCATCCCTGATTTAGAGGCTTTTGCATCTGAACTCTTCATATGTGTTCTAGGCTTTTTGTTTTGGATGAAGTTATGTACAGTTAGTGGTGTTTGCGATTACTGTTGCGTTCACATTTATTTCAATAGGAACCTACACGATTGGGAATTTCACATTGGGCTCAAATTCACTGTGTTGTGCAGAAATCATACCTGCAGTTCTGTTACTAGATAAAGAGAGGTATGCTTTAACCTGGGACCATTTTTGTGTGGTAGATGACAAAACAAGCTTTGAAAAAAAAAACAAAAAAAAAACAAAACAGAATCTCTATTGGATCTTAAATGTGCACATTTGAATAATCAATCAAAATATGATAAAAGGTTTTTACTTTGGTCAAAGAGGCAGGTTATATAGAGCAGAGGGGACAGAGAGAGATCTAGAGATAGAGAGAGAGAAGAGGAGGCTAAGGGGCCAGGAGGGAGTCCCATTCAGGAAATAGTTGAGCAGTTTGGGCAGACTTCCAGCAGGCTGTCCGCTGAGTCTGTCAAACAGACAAATTAACACAGTGTATGGGAACAGTCCCTGGTGGGGGCCAGCCCGCCACCTCCAGCTGGCCCTGTGAACTGTTTCTTCATGTTTTTCCTCCATGGCCAAGGTTTCTTTTTCTCTCTCGCCTTTTCTCATTTCTTTATTTCTCACTTTATTTTAGCAATGTGCTACTTTGCTTGTCATTTGATGTATTTGTTTTCCTTTTTCAACAGGACTAATGCATTCCTTACAGTGGACTGATTTTGTTCCATTTTCATGATTTTGGCCCATTGTGCAACGTATGTATGGTTATCACATTCATTTAGTTGCGCAGATATTATTGACATTTATGACTTCCATTGCATGTTCCTATTTTGCACCTGGAGCCCCAGCAGGATAAAATACATTGAGGGGTCAGAGTTCAGTGGGACATACTTTATTTCCCAGGCAAACATGAGCCAGTAAATGATGTAAAACATTAGAGATGGTTTCTCTAATGCATTACTACAGGTCATCATAAATCTGACCCTATTTTTATATACATAATGGTCCTATTGTTCACAGTCTATCAATCACTCTAGCCGCACCCAAGAATCAACCCACACTAATCAACCACCCAAAAACACCAACAAAACGATACAGAACTTTGTAATAACCAGCTGGAATACCTTAGCAACACCACAGCAACCACCTTTCAAAATCCTAGCAACCCATTGCTAGGATGTTGATAACTTCCCATACATCCATCTAGCAATGCCTTGGCAACTCCCCCCCCCCCCCCCCCCCCCCCAAAAAAAAAAGTTTTGTAAATAAACAACAACAACAACCTAGCAACCAGCTAGAACTTCCTATCACCGGCATACAGTAGCAATCATCAAGATCCTAACTTCCTGATGGCACCACAGCAACCAGCCAGACCACCTTAGCAACACCTTAGTAAACTTCCAAAACACTCTAGCACCCAACTGGCAATGCCTTAAAAGCTACCAAAAAACCTCCCTAACAACTGCCTAAAATCAGCTGAAACATCATAGTGATTCCCTGGCAACACCATAGCAGCAAGTTAGCAACCACCTAGAAACCACCAAAATGGACTACTTAACAACCAAGTAGCAGCCACCAAAAACCATATTATAAAACTTCATTAGAACTGTCTAGAAACCAGCCAAAACACCCTAACAGCCACATAGCAAAACCTTAGCAACCTTAGAACCCAAGTGACTATGCCTTAACTGCCATTAAAACGGCCAAAACATCAAATGCCTGACTGCACCATGGAAACCAGCTAGAACACTCTAGCAACACCCTAGCAACAACATTACAAAACAGTTTATCACCTGACTGACAATGCTTTAACAGCCACCCCAGAACAGTTGAGAAAAACTCCCTAACAACTCCATGAAAACAAGTCAAAATATCCTAGTAACTGCTTGGCAACACCCTAGCAACAAGTTAGCAAACACCTGGAAATCACTCAGAAAACCCTAGCAACAACATAAAAAAAATCCCTAATGACAAGTAGCTGATAAGTCACTGAAAAAAATAAATAATAAATAAATAAATAAATAAAAAACATACAAAAAAAAAAAAAACCTGCCTAGAAATCAACCAAAATAGCCTAGCAACCTTTTAAACATACCCTAGAACCCAACTGCTAATGACTTAACAGTCATTAAAAACCAGTTGTGAAGTTCAATCCCTAACAACTGTCTAAAGGCAAGCCAAAACATCATAGTAACTGCTTGCCAACACCCTAGCAACAAGTTAGCAACCACCTGGAAACTGCACAGAAAAAAAAAACCCTTATGACAAGTAGCAGTCACTGAAAAATAATGTAAAAAAATCAAACAAAACACCCTAGCAACCACATAGCAACACCTTAGCAACCTTCCACCTTATCACCCTATCGACAATGCCTAAGCAAATGGCCCAAAACATTTGTAAATAACTTCCTAAAAACCATCCAAAACATCCTGCCTGGCAACACCATACAGCCATAGAGAATACCCTATCAACAAGTTTGCAACCATCTGGAAACCACCCAGAAAACCCTAGCAACTGCCAAAAAAAAAAAAAAAAAAATCTCTGTGACTACCTAACATCTAAGTAGCACCCCCAGAAAAACCATGTCAAATAGATGTGAGTCATTTGTAATGCAGGGGCTCTAGAGAGGCGGAGATTCATTCTGACCCCTACTCCCACTGGATAAATCCCTGTCCTCCTTCCAGAGAGGGCCGATGACTGAAATATTGCCTTCTGGGACCTGTGCAGTTCTTTATTGCCTCCTGGAATTGCTGAGTGACAAGTCCATTCCAATATGGATCAGTTTTACGGCGCCAAGATCAGTGCCAAAATAGTCTGAATTCTCAGAACTCAACTGAGTGTCTTAGTCTAGAAGAATTACAATGCAAAACAAATCTAACTGTAAGAATACAGCTCAAGTTGCAAAACCAGAGCCATCTTAGACAGTCTAGTATAGTCTAAAGTTGAAATGACATCATACATGCAGACAAATTTTGCTGGAATCTTCTTCTGTGAGCAGCACGTGGGTCATCTGGTGTCATTAATGGAGTTGTAACAGGACTCGCGTGTGCAGAGATCTGGTTACTCTGGCATTTCGTTGAGAAGCTCTCTATGCCAACAGAGAGTTGGAATGCCTGAGTGAGTGAAAGTGAAAATCTTTTTTTAAAAATAGATTTGCAAACCTTTCTGAAAGTGTTACAAATACAACTGGGGGAAACTGAGATTTTGGGATTTTTTTTTTTTGGGATGCCCCTTGGACATCCACTTAAGTGGACATGTTAAAGGGGTCCTGTTATGCCTTTCTACAAAGTTCTGATTTCGGTTTTGGGGTGCACTAGCTTGATTGTTCTAACGGCATGGAAAATTTTCGAACAAAGCGTGCTAACTGTTCTGCCAAGAGAGCAGTGAATGTATTCATTTGTTTACTGTTGCCACACAGAAATAATATAAACATGCAATTTCTTTCTCAGCTATTTACCTTCACAGACATAAACAACTGTTTTTGTAACTCCTGTGTGTTTTTAACATAAACTTGTGGGTATTTAAGAGTTTAAGTGCAATAAGACATAAAAGAGAACCAATTTAAAACACATGATTTCAGTGCGATAGACATGATAATCAAAACTAAAATGTTTTTAGCAGAGTATTTGAGATACAAGCTGTAAAGGCACAGCCCTATTCTGGAAAAGAGGGCGGGGAGCATAAGCTAATTTGCATTTAAAGAGACATACACAAAAACCTGTGTGTTTCTGTTTCCTCTCAAAATAGGTTATTTCAAATTGATATAATAAATGATCTGTGGGGTATTTTGAGGGACACCTCTGACTTATATTGCATGTTGTAAGTGACACTGTGACTTCACAATGTCCGGCGGAAGCACACTGTTGTCCCAAAGAGTCGTTTGTTGTAGATTTCTTTTAGAAGTATTTTCTGTTACAGAGAATATTTCTCTTTGGAGTGGACTTTGAGCTTTGTAACCTTGCAGATCTTTTTTTTTTTTATTCTCATACAGCAACGTTACACAAGTTGAAAAAGTGAGAAAGCATAATAGGACCCCTTTAAGGTTAAGGACTCAGGAAACAAAGGTAGAGCGTGACACATTCTAAGTGTGGTGATATGTTACAGGCGTTTTGGGCAAGGGGAATATCTATCAACGGCTGGAATGTTCCAAAGAAAATAAACAATTTGCTCCTGCCTCAATGTCTCTTTTGTGTCCTTTGCTTAGCGGAAAACAGGAGTAGTGGAGGTAAATCAGTTTTATATTTGCTCAAGGTTAGAAGAAGTCAACTCTGGCCCTGAGAGTGCCATCTTTCAGCTCCTCAGCAAAAACATGTGTTCAAGGTACGGTTACAGCGCTTGGACCAGCCAGTTCACGACGGCATTCATCACAGGTCTTTCAGCAAGACACTTCTGTGTTCTTTCTCTTTCAATAGAGGACCGGGAGGGCAGCCATAGGTCCAAATGAAAATATCTGAAAATAAGTACGTTGTGTTGTAATTTTATTTATTTATTTTATTTTATTTATTTTTTTTGATTACTTCATCAGAACAGATTTGGAGAAATTTAGTATTATATCACTTGCTCACCAATGGATTATCTGCAGTGAATGGATGCTGTCAGAATGAGAGTCCAAACAGCTGATAAAAACATCACAATAATCCACAAGTAACCCACACCACTCTAGTCCATCAATTAACATCTTGTAAAGTAAAAAAAAACTGCATGTTTGTCTACTGAAAAAGACATGACAAAATATGTACAGATCAAGCACTGTTTACAAATGAAAATAGTCCAAAACTGTTATAGACAATCATGTAAGTGGATTTGAATGTGGAGGAAGCATTATTATGGATTTTGTCCAGAAGTGATGGTTTATTGTGATGGTTTTATCAGCTGTTTAGACTCTAATTCTGACGACACTTATTCACTGAGGATCCATTAGTTAGAAAATGGCGCAATGCTAAATTTCTCCAAATCTGTTCGAAATGAAGAAACAAACTCATCTGCAAGTTCAAGTTCTCATTTTTGAGTAAACTATAACTTTAAATTTCTGCATTCTTTAGTCAGTTGCACGTGAAATTGAGGTATTAAACATGATGAAAGGCAAATAAAATACAAAGATATTTAGACAACCTTATTACTATTGCATTGTCCTCGGTAGTCGACACAAGAAGAAGCATCAGCCTATATATGGTTGCAATCAAAATTATACAACTCCCTTAACCTGCAAGACATTTTACTGCAGAGAGCACAATCTTGTGAAAACAATTCAACAACACATTTTAGTTATTCTGAGAATGTAAGTTGATAAATAATGGGGGAAAAAAAATAATTGACTCTAAACGTTCATGTTCAAAATTATTCAACCCCTAAAAGTCAAATTTGTTGCAGAATCTTTTATTAAATTTATTTATTTATTTTTTTTAAACCACCAATAAACACTGCTTGGAAGTGCTTAGAAGCTACTGTCACTTCTCTACTGCAATTTTGGCCCATTTCTCACCTGAAAAGCTTTCAGATCACTGATAATCTTTGGTTTTCACATTGCCACTGCTTTCTTTAAATTCAACCAAATTATTTCAATGAGAATTAAATCTGGAGACTGAACAGGGCACTCAAGAACATGCTATAAATGATCCCTGAACCAAGCATAAGTAGATTTAAATGTATACTTTGGGACGATTGTCCTGCAGAAAAACCCATTTTATCATTAACTTCAGTCCTTGCACCAAAAGCATCACAATTCTTGCCTAAATGGCCTGATACCTCAAAGAAACAGCAATGTCCTTCATACAGTCATGATTTCCACTTCCTGCTACAGTAAAACATCCATAGGTCCAAAAAGTTCCAGTTTGTTCACATCACTCCATAAAGCATTCTTTTAGAACTCCTCAGATCTATCTAAATGAATTTTAGCATATTCAAATCAGCATTTTATGTTGTTCTTTGTCAAGAGTGACATTCGGCAAGATGATCCAACATGAAGGCCATACTTGCCTAGTTTTCTTCCTATACTCTGCGTTGAATTGTTTTTCCTCCTTTTTTTTAGGGTCATCTTGCAAGTCTTTGGCTGGTTTTTCCTCAGTTGTTCTGATCAGACATTTTATGATATTGTAAAGAGTAAGGCAGCCAGCTGTGTCTCTAGGAACTTTTTAAGTCTTGGAACTCTTCATATAGCCTTACACTTTCTAAAGTGATAAAATAATTTATTCTTTATAGCTTGTGTGAGAGCTCTGTTGATTTTGTAATATTAGCTACTCAGCACATGCATGCACTGTAGTAAAAAAAAAAAAAAAAAAAAAAAAAATTGGTTGAGTCAACTTAAAATAATTTGTTACATCAACACAAATAAGTGACAACTTTTTTGACTAAACAAAAAATGTGTTTGTTAAACAGCTGTGTTTGTTACTCGGCTGCCTTAAAGTTGTAAGTTGAATCAACTCAAATATCTAAGTTGTCACTTAGTAAAACATAAAATTTCAAGTTAACAACTTTTTTTGAGTTTTCAACTGAACTTTTTACATTTTAAGGCAGCCAGGTAACAAATTATTTTAAGTTGACTCAACAATTTTTTTTTTTTTTTTTTTTTTTTACAGTGTGGGCTAACTGTATGTGTAACAGCTCAAGCTAAGTTTTTGAAGGTTTAACTGTGTTTTAAGACAATTTTGTTCCCCACCATACAAATAAATGACTAAAAAACAGCAATGTTAAATAGGGGTTGAATAATTATGACATAGCTGTGTTATTAAAAAAAATCTCAAGAACTCAAAAACATTACATCATATATTGACATATTTTAATATCCAGTAATTTGTTGTAGATGGAATTTAAATATCTTATATATATATATATATATATATATATATATATATATATATATATAGATAGATAGATAGATAGATCTTCAGAAAAGCATGTATTTGTAAAGCACTGTAATCTCTGGAGGATTGAATAATTTCGATCGCAAATTTCCCATTCATACTTAATGCCTAATAAGACACAGTCTACTTACTGTTAAGTTTTTAATGATTAGTGTTTCTTTTTTGAATAATGTCAACATATCGACCCCTCATTAGTCTTTCCAAGCTCTTGAAAAACAGCCTGCGATTTACCATCAGTTATAATGTTTACATCTCCAGAGATCCAGAGTTTTTTTTTTCTCAACTCCCTTTTGGCCATGAGTCCTCCCACAGGGCCGTTATTAGGGCTGAACTCAGCCTAGTGTGGCTTAATTTAAATTAATTAATTTCTCTCGCTGAAAGCACAGGATGGGGCTTTTGGAGTGGGCTGTTGATGAAAGCACGTTTGGCACAGCAAGAATAGAAACCTATACAGCAGTCATGCGCTTTACGTACAGAGCAGTACTGAGTAACTTTAGGAGACAGTGTGAAAATGATATACCATCACTTTAAAAAGCTCCCAGATAACCCAGTGAAGTGCTGAACTGATTGATAGTACGCTCTAAGAAAAGCCGTATTATGAATTACGTATTGCACTGTTATGTTTTGGATAATTTGGTGTGATGGATAATGGATAACCTTTTTCATTTTTCTAAAGACTTTGACTGTAGCATTGAGTAAACCAAACTTAAGATCCAAAAAAGTGCAGTCACTCTTAATTAGAAGAGGGTGTTCACACTGGATGCAACCAATGAAAAGCGAACCGTGAGGAAGATGGATGGTCGATGGCATCCGAGCTGACTTGTCTCATAGATAAGGCTGAGACAGCAATGAAACAGGATTGTCCCTTATCTGGTGAGCAAGAGAAATCTTCAACCACAGTCAGGCATTCTTTAGTTGCAGCACCTTGTTCCAGATATCATTGCGGCCATCAACTTCTCATGGCCCATGTCATCAGGGGAATTTGCAGCGTGAGCCGGTTATCTGATGAGGGGAGTGCGCTGGAAAGTATGCCTGTGCTCGTAAAGCATTTACAGGGCACTTGTTGACTATGTGCTTAGGCCTGGACCTGATAGAAGGTCACCCGAGCAAGACCTCGGTTTATTGCGAGGGATGCTAAAGGTTGTCCCAGTCAGACCATATTTATCAGTCTTTTCTCCATCTGGTCGCTCTGTACTGTTCACTTGTGAATTTTCGGTAACGCTTTAAATTACAGCCCGCAATGTACCGCGTAAGTAAACGGAATTTACAGCGTACCTATTTGTAACTATAGAGTACCTCCACAGTACCTACTCGTAAATATAAGGGAACAATATGCCACATTTACGGAATAAGGGGGTAATAACCTTTAAAATTCAAAAGCATTTATACAGTAAGTATTTTATAACTAAAGGGTACCTATTCTGATATTACGTGGTATGTATGACACACAGACTTTAGGTTTCCGCGTAAGTATAACTTAGTTGAACGTACATATAAGTAAACAGAAACAGTGTGCAACGTTTGGGGATTAAGGGGGTAATAATTTGGAAAATTCAATGTATTTATACTGTTATTTCATATGTAAGGTGTTACGTGGTATACATGACCTACTGTGTTAGACAACAAATAGGCTATGATTTACAACAAGTTGCCTTATTATAACGCACATGAAACGCAAAATATATGATGCAGTATAATTTTACACTATGTACTGGGTACTTACAGCATATCTTCCATGATATTGATACCAATGGTAAACTGTAGTATACTACATTATAATTTAGTAATTACAATAAAACGAAAAACCAACTTTATAAAATGTTAAAACATTTTACTTAAGAATATGTACTAGTACTTACTAGTGTTTCTTTATGTGTGATCATGGAGATTATTGAACAACACAACTGAAAGTATGGGAAAATTATGAGTTTCTGCAAGTATTTGATTTCGAAATTTCCATATAAAACTTTCCATATAAAACCTGATGAAAGAGTATTGCATATGGTCATCTCAGCAGCGAGTCACCTGTGCAGCATTATACCGTTGAGGTGCAATACACTGGAAAACTAGATAACCTATTTCCAGCTGCTCCCATGATATAACATAAATATATCATAATACACAACTACTGTGCAAATATACACCCTTGGTATATGTAGTTATTGTGTAAGTGTAAGCTGTAATTTAAAGTGAAGCCTTGTTACCCTCTTGTTACCTGTAGTTACCATGTAAGTGTGACATCTGCGGGCCGTAATTTAAAGTGAAGCCTTGTTACCCTCTTGTTACCTGTAGTTACCATGTAAGTGTGACATCCACGGGCTGTAATTTAAAGTGAAGCCTTGTTACTGTCTTGTTACCCTCTTGTTACCTGTAGTTACCATGTAAGTATGACATCCGCGGGCTGTAATTTAAAGTGAAGCCTTGTTACCCTCTTGTTACCTGTAGTTACCATGTAAGTATGACATCTGCGGGCCGTAATTTAAAGTGAAGCCTTGTTACCCTCTTGTTACCTGTAGTTACCATGTAAGTGTGACATCCGCGGGCTGTAATTTAAAGTGAAGCCTTGTTACTGTCTTGTTACCCTCTTGTTACCTGTAGTTACCATGTAAGTATGACATCCGCGGGCTGTAATTTAAAGTGAAGCCTTGTTACCCTCTTGTTACCTGTAGTTACCATGTAAGTGTGACATCTGCGGGCCGTAATTTAAAGTGAAGCCTTGTTACCGTCTTGTTACCCTCTTGTTACCTGTAGTTACCGTGTAAGTATGACATCCGCAGGCCGTAATTTAAAGTGAAGCCTTGTTACCCTCTTGTTACCCTCTTGTTACCTGTAGTTACCATGTAAGTGTGACATCCGCGGGCCGTAATTTAAAGTGAAGCCTTGTTACCCTCTTGTTACCCTCTTGTTACCGGTAGTTACCGTGTAAGTGTAACAGCCATTTAAGTTAACAAAGAAATATTTTATTCATTTAACAGAACCTTTCCAACCACAGACTGCAGAAATTAACTAATTTACAACCACTTATACTAAGAACAGTAAAAACAAACAAATCATTTCCTACATTTATTTTTAATATGCATGCTGCCAATATTTCCTTTCAGCTGTGGGCAGGAGTCAATGATTTTCTGGAGATCTTCTGCATATGCTTGCAAAGTTGTCCCTGCAATATATGAGGAAACAGAAAAGCCATCCCCCTCTGATGCAATTTTCACCTGTGTTCAAAATTAGAGAAACATACATTACAAAAAACTGTTAATACATGTCAAGTTTGCATAATGTAAAGAAGTGTCGCAAAAAGCTTATATTTAACCAAATATAAAAAATAATGAGGTCTGTGAGGACTCTGTCACAGCAATGTTTCAAGGCAAATTTGTAAGAGTTGCCAATTCTGTGATATGGTAAAGCAATAAATAATAAAACAGCAAAGGACTACAAAACTTACACAGGTAACTAGAAAAAAAACAAGACCATAATAGTTAAACACAATTCCACTCTGATGGGCTCAAATTCACCTTTACCCCTATATATTACGAAAATGAAACATGTTTATACAGTAGTTAAAACAAACAAACGAAAAAACATTGTTACTAAAGTTAATAAATAGTCTCTATGTACAAAACCCCTCTAATTTTTAACACATGGCGTTGTTTTATTGTATTTGTTAATAATTTGTTTATAACACAAATAAAAAAAATAAATAAATAAATAAAAACCCTGATAAGTTACTCACCCCATGTCATCCAAAATGTTCATGTCTTCTTTTTTTTTTATTATTATTTTTCAGTCGCAAATGATTAGTATTATTAATTTTACGAAAATATCAGGAATTTTCTTCATATGGTGGTCAGCGGATTTCAGGTTAAAAACGCAGTTTCAATAAAGCTTCAAAGAACTCTACACGATCCCAGCAGAGAAATAAGCATCTTATCTAGCAGAACGATCGGTCATTTTCTTTAAAAATGAACATTTATACACTTTTAAACCACAAGTGCTCTGCTTGCTCTAGTTTTGCTATGAGTTTGCGCTTTTCCACAGATTACGTAATCCTTCCTGTTGGAAAGGTCACGCGCGATATTTTATTTATTTATTTTGTTTTTGCAGTTTGGTTAAAAACGTGTCTAAATTAAAAATCGTCAGACATCGTTGTTTTACCTTTTTGGTAAAGGGCATTTGAGTTTCTTTGCATGTTGGCTTTGTAAACAATGAGTCGGTACTTCCGCCTACGTCACGCTTGACCTTTCCAACATCACGGAATGAAGAGGCGCAGGCGCATCGCAGAGGGAGCAGGGATCCCCTATTAATATACGCAGCATTGAAACCGCTTTTAATGCACGATTGATTTTTACTTTCACTTTTGGCGATCACACGTACTTTTTGTATACTAGAGCAGCAGTTCTTGTACATTTTACGAGTTTAGATGCTTGTCAGTGGAGCTTAGGATCTGATAATCATTCGCCATCATGCTCAGTCATCTCTCCTGTTTGTGTGGTAAGTGAAATGTAATGTACTGTAATGTAACATATGTAACATGCAACCGTTAGCGGCTAACATGTCCTTTTAGTAGCTCGCGTTATTTGTTAGAACCCATTATTTTATTATTATTATTATTATTATTATTATTATTATTATTATTATTATTGCCGTGCCTTTCTGTAAACAGATTGACTCCTCGGGCACCATGGTTTAACTATAGTAGCAATGTTGTTGTTGTTTTTTTACTACGGTATAAACATTTTTAATTTGCGTAAGTAGAGTTGACTGTCGCACATTCTCAATTGTGTTTTACTATTAAGTTCTTGTTTGCTGTTTTCCACTAACCTGTGTAAGTTTTGTAGTCCTTTCTTATTTTATTGTTTACAGATTTGCCTTGCAACAGTACTGTGACAGAGTCCTCACAGAAGACTTTTTTTTTATATTTGGTTGAATATAAGCTTTGTGCCACACTTCTTTACATTATGCAAACTTGACATGTATTAACATTTTTTCTTTTTTTTTTTTTTTTTTTGCAAATTATCTTTCTCTAATTTTGATCACAGGTGAAAATTGCATCAAAGGGGGATGACTTTTCTGCTTCCTCATATACTGCAGAGACAACTTTGCAAGTATATGCAAAAGATCTCCAGAAATTTGTGGACTCTTGCCAAAGCTGAAAGGAAAAATTGACAGTATGCCTATTAAAATACATTTAGGACATGATTTGTTTTTGTTATTTTTTACTGTTCTTCGTACTTTGTATATAAGTGGTTGTAAATTTGTTTTTTTCTGCACTCTGTTTTTGGAAAAGTTCTGTCAAAATGTTGTTACATAATACAAATATTTCTTTATTAACTTAAGGTCTTTGAACCTTGCATTTAGCAATGTAGTAGAGTTCACTGTTAATAACTTTGAGACATATCTATTGTAGCATAACTAAAATTGCTTAATGTTACACTTAACTACAGTAACTACAGCCTGCACCTGTTACACTACACACACAGTAACTACAGGTTACAAGAGGGTAACAAGGCTTCAGTTTAAATTACGGCCCGCGGATGTCACACTTACACGGTAACTACTGGTAACAAGAGGGTAACAAGACAGTAACAAGGCTTCACTTTAAATTACAGCCCGCGGATGTCACACTTACACGGTAACTACAGGTAACAAGAGGGTAACAAGGCTTCACTTTAAATTACGGCCCGCGGATGTCACACTTACACGGTAACTACAGGTAACAAGAGGGTAACAAGGCTTCACTTTAAATTACAGCCCGTGGATGTCACACTTACACGGTAACTACAGGTAACAAGAGGGTAACAAGGCTTCACTTTAAATTACAGCCCGCGGATGTCATACTTACACGGTAACTACTGGTAACAAGAGGGTAACAAGGCTTCACTTTAAATTACAGCCCGCAGATGTCACGCTTACACAGTAACTACAGGTAACAAGAGGGTAACAAGACAGTAACAAGGCTTCACTTTAAATTACAGCCCGTGGATGTCACACTTACACGGTAACTACAGGTAACAAGAGGGTAACAAGACAGTAACAAGGCTTCACTTTAAATTACAGCCCGTGGATGTCACACTTACACGGTAACTACAGGTAACAAGAGGGTAACAAGGCTTCACTTTAAATTACAGCCCGCGGATGTCATACTTACACGGTAACTACTGGTAACAAGAGGGTAACAAGGCTTCACTTTAAATTACAGCCCGCAGATGTCACGCTTACACAGTAACTACAGGTAACAAGAGGGTAACAAGACAGTAACAAGGCTTCACTTTAAATTACAGCCCGCGGATGTCACACTTACACAGTAACTACAGGTAACAAGAGGGTAACAAGGCTTCACTTTAAATTACAGCCCGCGGATGTCACACTTACACGGTAACTACAGGTAACAAGAGGGTAACAAGGCTTCACTTTAAATTACAGCCCGCGGATGTCACACTTACACGGTAACTACTGGTAACAAGAGGGTAACAAGGCTTCACTTTAAATTACAGCCCGCGGATGTCACACTTACACGGTAACTACTGGTAACAAGAGGGTAACAAGGCTTCACTTTAAATTACAGCCCGCGGATGTCACGCTTACACAGTAACTACAGGTAACAAGAGGGTAACAAGACAGTAACAAGGCTTCACTTTAAATTACAGCCCGCGGATGTCACACTTACACGGTAACTACAGGTAACAAGAGGGTAACAAGGCTTCACTTTAAATTACAGCTTACACTTACACAATAACTACATATACCAAGGGTGTATATTTGCACAGTAGTTGTGTATTATGATATATTTATGTTATATCATGGGAGCAGCTGGAAATAGGTAATCTAGTTTTCCAGTGTATTGCACCTCAACGGTATAATGCTGCACAGGTGACTCGCTGCTGAGATGACCATATGCAATACTTTTTCATAAGGTAAATTTTTATATGGAAATTTCTAAATCAAATACTTGCATAAACGCATAATTTTCCCATACTTTCAGCTGTGTTGTTCAGTAATCTCCATGATCACACATAAAGAAACACTAGTAAGTACTAGTACTAGTACATATTCTTAAGTAAATTGTTTTAACATTTTATAAAGACTAGGGTGGTTTTTCGTTTTACTATAATTACTAAATTATAATATAGTATACTACAGTTTACCGTTTGTATCAATATCATGTACAATATGTTGTAATAACACAGTAAGTACCCAGTACATAGTGTAAAAATATAATGTATCATATATTTTGCGTTTCATGTGTGTTATAATAAGGCAACTTGTTGTAAATCATAGCCTATTTGTTGTCTAACACAGTAGGTCATGCATACCACGTAACACCTTACATATGAAATAAAAGTATAAATACATTAAATTTTCCAAATTATTACCCCCTTATTCCCCAGACATTGCTAACTGTTTCTGTTTACCTATATGTACGTTCAGCTATAAGTTATACTTACGCGGAAACCTAAAGTCTGTGTGTCATGAATACCACATAATTTCAGAATAGGTACCCTTTAGTTATAAAATACTTACTGTATAAATGCTTTAGAATTGTAAAGGTTATTACCCCCTTATTCCGTAAACGTTGCATATTTGTTCCCTTATATTTACGAGTAGGTACTGTGGAGGTACTCTATAGTTACAAATAGGTACGCTGTAAATTCCGTTTACTTACGCGGTACATTGCGGGCTGTAATTTAAAGCGTTACCGAATTTTCTGGCAAATGAGAAAAAGACCTCTGTGCTGTTGGTTACATCTGTTTTAATGCCATGCAGAAGTTGAAAAAAAAAGACCTTGGTGCAAGTAAATAAATGGACATGAAATATTGATTTGGGTAAATATAATTTTATGATGTAAAATATTAAATAGTACTGTAAATATTTTACAAATGCTGTATGTTTTTATTTTATATATCTTATATAATTTGCATTACTTAGATTTATATTTCATTTTATTTTAAAAACATTATTATTATTATTATTATTATTATTATTATAAAAAATAAAATGAATGAAATTATGCTTGTAAAATATTATTAAATATTATATATTTAATATATTATATTATATAATTTAAATTTATTTATATATTTATATTTCAACAAAACATTATTATTATTGTTATTATTATTATTGTATTATTATTATTAATAATAATAATAATAATAATAATTATTATTATTATTATTATTATTTATAAATAATAATAATAATAATAATAATAATAATGTAACAAATATTTCAGAATAATTTTTATTGTTTTACATTTTTATATTAAATTTTTATGCATTTATGCATATATTTATATTTTAACATTATTATTATTATTATTATTATTATTATTAAAAAATACAATTGATGAAAATATTTTGTAAAATATTAAATATTTGTAATTTATAATAAAATTAATTTATATTTTATATAAATTATGTTATTTAACAAAAATAGTAGTAGTAGTACAATTAAATCATTAAATAAAAACATAAATGTTGACAATGAAAATTATTGTATGCAAAGTATGAATATGTAAATATTAAAAATTGTTATATATAAAAAAGTTATGTAAATGTATGTATAATATTATTATTATTATTATTATTATTATTGTTGTTGAAAAAATTTAATAATACAAATATTTCTGTAAAATATTATTCAATAATTCAAAAACAAAATAAGTAATTTTATATAATTTATATTAATGTATTTATTTGTCAGTAACACATCAGTAGTAGTGGTAGTAGTAGTAGTACAATTAAATAACACAAATAATTAAATAAAATATTTAAATTACAACTTAATGAAAATAATTTTATGTAAAATATTTCAGATTCATATTTTTTTATTTCACTATATATTTTTACATTACATTTATATACATTTTCTTTTTATTTCAACATTATTATTGTTGTTGTTTTATTGTTTTTGATAAATAAATACAATATAATGTAACATAATAAATATAATTATTACATTTATAACGAAATTGTACATTATGAAACGAAAACAAACAGGCCTACAAAATTATAAATACAATTTTATTAAGCATTTTACCAATATAATAACATTAAACAAATCATATATTGTTGTCATGTCACATGCACATGCTGGTAGACCCTGATTACTAAATTAAATGTTGAATGTAAATATAAACAAACAAACATACAAATAAACAAACACATAAATAAATACATTTAAAACCAAAAGTAAATTAATTAATTCAGAAACGCTTTGCAGACATTCATTTAAAGTTAAACCAGCATTTTCGTTCTCGTATGTTTTAAATGCCTCCTTCAGCATGTGTATAATAAATACATTCAATTTTAAAAATGACTTCAGATGATCATTATCTTCCCTTGAATAGCCATCTTTAGGGTTAAGGTTATGGTTATTAACAAAAAATAAATCAAAATAATCTCTCTGCGGCACGTAGACGGTCTTTCCCTAGCCTTTAGTCGTGCACCCTGCGCTCGTGGATTCCAAAGCAAATATTACTCTTTGAAATTTACCAGGCATTTGCTTATTTTCCTTTCAAATAGAACTCAATTATTACCGTTGGGTTTTTCACTCATGTGCGAGCGCCGCTTTTCTCTCCCCGTGTACGTCAGTGTAAACAGACCACACATACTGCGTAAACAACCATGTAATTAAGGAGACAGCAGTTAAAGGCTGGTCAAAAGGCTAATTTGGATGGATTCATGAACTAATTTCAACAGATCTGCATGCAAACACGTCCAGCGACTTTAAAGTATCACTGCCGTGTTAAACATGCTTCTAACTGAGTATCTCAAGACTTCATGTATTTTTAAGACTAGGGATCTGAATAAATAACAAAGAAGGCTAATAGTTATTCATCCACTTGTAATACAAAAATCACCTTAAACCAGCATAAGACAGTTTTACTTGTTTTAAAGGATTAGTTCATTTTCAAAATAAAATTTGTTCTCCTTTTATATTAAGTGGCCTTAAGTACTATGTACTTATTGTGTTCATATTGTTTAGAAAAAACACTTTTGCTGCTATTGAGTTGGGATACAGGTAAGTTTAGGGACATGTTTGGTGGTATGGATAGGTTTAGGGGTGGGTTAAGGTGTAAGGGATGGGTCAACACTGTAAATACAAATGTAAATACAGAAATTAATTACAGATTTAATTACATGCAGGATTTTTTAAAATATAAGTACAATGTAAAAACATGTATGTACACAATAAGTACATTGTAACAAATGATTAATGTAAGTACATAAGGCCACTTAACTACTATGTGGGGCCTAAAGTGGGGCCTAAAAATTTGCTCACCAATGTCATCCAAGATGTTCATGTTTTTCTTTCTTCAGTTGAAAAGAAATTAAGGTTCTTGAGGAAAACATTCCAGTATTTTTCTCCATACAGTGGATTTAAATGGGGATCAATGGGTTGAAGGTTCAGATTTATACAATCCCAGCTGAGGACTCCTTGAGATGGTGAGACTCTGTGAATAGGTGTTTTTTGTTTTGTTAAATGTGAGCCAAAATCATCACAATTAAAAGAGCCTAAGACTTAAACTACTTCAGTCAATGTGCATTGCATTTATTTAATACACAAGTTTCACAATTTGAGTTGAATTACTGAAAAAAAAAATAACTTTTCCACGACATTCAAATTTTTTGAGATGCACCTGTATATCCACTGACATTTCATCTAAAATAAGACCATGCTCTTGTTTCTTTATGAGAAATGATAAGGGATGTGAAGAGATCACGTGGCAGAAGATCCACCTGGTCTCGTGAGAATGTGATAGCACATGCAAAGTTTACATTAGAGCTGCACAATTAATCCTAAAAAGATGGTGATCTCTGTTCAAACACCAACACATCTTATTCCTGTCTTTCAACCACATATTGATCATTATTTATGTGTTACAGACATTTAAAATGTTTTTAATTTATCCAGAATCATGTAGCATTATTTTACGTTTATTACTGCATATAATTAGTTAAAATAGAAGTTTAATTTAATAAAGTACAAGTTCATATCAAAATGCACTTATATTTTTTATGTTTTTCAAAATACTATTTTTCCCTATATATTTCATTATTGAGGATTTCTTTTAAAAGTTTACAAATCACGTCTCGTTTTCGTGAACCCAGTCTCGTGTCTCGTCTCGTGGGATAAGTGTCTTGTCACACCCCTAGAAATTATTTCATTTTATTTTAATAAAAAGGCATGCTGCGTGTCACAGCAGTTAAATCTGTGTCTATCATAATAATACCTTAATATCAAATATACAGTGAGTTTGGTAATTTTTAGAAAAATGCTTAAAGGGCAAGTAACATACACAGTTTCACCTAATCTTGTGTTAATCTTGAGTACCTATAGAGTAGTACTCCGTCCTTAATATCTCCAAAAAGTCTTTAGTTTTATCATATTTATAAAAAAAAAATACAGCTTTACGATTCTCCCTGGAAAAAGCTGAGCTTCTGGAGGCGCGCCGTGGGCGGAGCTAAGTTCAACGATCACTCATGCTGGGATTGCCAATAAAACACAGACATTTGATGCAGTTTCACTTACCATCTGCAGTTCTGAATCATAACCGGGATCTTTTATAGCTGGGACCGCTCCATCTTTTAGTATCAAACAATGTGCAAATCCAGTGTCGAACTGGGCCTTGTATATGAAACGTTTGTCAACAAACACACCTGCAAAACTCCATCGCGGCCACGGAAAAAGGAACTGCATCCACTGTTCACGTAATGCTGGGTTCTTCAGGAAGCTGAGCAAAATTATCTTTGCCTTACAACCAAAACCAAACTTCTTCAGAGACATTCTTCCCGAGTGAATCCCTTGCAGTAGTGCAGCCAAATGAAGCATGTCGATGGGCACGCTCTTTCTCTCGCTCTAGTCTACGTGTGCGCGGGCGCGCTTTTATGGGAGAAATGCTCATAAAAGAAGTTCCACCAGCGTCTACGTTATTACAGCCACGATCGAAAAAACAAAACAAAAAAAAAACAGCCGAAACTTGTATCAACCTGGAAGTACAATTTTCAGCACAGAAATTCTCTGTCACTCGTCCAAATTATTTTTTTTTTAAACTTTGGCCATGTTTAGCATGAGAATCCAACTCTAATACTGTAAACAATTCTGAATACACAAAACACCATTTTAGTCAAAAGACTATAAGACTAAATCAAAATTTGCTGTCAAAATTGACACTGCCACAGTGTGTATTTGTTTTCACGTTTTGAGAACATTACTAAAACCCAGATGACTTTGAATGAACATTCCATTACAGCTACTGGAATAATTGTTCATAACTTTGAGAGGACATTTCCAGAACGTTAGCCAAAGTTCTGAGAACGTTCCCTGTAACTGGTCATGTTCCAGAGATGAGGCAGAAAGTCCCTGTGGATGTTTGCTTTCAGAAGTTTTTTTTTTTTTTTTTCCAGAGATGGGAAGAACGTGGCAGAAGATTGTTTTGGTCACCGAGCAGACATTACAAACTTATAAATATTTACACGACTTCATCTTCCTTTATTTGGCCAGAGTAATCAAAATACAGACTGCAGAAAGTACAGATGGGAATGAGGAGACTGACCACTACAGCCCTGCAACATTAACCCCTAATGTTAAATTGTTTGCCAACATTTTCTAAATTTCTATTTTTTTTCTTAAAGATATTCAGAATTTAGTTTGAGCCACTTAGTAGCAAGTAAACTAGAAAGTGTATATTATGTAATCAGAATTTTTGTTAATTCTAATGTAAGGCAGCAAACAAATGCAAGGTTTAAGTTGAAATAGGTGGAAATTGGATTGTGGGTTCAGTTATTTTACATAGGCCGCCTCTAAACACATAAAAATATATATATATATATACATATATATATATAATAATAAATAAATAAAAAAATGAACCGTAGCTGGTCACTTTACAAGTCAGTCAAACAATCCAAATAGGCACTTTTTTTGCCAGTTGAAACTGCAGAGTGAACGTTACGCATTTTGTAAAAAGTCTAAACTAGCATATAATTGATGTAAGATGTGGGGGGAATTTGCCAAACATTGTGGTGTTCCTGAATGTGGGGTCGCACCACCAGCTTTGCATAAAGAAACAAGTGGCTAAAGTTTATATTTAACAAGGTCCCTGATGATTTCAGTCCAACCTCAACTGTTTCTGTGGCACATTTCAGAGCAGATTGTTTCGTGATCCTGTCATAATGTAATGCAGATTTGCAAAAAAAAAAAAAAAAAAAGAAGAAGAAAAAAAAAAAGCTGTTATGGATGGGGCAGCGCAGGCTATAACTGACCTAACAGGAAACCGAGAGCCCATGACTAAATGCTGTTACTCACTTCACGTGCAAAGAGGTAGTTTACCTAAAGTGTTAAAGGCATAGCTGCAAACTAAATACATATTTTAAAATATAATTATATAATATATAGATATAAATTATATATAATTTTAAAATCATTTTTAAGTAATTATGAAATGACATACACTGCATAAATGAATGAGTGAATTAATTAATGAATATTTGAAAATAATAAAAAAAAATACTTTAATGTCACTTTAAATTACTTTTTTTAAATTCTGAGATTTTCAGATATTTTCATTTTCCACAATAGACATACATCAACTAAATTATCGTTTTATGACACTGATATTATGTAATTGACTGTGCTAAATTAGCATATTAAATTGGCAGCCCTATTTAAAATAAGTATTCATTCATTGATTCATTCATCCATACATACATCCACACATTTGTAGCTATTTTAAAATACATTCGTATTATGATAAATTGACAGCCCTATTTTAAAAAAAAGTATTACTAGTCAAAAGTTTTTGGACAGTAATATTATTAATGTTTTTAAAGAAGTCTCTTCTGCCTACCAAGCCTGCATTTATCTGGTCCAAAGTTAAAAACAGCTGAGTAGGATTTTTCAGGTTTATTTGATGAATAGAAAGTTCAGAAAAACAGCATTTATCTGAAATAGAAATATTTTGTATCATTATAAATGTCTCACTTTTGGTCAATTTAAATTAAATTCGTACTAAATACAAGTATAAAATAAAATAAAATAAGCTCTTAAATTCAGATCAATGCTGATCTTTGGATCTTTCTATTCATCAAAAAATATAAATATTGATAGTAGTAGTAATAATAATAATAATAATAATAATAATAATAATAATAACAATAATAATACATTTGTCTTAAACAGCAAATCAGCATATTAGAATGATTTTTGAAGGATCATGTGACACTAAAGACTGGAGTAATGATGCTGAAAATTTAGCTTTGATCACAGGAATAAATGGCATTTTAAAATATATTCATATAGAAAGCAGTTATTTTAAATAGTAACATATTTCACAATATTACTGATTTTGCTGTATTTTACATGCAATAAATGCAGATTTGACCTGACTTGAGGAGAAAAGGATTAATTTTCTTTTTTCGTTTATTTAGGCATTTTTAGCTATTTTAAAACCCATGCACATTATGATGTTTCTTTTTTGGTTTGCTTGCTTATTTCCTACGATCTTATTTGCTTATTAAAACATACATACTCCATTTTATACATAACCACACAGCACAGACCCTGTTTTTCCTGCATCTCCGTTCATTGTAGAGAAGTGGAAACCTGCAGTGCGGTGGACCCTTCATCTCAAGGTCAGGTTGACTTTCCTTGTCACCTCATTTACCAGGCATGAAACACGCCGCCCATGCCATATAATGGAGTGACAGAAAGTATTGGGACGGGCCCGCTCGGACGGCCTTGATCCTGGTCACTGGTACGGAAAGCTCGCGACACGGCCCCACCGAGCAGCCGGCAGGCCTCCTCCATTTCAATACGCCGCCTGGCATGTGCGGTTTGCGCAGCGGTACGTCTAATAGGGGCTGTCATTGAGTGACCTGAGCTGATGCTTGCTGATAGGTCACAATGCTCTAATTCGCCGCTCCTTTGCTTAAGTCACCAGGCGTCCGTTTCATCAGTTAGCTCCACACGTCTTACTGCATTTCAGCCCCCTCGCGGGGGCCCGGGCCCCAGGCTCACTTCAAACGCCATTAGACCATCAGTCCAATCAAATTACCGCCATACTGGCTGCACGCTGACTGGAGTTTAGCGGTTACTGTTTGAGAAGCTTCTTGCGGCTAGTTTTTCTCTCTTCCTAAAGTTCAACTGTTTCATTCCTTGCCCACAACGAGAGGCTGTTAATTGTTTCTTCATGAGTCGATTTGCTGTTTCACTTCCCCTGCAATAAGAAAGAACACAGCTGTAATAACATTCCTCAAATCTCTTCCATCCCCTTTCACTGCCTTGGCTGTGCAAAGAGAGCCCCCAATTTATAATCTCCAACAGGAAAATTATGACCCAATGCCAAGCTGTTTTTGCACAAAGTCAGTAATAAAGTCAGGTTAGAGTTTAAAGTTCACTTTACACAAAATCATTTTTAGAAGGGTACTGTATGTTCCTAATCTAAAGTGAACAGAATGAAGGATGGTTACATGAAAAACATGCAAAATGAAGTGGAAAGTCACCTTTGATTTATTTTCAGGAATGATCCATTTATGTTCTAATGTTGCGTAACACAATATATTCTTTTAAAATTCCCTCATTCATTTTGTGTTTGGCTAGTAGGCCTGGCCTTGTTAGCCCCTGCTGGTAGTTTATAGAACTACATCTGATTGGAAAGGAAATCTTTTTGACCATTGAAATTACAGGTGCAGCTCAAAAAATTAGAATATTAGAATATTATTATTATTGCAACTTATTTCAAAAACTGAAACTTTCATATATTCTAGATGTATTACATGTAAAGTAAAATATTTAAAAGTAATATATATATATATATATATATATATATATATGTATATAAATCAGTATCTCAAATTTCTGAACATTTCCTAAGATCAATCAAAAAATGGATTTGCAAAACAGAAAAGTTCAAGTTCTTTAAAGTATGTTCATTTATGCACTCAATACTTGGTCGGCACAAATGACTTGCTCCTAGCACAAATTACAGCATCAGTGAAGTGTGGCATGGAAGTATTTTCACAAGCCTGGGTTGGAAATTAATCACTGTGAACAGAGCTGTTTTTCACAAGGTAAAAGGGTGTTATTTCACATGATCATTAAAGGCAGAATCTGTAAGACATTTTGATTCAAATATCCAAAAACCACTAGAACAGTGTTATATATTTAGCTGATTTGTGTGCTTACATTATCCCAAATGTTTCGAAGAATGTTTAAATCCAGAGAAATAAGCCATTTTAACAATTGTAATAGACTGTATCATTGTGTCACATGCCAATGACGTCATACACCCCCAAGCCCAGAGACATTTATGCATTTTAATAGACAGGTGACGGACGCACAGAGTAGCATTATAACAGAACTTTCAACACACTACAAATGTATCTAGTATGATAAAACAGCACTGCTTTTCCTACATACACATGAAAACCAGAAAAAGCGAAAGTGGTCTACTGTGGCATGAAAAGCTCTGCTGCTTTCGAGTTGTGTATCACGCTCATCCTTCATTAGCAATCGCTCCAGTGTCTTCATTTTACTTTCACAACTTTCAGCCCCACCCTGCTTGATACTACAGTAACCACAAGTCTTTAATACATTAGCTCATCCATGGACATGATTCTAGTCCTATCAGATTGCATCGGCTGTAGGGATGAAGACAACAACTCCCATGATTCCACACATGATCACGGCGTCATCAAACTACGCCTTTGGTTCTTTGTTTGTTTTGAAAATGCACCCTCTAGCGGAAAATGGGCATCTGATGTATAAGGCACTTCACCACCATTTGCCGTTAATACAGCTTCCAGCCTTCTCAGAATTGTTTGAATAACTTTGATTAGTCTCCTGTGATTAAAGTTTTAGCAACTGCAGATCTTTATAATGGATGTTGGACTTGTGAAGTTTTCTGAGGTTGTTTATTGTGGAAATGGTCTTCCAGGTAGATGTTAAAGTTTGCTGTCTCTTTGCCGCAGTTTGGATACAATTCTCCTCAGTGATCGACAGTCCTCATTATCCCTTTTTGGTTTCACCCACTATTCTTATTTGCTGATCTTACCATGCTTCATTCACAAAGTCATAATCCAAAAGCCTGTTGGTCTTAAAAGACCAAAAAACGGGTCAGTTAAAGGTGAACATGCTAAATGGGTTTACATAAAGTTCAGCAAATCACACACGGTTTGTTGTAAACACTGCTGAACACAACTTACACTACAATGATAAACAACCAAAAGAATATAGACACTGAAAAGATAAATAGATAATCACCATAGCCTACATATATTTAGTGGAAAATTGATTTGAAGATTTTTCAGAATAGTCCATTTTAATTCTAATGCTGAGCAACATAAATCATTTACAGATCCATGTAAAATTCCCTCGACTAATCTAGCAATTTACCACTTATACATTAGCATCTCATCACTATATCCCAGTAGTCCTTGTGCCTCACTGAAAGGTCCAAAAGTTCAATGTTGATGGAGGCTTTTGAGGGTAAAAGGTTTGCCGTAAACCGCTCCCAGGGGTGGAAGGGGGTGGAGAAAGAGGCTTCACTCATGTGCAAGAAGTCATCACTCAAACATATATTTAGATCATCTGTCAGCACCGCTGTGTCATTTTGTTTGGATAGTGTGACCTCTCGTTGGGACGTTAATGCCAAAAGACAAAAAAAAAAGGGAAGATAGAAGCTGCAAAGTTGAGATCGTTTAGATGACAAGATCTCTGCTGCGCCATCAAGCCATGCTAATATTTGTGTTTACTGTCTGTTTTACAAGTGGACAGGGGAGAGACAGTTGGCAAATACGTACATCCGTTTAATGGAGGACATTATTCTGTGTAAGCTTCTGTCTCTGGTTAAGGTCTGTTTGGATTAGAAGCATACTGACTGATGATACCCGGTCTGGGAAAGCACACCTATGTGTGTGTGAGTGTGTGTGTGTGTGTGTGTGTGTGTGTGTGTATGTGTGTGTGTGTGTGTAATGTTAACAGACATAACCTCGTTCCCCGAACTCAAAACTGAAGGATAAAGGCAGTTTTAATCCAGCAGATCTGTTTAGCAATGCTTGTTTGAGAATTGCAAAATTCAAAAACAATTGCTCAAGAGATCAAACAGAATTGAGCTACTCTAAACTCAAACTACTTTTTTTTTTTCTGTAGGGTTTCTAAAATTGTATATCGAATGCGTGTGTGTATCTGTGTGTGTGTACAGAATTGAGCTACTCTAAACTTTTTTATTTTTTTCTGTAGGGTTTCTAAAATTGTATTCCGAATGTGTGTGTATGTGTTTGTGTGTGTGTATCTATCTATCTATCTATCTATCTATCTATCTATCTATATCTATATCTATATCTATCTATCTATATATATATATATATATATATATAGTGCATAAGAACACAAACTGGAATGCACAGTAAGATTATTTTGTATAATCTTTTTTACCCACTGAGTGGTATATTTTTTCAAAACTTTGTTTTTTTTAATGCAATTTTTTTTATTTTAAATTTAATTTTCAGTGCTAATTTCAATGTTTTCATTCTAATCCAATCTGAGTTCTATGACGACATCTTAGTGCCACTTAAAATAAGATTATGAGATTCAATTTTTTATATTTTGAGAAAATTCTAAATGATGAAAATTAAGTCATAGCAATATGACAATAAAGTCAAAATATTTCAAGAAAGTCAAAATTATGAGAATAAAGTCGAAATTTGTTGTGAATAAAGTCAAAATGATGAGAATAAAGTCAAAATTATGAGAATAAAGTGAAAATATTTTGAGAATAAAGTCAAAATTATATAGGCTATAGCCTATTTCAAAATATTATAACTTTAATTGCTGCAACTTTAATTTCTCGTAATTTTGACTTTATTCTCAAAATATTTTGACTTTAATCTCATAATTTTGACTTTATTGAAATGTTTCAACTTTATTCTTGTAATTTCAAGTTATTCTTGAAATATTTAGATTTTATTATCAAAATATTTTGACTTAATTCTCAAAAAACTTTATTCTCGTAATTTCGACTTTATTATTGAAATATTTCAACTTTATTTTTGAAATATTTTGACTTCATTCTCTAAATATTTATAAATACTTTATTCTCATAATTTTGACTTTCTTGAAATATTTCGACTTTATTCTAAAATATTTTGACTTCAAAATATTACAACTTCAACCTTGTAATCTTAGATATAAAAATAAAATAAAAATAAATAAAAAAATAACGAGGCACTAAAGCACCTTCAGAGAATTCATATGAAATCACAAACTCACAAAATGGTAACATTTTCTACTGAGATCAGGTTGACCTGAAGCCGGATATTTTACTCAAAAAGGCACAAATAATGACTTTACTAAGTAATAATGAGTTATACCAAATAAGAAAGATCTCCTTTTATTGTGTACATTTTACAGATCCAAGAGTAATATTAAACTTAGATATCAAATGCATGCTCCTTGTTTATGTTATCATTATATTCATAATGTTATAAGCTTCCAAGAGGGGTCTACATACTATGTCTCTGTCTCTCAGCAAGGCTGTGTGCAATATTGTCATTTCACTTGTACATAAAAAAATGAGGGGAAAATGTACGTCTTTCTGAAGTCTCTTGGTATATTTGTTTGCACACAAAATTTAACAAAGTATCTTGTTTTTATTGTGAATGGCTCAGTGTTATTTACAATTAAATGTAGTGAACAGTATTGGTCAGTAACTGATTACATGTAATCTGGATTAAGTAATCATATTCCAAAAATTAAGTACTTGTAATTAGATTATATTAAATTATTAAAGTATTCATAATCCAACTATAGATACTTTTTACTGATTACATGATAACATTATTCACAAAACAGCAATACATTATTAATTTGAATCACATAACAGCTTTATCAGTTATAAAAGAGTGCATAAAGCATGGTTTGGCACTTCTTAACCAGTGTGTGCCCCTTTTTGAGCAGAACTTATAGTGGTGCTTGTTTCAGCAAGTTAAGTTTTAAAGCATCTCAGGCCCAGTGAGACCACTTTATAACTGTGTCACGGTGTTCTCCTCCCTTGTTTGAGTTTCTCAAGAATTAACTTAAAAAAGAAAGAACCTACACATGCTTGGCTTAGAATAATGCTGCTAGACTCGCAGTGCACAGGCATGTAAAGTCTTGAAGGATACGTTTGTCTTGCTAATGCACGGCAGACAAAACATTTTTTTTGCTCGATAGCATCTGTTTGCCGAACGGGGCTGTCTTAAATGAACGTGAAGAGCCAAGCCAATGCGTAAAATGGAGGGGAGTGCGAATGTGACACATTTCAGACAAGTGCTAATGAATGTAAACAGCGAGCCGATAAAAGCAAAGCAGCATGGAGAAGCTATGTAGCTTCGCAGAGGGTAATTCAAGCCATTTTCCAAGTATCTCGTGCCTGACACATTAGCCTAATCTCATTCATCACATGAGTTTCACTGTGCGAACGGATGAACCCGTCGGGGTGAAGGGAGGACAAGTCAAAGAGGGAGCTCACACTGTGGAAATAAATGATGATGTTTTCACAACAGGAAAGTGAAGGACAGCTCTCTGCGGTGCTCTTATTACGCTAATGAAATAAATTAGCGCCAACAGATTTGACTGCACGCTCCAAGTTTTGATGAAAGGCGCTGTGGTGGTGTTGATTGTTTGCCGCGGTGGGGAACATCACCTCAATAAGTTTGGTCAGCCTTGCAGAAAAACAAAAGATCTGGGAGGGCATTTTAACAAATTACACAAGTTGGAAAGCACTAGACAAAGCGCAAAATTTGAGCATGTACACACTCTATTGTCAAGTGCTTAAACATGAAGCTTTTAAATCTATAATACATTTTAGACTACAGTGAAGCTACTCTTTTGAAAAATATTTATCTACACATGGTACTAGCAAAGCTACTTAGGGAGGAATATCTTTAAAAGAG